>CM035152.1:148878703-149385177 GCA_020205615.1 Panax quinquefolius
CGGAAGTTAAAGACAAGATTAAACATGCAAACGAGGCAACAAAAGCGGGATCCACTTGATCAAAATCTATTGCAAATTCCAAGACATGGGCGTACCAACCTAACCTCACCAACTTCCATGATAACTTCACTAAAAAGTGGATCTGGTTTCCTTTATTTAATATTAAACCTCTAATTCATTTAACAAAAGGCAAATTATAAGAAGCATTATTCTCTCATTTTCTCTCACACACCAAACAGAATAGGGAAAAGAGAGGGAGGCGCCGTGGATGGAAGAAAGAGAGAAGGAAAAGAAAAGAGAGGAAAAGGAAGAAGGAAAGAAGAAACCATAGATTTCTCCATAACTCTCACCCAAAACCCTATTAAAAGCTTGAGAGCTTGAGAGCTTGAGAGGAAGGAAGAAGAGGAAGAGAGAGAAGAAATCAAGAGGAAGATTGAACACTAAAGGAATAAAATCTCCTAAACTTCGAAAACTCTGCATTTAGTTTAATGTGTTTTGTTATGGTTGTTTTAGATCCGATTTTGAACTTATGATCTTGAACCATATGAGGTATATCTACATAATATTTGATGTTTAATGCTTATATCTTGCCATTTTTTAGGGTTGATGAGCTTGAACAAAGAAGAAGAAAGCAAAGCTTGTTTTTATGCTGAAAGCCACAAATTTGAGTCCACTTTGGACCTTCGCCATTTGAAATCTACAACTTATTTTTGAGATAGTCAAAAAAAAAAATGTGTTAGATCCATAAGATATTAATAATATCTCCAAGTGGAATCACTAAAAATTCCTTGTAGATTTCCGTGTAGACAGGTTTTTTTATAAAGTAGGCAAAATCTGGAAATACCAAAAATCTGATCAATCTAAATACTTCTAGGGGCATTTTGGTAATTTAAATTTTGAAATAAATTCAGGCCTTTTGGGGAAACGAAAATATATGATATAAAGAAGCTCATGTCCAAAGTTGAGCTTATTCCAACTTAAATCAAGTGAGGTATGACCATTTTGATTTTAGGATTTTTCTACGAGCTGGCTATAACTAGAGTTCTATAATTACATTGACCACGAAATTTAAAACCCGGAAGTTAGCGTTAATATATGTAAGATTATGTAAACATTTGGGAATATTGAAGTTGATCATGATATAGCTAATTTTGCTAAATTACGAACTAAAATTGGCTTTTGAAAAATATTTAATAAAAAGGAAAAAATTCGGAAAAACTATTTTTATGTATGGAATATATATATGTATATATGTATGGATGAGAAAATAATAAAATAATAAAATGATTAATGAGGCTTAATGGGGAAATAGGCTTCCAATGGATTAAAACTAATAATTACCAACGAGTTGAGAATCGATCGAGATAATTTCTATCGACTAGATGATAAATGTCGTTTATATGACATATGAGACTATGAAAAGGTTAATCACATAATTTTATGTGAATGTTATAAAAATGATATGAGGGAATGTATACGTTGGTACAAGTCGAAAAAGATAATTTTTAATAAATGTGGTAGTTATGGATGAAATGACCTATTTAAAAAAATAGGAAATAAAGTTGGAAAATTTGAAAAATTTTTTTGTGACTAAAATATTATATATTGAAGTTTTTAGGAGATAGGAAAATAATAATTTGATTAGGCATTTTTAATACCTATGATTGCGTTAAGAATAAATAAGAAAATTAAGTTATATTAAGTCGCAAAATTCTATAAGGTGATTTTATTGACTAATAATCATTAATATGATGTATTAAAACTTTATGAGGTGTAATATGGTCATTTTAATAAAATGATATAAGAATGTACGATATGTGTGTTAAATAAATTAAATAATATGAGATAAATAATTAAATTAAATTGTTTATAAATGATTAATAATATTATTAAATGAATAAAATATTTTTAATTCAATAATTAATAATATTAGTAGTGATTAAAATATTATTAAAGAATTAATAATATTAGTAAGTGATTAAAATATTATTAAAGGATTAATAATATTAGTAAGTAAATAAAATATTATTAAATGTTTAATAATATTAGAAAGTGAATAAAATATTATTAAATGATTAATAATATTTGTAAGTTATTAAAAGATATTATTAAGTGATTAATAATATTAGAAAGTGAATAAAATATTATTAAATAATTAATAATATTAATGAATCGATTGAAATATTATTAATGATTAATAATATTTGTAGAGTGATTAATAATATTAGACGAGTTCGAGAATTATTATGATTTAATTATGAGGTGATGATTAACTTAATCATGCAATTAAATTCTCATGGAGGATGTAGGTTATCATTCAAGAAGAAAATTTTATGTAAATAAATTAAATGGACAATAAAGTGTTCTAGTAAGTCTTAAACACATGATTAAAGCATTTTGTATCAAGATTTAAAAAGAAGAATGGTGAAAAGTAAAGTGGAATTAACATAAATAACCCTTAATAAATGCGGGACAATGGAATGAGAAGGAATTCTTCTAACGGTATGAGAGGCGCTTTGAGGCAAGTTCTACGATAACTTGCTCTTATGTGATAATATGTATTAAACCATGTTTATGGTAGTTAATGATATAGTTTGCTTTATGTGAAATCGTTGATTACATGAATGTTGTGTGACTAAATACAAAACATGAAATTTGTGAAGTATGGGTTAAATATCTGATATAAGATAATAATGTATTGTGTGATTAGTATGATGCATATAAAGATGCATATCATGAAATGTATGATGCAATATAGATGCAATAGAAGCATGTGTAGATGCATGACTAAAATTTTTGATCGTGAAGATATGAAATTTGTATGTTATATGAAGCATGAAATGTGTGGTATTGGTTTCTTTGGTAAAATGCGTGCTCAACCTTGCAAACAAATTTTTGCAAAGATAAAAGTCGATATAAGCGAGATGAACATAGCGTCAAAGACTTGAGAATAGAGCGAAGGATCACGAGAAGAAATAGTGATTGAAGATAGTTGGTGTTTTAATAATACCTTAACACATTGGTGTAATTTCTTTAGAGTAATTATACATAGTAAGGTTTATGCCAAAACACTTGATTGCGAAGTTTCAAGTAAGCTAGATGAGCGTTAATGTTATATATTGTAGATGTTGAGTTGAGATACTACTACACAAAGAATATTTTAAATTTGAATTGAGAGTTTAATGAATACTGCTTGAAGTTAATATCTCATTATGAAACATATTGTTTATAGTTTAAGATGTATAGATAGATCATATTAAGCGATCTACTAATGTAATAACCAATTGTAAAGGTCTGATTACGGAATGAAGAATAATGTATTAATTGGTATAAAAAGCTGAGTTGTGCTCATTACTTTATGAACAAAGGTTAAATATATTAGAATGAAAGGTGAAGTGCAAGTGACGTACTAGGTTCGAGAGTTGAAGACCGGATTTGGGGCGTGACATTGATTGGATGCATTACTAATTGATTAAACATTTTATAAAGTTGGTTGACTTATGATATTATCGGTTATGTTATTGGATTTATCATCACTTTATATTATTGAGTGAGGTGATATATTATTTTGTTTTGTTGGTTGTATTTTATTTTTATTACTTACCTTTAGTTTTTATCAATTAAAATAAAGTTAATTCTAGAAAATAAAAAAATTATAAAAAGGGGTAACTTATAAGTAAGAAAAAAATTATATGAAAAATTATAAGTAGAAAAAGAGAGGAGGAAAGATAGAATTAAAAAAAGAGAGTAAAGTTTAGATAACCACCTGGGGTTTGGGGTCTTTCCCACTTAACCACCTATAGTCAGTAAAGTTACATTTAAACTCTCGACTTTTTGAGTTGAACTGAATAAATGCTTTTGTCTTAACTCAGATTACTTTAGTTGGCTAAAGGTTGTTACTACAAGCTTCTCTTCGCTACCGATGGGATCATACATACCATTTGTTCAGCCGAAATGGAGTGCAATTTCGATGAAAATGGCAGCAATTGGTCTCATAGATCACTGGAAGCCCGTCCTTATTTTACAGTATGACCGGCGGCGTCCAGATTGGCGGCCGGGACTCATACCTCCATTCAAGACTCAACTTTTATGAATAAAAAAGTGATTTTTATAATTATCATTTTGAATATTATTGGAATGAATTTGATATAATGTGTGTTATAGTTGTGGATAATGTTTTATAAATTTTTGCAATCGTGAGTAAGTTGTTGTTGTAATATTAAATTGAATTAAGAATATTCGTTTATAACGAGGAAATATTGATATTAAAATGCAGCGGCCACGATCGATGATGGACTTTTATGATAGAATTATTCTACGATTAATAAAAGCGAATAAAATATTTTTAGCAAAAGAAATAACGGTGGAGTTTTCTTGTGATCTTTGTTGAACTACTCGGTAGTAATGCGTCTGATGTCTGGCATTAGTTGCATAATAGCCAACTTTTACAATGATTATTAAATGGCATGAAATCGTATTTTTTGTTTAATTATCACTCACGATAATTGCATGGTATCACTTATTTGATTCAATATTTCGATATTTATATATTATTAAATCGATAATTGGAGGATAATGAAGTTGTTAATATTATTATTTGCGTATTAACGATGTCGAAGTTACGCGAGAGGTTTGAGTGCTTTTAATTACGATAGGCCCCCTCCTTATTGAAATACTCTTTCACAAGGAGCGACATGGGCTGGAATTAATGATATATGAATTAAAATAATGATCTGATAAATGTTATTTAAAATGTTGACGATGATTTTAAAGTAGTTATTTATAAATTTTGCCCAGTATTTGGACCTCCTTTACCCATTTTCTAAGCGATTAGGAGAAAGTTATCTCGAGTTCGTTTTTATTACTTATATATATATATATATATATATATATATATATATATATATATATATATATATATATATATATAAGAGAGAAAAAATTTGAGTAGGGAATGGTGGGTGGGGGATTGTGTCGTGAAGTGGGAGGGAATAGGGAGTTAGTATAATATTTATATGATTAGTAGATATATTGCACGTGGTGGAGTATTGGAATTGAAATGGAGACGGTATCGTGACGATGAGAATTGGTGGAATATTGAAAATGGGGAGAAAGGAATCCAGGGTATGTCCAAGTAATTATAAGAAGTTAGGCGTGTTATATAAATGTATAAATATATATATAATATATATATATATTTAAAAAATTTATTTATTGAGATATTTAAATCATTATATAGATAGTCAGATTATTAGTAAATCGATACTGGATGCAATGGTAGGTTGATTCTTATCTGGATCCAGTCTAGATTAAAAGTAATTTCGTTTAGTTCATTATTTCTTGGAGATTCTATTTTGAAACTCTAGAGGATCCATTATAGATGTAGAAGAAAAGTAATAGGCTACTTACTACCATGTCGACCTCTTAACTGCTTAGTGGTATTATTTCTTTTGGCTACATAGAGAACTTACATTGTAAAAGTTCTTAATACTGTTGAATAACCCTTGCAACATCATGCTACCATTCTTAGTGAAATTCTTCTATTATTTCGATGCCCCAATAATACATTTAGAATATCATATACAGCCGTTCACTGGTTTGATTTTAATCTTCAATAGTCCTTTGTTAATACATTAGAATATCACGTAAATAGTTTAAACCGGTTTTAGTTAAATCTTTATCATTCCCTGGAATATCCATACGTACGTTCTGGCAGGACTGTTAAAATCTTACAACTACTGGTGCGACATTTGGAGCATAACAGCCAGTGCGAATTTACTTTGACCTACTTCCGTTATTATTATTACAGTGGAATAACTTCCTTCTATGAAGTACCGCATGCGTGGTGATTTCTTTATTATTCCATTCTTTATTATACTCAGTTGGATTTAAAGTTTTGACATACATGCTCCATGAGGTGAGTGGAATATCCATGATATTTATTACTTGGCAACAGGCATCTTTGTCATGAAAATATTCTTACAGGCATTCTTGAAGTTGCTTTACAAAGAAGTATCCAGCAACCAATTTTAAGGGCCGTTATTAGGACACGAGATGATTAATTCTTTGAACTTGTTTTATTGAATTCTTATATCATGTCACATCATCCTCGTATTTTATATGTTTTTTTAGGAAAGTCATCACATGGCTGGTGCGATGCGTAGATGAATATTGGTGTATAACCGAGGATTATTCGGTGTAACCGGCTGATAATGAAGTTACAAATGATGTGGTAAAGTCCCTCGTTTGGCTAATGGTGAATTGGTTGATGGGCGAGTTGTTAGCATGATCGTGACCATTGGGTAGATACCACGAATATCCTTGTACGCATAGTGCGTGGATAATTTATAGTTACATTACTAATAGAAGATCCTTTTAAGTAGTAGTCTGAGGGGATAGCGTATAGATTATTTACTAAAGAGTAGGTCGTTGATAAAAGTGATGAAAAAACCTTTTAAATCATAAAAGATAGTGAAGGTGACCTTCTCTCTTAATCTCTTTTAATGGATTTACTTGTTAAAGCTACTTGATTAAACTTGATATGCAATATTGTATTTTATCGATTTTAAGCATTATTGAGGACTAACGATAATTTATTACGCATTTGTCACCGTCGTAATATTTCTTCTTGGAGATAATTGGGCTAAGCACTTTCAACATTCTTGTTCTCTTGAAGTAAAACGTGGTAGGACTAATCCAGGCAGCGGATTGATAGTGCAGTGATGGTGCCTTAGTAGTCCTCGACTGGTACTGCAAATGAGTGTGATAATGTCTATAATGAGGACAATGCAGGGAGTGGATGTTGTAAAGGCAATATGCGTCTTAAACTTCGCTTTTAAACTTGTATTTTGTGATGTTTTACCGAGCGACATGCTCATTGAGTTGTATGTTCAGATTTTGTCACGATGTATTTGATATTATTTCGAGATGGGTGATGTATATATCTATTTTGGGGGGCGTCGCGGTTGAAGCCTCAAAGCTTATGGATATGATCCACTTGTTTGGGATATGAGATAAAACCAAGGAGGGAGAGGCAGAAGGGTGCCTTAACTAATTGTAGCCTACTAAGTTTATTTAGTATTTGAATTGGTAGAATTCGAGTATAGGATATGTATGATATGTTAATTAGCCACTTGTACATGTGCAGCGGTATTTAGAAATGGCATCAAGAATGTTGCTGAAGCTGAACATCGATGGAGAACCTGAGCGAGGCCCATGGGGTCTCCACGGATCGTCTTCAAGGACAATGTGGCATCCCAGGCGTGACAATTCTCATGTGAGACAATATGACTAAATGATGAGCAGAGTGAAATCTTACGAAGCTTCGTAAAAGATTCCATTCTGACATCAGTGAGAGTAGAAACCTTGTCCAAAATCACGGTGAAAGAACACGCTCGACTCGGACCCGGTCAGCAGCAGATAGTTGAAGTACAGGACCACCGAAGTTTTTGGAGAGCAGAGAAGCCATAAGGAGGAGGCATGGATAATAGGAAAATCTGCCAGATAGATGTTGATGTCTTAGGGATGCCGAGGAAGCAAAAGGTTCCCTTGTCACCTTAAGTATTTCCGTGCGTCGTGATTACTAGTGGGAATCGTATAAAGCGATACTCGACTGCCATAGCGAAGATGACTTGGAATTTCAAAGTTTTTCAATAATGATGCTTTCCCGAAAGTGTCGTCGCATAGAGAGGTGAAGTTTATTAAAATTTGGAGCAGATGACAACATGTGGCAGAGTATCCGCAGATTATGAAGCAAAGGATTTAGAGAGTTATTTCGGTTTAGGTATTTGTGGTTGATAATGAGGAAAGAATAGCCTTGAATATTTCTAGAGGTTTGAAACGAGGAGATACGTGGAAATGTCTTATCTCTGTAAAAGCATCATTTGTATTAGGATATCAATTGTTAATGAAATACCGATTGTTTGGAACATGATATTAGGCCAAATTGACTGACGAAGGAGAAGCGGTAGAAGCAAAATGATAATACCAGTTATAGTCGGTCGTTGAAGTATGGCCGGTAAGCGTGGAGGAATCAGCGTGCGGAATGGTACCCAACCGGTGGTAATCATGGACAAAACAATAAGAATGGACATTTTGAAAAGAAGATTAATGATGATGGAAAATCGACGCATCGGCTTTTGTCGTTAAGAAAGGAGAAGCAGCCACTATCGTATGCCCCGAATGTGGAGGGGAAGAATGGCATTACGATCCCACATTATCTGATGCAGATCAAGCGTATTATAATTATGGAAGAGAAGGTCACTGGCCAATTTTTTTTGTCGTTCGTCGAAGATGCGAGATTAATTGGGGCGGAGACACGAAAGGAGACGCTTCAATGAAAGTCAAAACTTCAGTAGTCAGGGAGAGGGTTTGCCGTGACATCCCGGAATCGTAAGGAACCGAATGGGGTCATTACGGGTAAAACTTATCCTATAAAAGCTGCGCTGAAATCTCTATTATTTAATCACAGGTTCTACCCATTCTTTTATTTCTCTCTGCCTAGCATTTCAGCGTTTAAGTTAGACTCTGAGAGAATTAGACTTTGACTATCTATTGAAACTCAGGTTAGAGAAGAAACTTCATTACAGCCCTTTGTTTATATGTCTTGTTTTGGTTCAAATCAATTTTCCCTCACATTCACAACTAGATCTTATTTCATTGAAAATACACGCATGTGGCGTAATTTTGCAGGAATTGATTGGTTAGCTACTCGCCATTTAAAAAGTGATTTATTTTCGTAAGGTTATTAGCTTTCATATTCTAATGTCGAGCTATTATATCTGGTCCGAAACAAGCAAACCAATGGAAATCGATATTTTATAAATCTCAAGCCGCTAAAAGCTGACCGTTTATTAAAAGCGGGATGTCAAACTTTCTTAAGTACATTATCGAGATCTAAACAAAAATCCCCGTGGAGTTTTTGAATGATATTTCTTGTAATAATACCAATTTCTGGCGTATTCCACGAAGTTTCACAGCCTACGGGCGAAAAATTGGTTGTACTCGACCTTCCAGACGCATTAAAGCTATTTCAAGCCCATGCTCAGATAAATCTGATGAACTTTAGGAGTTAAAGACTTATTCTTGAGGAATTATTGGGCATTAGGCACAATGATAAATCACCAGTAACTACTCCTTAGGGTCTCTATTCTGATAGTGAAGAAGAAAGATGGGAGTATCGACTTCTTTGTAGCATTCTTCCGGAGTTGAATGTGTATACCGTGATAATAGGTACTTATTACCTGCATGACAACTATTTAATGGGTTAATGTAAATTCTTTTCGAAAGATTGATGTTACGTTAGGATATCACCGATTGAAGTTAGGTCATTGACATTCCCCAAAGGCCGACTTTAATTTCGATTATGGGCATTATAGATTTCCTAACAGATTGTATCACACAGATTGACTAATATCCCTCACACTTCGTGGATATGATGAGTAGAGTATTCAAAGGAATCTTTAGACCGGCTGTGTGGTGCGTCTTTATTGATTTTGTCCTGATTTATTCAAATGGCGAGATGCAAGATCGTTTTGACACTTGGTGCTCTAAAAGCTTCGTGTACTAATCTTTATGCAGAGTTGAAGAAAATTAGAGTTCTGAAGCGAGAATGGCGTTCCTTGAATACGGTAGTATACAGGATCATAGCTGGCATCTCTGTTGGCCGTGGAATTTGACAGATTAATTTGGAAGACATTCGTCGATGACAAAATCGTAGCTTTCTTGGCTTAATTTGGTTATTATCGAGGTAAATGAAGGGTTTTCTGAATCGCTACTCAAATGCTTCAATTTTAGTAGGAAAGATCTGAGAATTAGGATTTGGAGCGAGGAGCCATGAGGAAGAGTTTTCGAAGCTGAAGAGAACCGTTCTCCATTCTCTCTGTTGAAATGAAATTCTATCTCTGAAATTATGTACATCACCCCTATCTTCTGAATACCCTCTTCCTCAGGTGCAGTGGTAAGCATCTCCAAAGGCTCCACAACTGCTGTCCACCACCACCATCACCATTCACCACCATCTCTCTCTATCATCACCCCTGTATTAGTTGCAGGTAGAGAGAGAAAAGAAAGGCAGAAGAAAATAGGGTTTTCTTCATTAGTGTCAAACGATGACAATAGAGGGTCGTTTTGGACTTTTGGTACAAACAAAGTTGTAGCTTATTATGTGCATGCAGATACCCTTAATATATAACTCTAAAATCGAATTAGGATCATCTTCATTTCAAATGAGATTGGAGAGAGTCTTCCATTTCATTTAGAATGAAGAAAATCTAGTCTATAAAATCAGCCACACCAGCTGCTACTTACACACCACAACCTGTTTTGTATTTTTCTTTAATTACCTCAATTGAGGAAAAACAAAATTGTAATCTGCATTCTTTAATCCATGTATACCTGTTTGAGTTGACGTAAATGCTAATATTAAGACTTCATATTTTCATCAAAACGTGATGCCGGCGAAAGGATGGGCAAATTCGCCACCTCTTGAAACAGCGATACCTTGTATTACCGTTCCAACAGCACCTGCTGAAAAATGCACCGAATTTGTCGCATAGAACAATTCTTCCCCTCCACTAACTCCTGTCCAGTGGGTAGTCTGGTCTGCAATATATGTGTTTTCAGTGGCATATGATCAAGTAAATTCAGCGCCATAAATTTGATCTAGGTTTTATAAAATAACTTCCTTACCCTACCAATATTATATTGATTACTTAATTTAGTTATTTCTTTTGTGTAGCAGAACTTGCATTGCTAGCATTATTTGTATACCTTTTAAAAGGATTTGGGTAATTACAGGCATGACACTCAATTTAAGCAGTTCTAGAAATGAGTTGTGATGAGTACTTATGCAACTTAGAGTTGCAATTGTATAATATTTTTGTGGCTGAGAGTTGGGAGATATAATACTTGTTAATAGTAGTCATTAAAAATGCCAACTCTATGTATAAACATAACTAATTTCTATAAACCGCAAAAAAAGACTGTTTAATTATTGGACGGGGAGCTGTTTGAGCCAATAGTTTTGTTTGAGCGCATCTCCAGCATAAATGATAGGATACATGACTTTATTTAGATCAAAGGTATTGATCGAGACACCCCTGCATAGGAACAGAAGGATCCATTGAAAATTAAGTATTAGCTAGTGTCTTCTTTTTTTTTAATTTCAATACGTAAGATATTAGGAGTGGAAATTAGCTGCATGTATGCACCTGATAGGCTTATACACCATGTGGTTGCCTTAAGTCCACATTAGTAACAAATTTGCGACCAATTGTGCTGGCAGCAACCGAGAGAGCACCCATGGCAAAATAATAGTTTCAGGGTAAGAACCATCATTCCCAGCAGATGATGTTGGTAATATTCCATGTTGAATGGCGGAATGATCCAATTCATGCGGAATTTTTTTTAATATTCTTCAGCAAAGTAATCGCTCAATGGATATGAAAATTAGATCAACCCCATCAGCAATTGCATCCGAGAATGCTGCAAGAATAGCTTCATCAGAACACTTTGGCCAACATACTTTTGTAGACAACGATCCGGGCTGATGAAACCCCTCCTCGAGCTGTTCCAGCCCCAAATCCCAGCATACTTACAGAAGGAACTATCTCAGCGGCAGCAATGGACGCGATGTGTGTTCCATGGCCTGATGAGTCTCTTGGAGATGCAATTTCTTTTTATGTTCAAGTTTTCTTTTTTAGATAGTATTCTGCTCCAATGATTTTGCTGCATTGCAAAGTTGAGAATTGTTATGTTAGTAATATGACTCAAAATGAAAAGCTATCCCTCTGTTCGCATGCGTTTTTTGTGCTTGAATATGATTAATTAGCAAAACTCTTTATTGACGTATAATTATTCGTGTAGAATTATTTTTTAACCTAAAATGTATAATTTTGCATTGCAAACTTATCTTGAGAGATGATTTTATCAAATTAATCAACTAATGCAGGAAACTACGAAGTCACAAGTGATTAAACTAGGAGGAAAGTTTTGCATTTTTGGTCTGATAATAATAATTCCTCGCACAAAATTATATTAATCTCGTATGTTTGCATGCATGGTGCCGGCAATGAACTAAACTTACTTGTTGTATGTGAAATTATATCCTTGGCAAACTCCATTCCACTTTGAAGGTGTGGACCAAATCCTTCGTCCTTGAAGCTGTCAGACTCTCTAGCCAAATTTCCGCATTCATTATTCCAATTATAACATCACTTTCGACAACCGTTCTTTGCACATTTTGAGGAAATCTGATGGAGGATAGTCTGAGACCCGAAGATGCCAAGTTATCGGATCGCACGACGCAAATGGCATTGGAATATCATGAAACAGGATGATAAATGCCACAAACGACGAGGCCATTAAACACCTTCTGGCATTAATTCCTTCACTTAAGAATATCGTTTGATCGGTCAAGGTTCGCCTTGATGGCGCCATGACTTGAGATTGACTTCAGTTGACGCCATGACTTTGGATGTGGCGAACTTCTTCTCAAGAGGTGTCATGACTTCAAGTCGACCAGACCTAATTATTATTTAGCTCTTATTAATAATATTTTATTATTTGAAAGTTTGTTATTTTTCCGTGTAAAAATAGAAGTTTGTTAGAATCCTTTTTCGCATTCCTAAGAAGTTTGTTAGAATCTTTTCATATTCCTATGAAGATTTTATTTCATTTTTTATTTCTATATTTTTAGGAATATTCTAGAGTGACTTAGGGATAAAGTTATGCTAGTTATATAAACGGCCGACTTGTGGGTTGGAATAAGGAGTTGAATTTTGATAAATATATTATACACATTAGAGAGATTTTCCTTGTGTTTTTCGTGAATCTCTTGTTCCTTTATTTTTGAATTCAATTGTTAATAAACTCATATGATAATTGTTAATGCGCCTTTACGCAGGTTGGTATCAAAGCTCAAACATCTTTCTACAAGGGAATAGACTCATCCGATTTTAATGGCTAGTGGTCGTGGTTGTTGAGGGAAGATTAAATGAGGAAGTCTCCCGTGCACCGTGATCGTAGCATCCAGTCACGTATTGATTGAGGATTTACAAGACAAAGTTAAAAAAGCTAACCAGGTGCCCTAGCAGCGTAAAGATCCGGGTCGTCGTGGACATGTGTTACGAAAGAGGAAGTCCCACACATAGCCTGGGTCGTTGATAGGTTCGTAGGAGGAAGTCCTACATCTCCGAACTTAATGAAGAATCCTGCGATTTCAATCGAAGTTATGATAACCACTTACCACCTAGGAGGCAAACGTATGGAAACGCGTGATCGCTTGAGGACCATCAGTAGTTGATCTCGTTTTAGAATGGAGCCACCAGAATTTTCTCAATGCACGCTAATCGGAAGGATTCATCGATTGGATGAATCAGGTGGAACACATCTTCGATTATAAGGAGGTTTTCGATAACGTTAAGGTGAAACGGGTTGCCATGTGGCGAAGGGCCGAGTAACTGCGTGGTGGAACAAATGAGGCGCATCAAGAGAAAGACAAGGAAAGTTTAAAATCACCAAGTGGGAGAAGATAAAGAAGAGTATGCAGAGTCACTTTTTCCTTTGGATATACCGCCTCTATTTAAGAGATTACATATACGTTAAGCACAAAGTACCGATTTGACGATGATTATACCAAGAATTTTTACCAATTAATAGCAAGGAATGATTTATCGTAGGATCAAGAACAAATCAGGTGGCACGATATTTAGGAGGTTAAAGCACCCATTCAAGAGTAACGCCTTGGTCTCCATTCACTTGGACTCACTTTCAAGCATATCAAATGTTCCTCGTGGCGAAACAACAATGTAATAAATAGATATGATGCCAAGGAGCAATCTCCCCTAATAAACCAAAACCCATTCCCACAATTTCGTACATACACCCCTACCTGTAGGTAACTTTAATTCTAACATCAAGTGCTTGCAAATGTGAGAACTAGGTCATAAAGAAAACAAAGTGCCGAAAGTATGCTAACTGTAGGGTAGAAGAACCTTTTATTGAAGAAGGAATGATCACGATGAAAGGTAGGGAGTTTAGAGAGCTTATATATGATGAGTTATAAGGATGAAGATGTATTTGTATGGAGATGCGCCGGAGACCCTAGTCATTCGCAAGAGTCCGGTGACTACTAAAATTAGAATTGAAGCCGACATTTGAGACCAATATCTTCCGTGACTACTTGCACAAAAGTGCGTAGAAAAGGTCTCAGAAAGTAATTATCGATAGTGGCATTTTGTGAAAGCGTGGTGTCCAAAGAAGCCGTTCAAAGTTAAACTTGAAAAACAGACTACCTCCAAAACCCCTATAAGCTATCTTGGTTGAATAAAGGCGGTGAAGTAATAATTAATAGAAAATGCCTAGTATCCTTTTCAATCGAAAAGAAATACTTTGATAATGCGTTTCGGTGCGATGTGGTGAAAAAAGATGTCATTATATACTATTGTAGGAAGACCATGGCAATATGATCGAGCGTCAGTTCATAATAGTTGGAAGAATACTTACTCCCCAAGATAAAAGGGAAGAAGATAAGGTCGTAGCACCTAAAAAGAAGAGTTGGTCAGGCTTTCTGGCGGTCGGAACCCAAACCTATTATCTGCGAGGAAGATTTTCTAATGCAGTAGAGCATGAAGGATTTATGTATGCATTACTTCCTTGTGAAACGGCTCGAAAATGGAAATGTAGAAGTGTTATTGATGTGCAAAGATTAATAACGTGAAGTTCTCGACTTAATGCTAGAAGAACTCAAACGGGATTACCACCATTAAAGGATATTCAACATGAAATAGATCTTATCCTCAGATCGATTCTACTAAATAGACCAACTACTAGACTCAACCCCAAGGAGTCGAGAAGAGCTACAAAGTAGGTAATGGACTTGATAGAGAAGGGATGCATTCGTGAAAGCATGAGCCCCACGCAGGTCCGCCTATTTAAAGTCTTTGAAGAAGGACGGATCTAGAAGAATGTGCATCGACAAGTAGAAGCAATCAATAAGATCATAGTGAGGTATTATTTTTGATACCTCATTTTAGATGATATGTTAGATCGGTTTTCCGGCGCAAAATCTTCTTAAAATTGACCAAAAGTGGATATCATAAAGTTAGGGTGAGACCTTGAGATGAATGGAAGACATACTTTAAAACACAACAAGGCCAGCATTGAATGGATGGTTCGTCCATCCTCGGACTTCCAATCGACCCGATTAAGACTTCCTGTGAGGTTTATGCATCGAAAGTACTCACGACCTTTATATGGAAAATTGTAGGTTGTTTACTTTGATGACATTCTTATTTACAAGAAGACATCAAAATTACATCATGAGCACCTCATTTGTATTTGAAACGTTGAGGAAGGAACAAATTGTTTATAAACTAAAAAAAGAGTTCTTATTTCACAACTTGGTGAACCTTCCTCGCTTTCTCTTATTTTTACCAAGGTGTACTACGTAGATCGGATAGCCAAGATCAAGGCCTTCTGCTCGCATGGCCATGACCTCAAGACCATACATGGCGCCGGAAGCTTTCATGGATTAACATCTTTTTATAGATTGATTCATTTGACACCAAGACGCTAGTGTAATTCTATCAAAGAATGTCTTAAAGGGAAATCATTTTAGTGGTCCCGGAGTAGAAGATAGTTTTCAAATTGATCAAAACAAAGATGATCGAAGCACCCGTACTTATACTTCCTGACTTCGAGAAGGTCTTCAAAGTAAACTGTAATGCCTCGATAATTTGTATCGGTGGTGTTCTCAGTCAAGAAGCTAGGTTGGCCAGTTACTTTCTTCAGTGAAAAATTATCAAGGTCAAGAAAGAACTATTCTACTTATGATCCCGGGAATTTTATTCCTAGTCCGCATAATCAAGCATTGGCTTCATTACTTAATACATAAGGAATTCATTCTTTTCAATCGATCACGAGACCTTAAAATATATTAATGGTCAACATAAGCTCGACCAAAGACATGATAAATGGGTAGCGAATTCGCGAAGAGTTCACTTTCAATGTTCGACATCAAGCAGAGAGTCCGAATCGAGTTTCATTTGTTCAAGCCAAAGAGCATTACTCCTTAGTCTTATCGCGAAAACAAGATTGTTGGGTTTGAAGTCTTCTTTGAGATGTATGAAGAGGATCCTTCCTTCAAAAAAATATTTAAAGACTTACGAGAAGGTCGACAATCCATTTTTATCTTACATAAGGGTATTTTGTTTTGAGGACTCAGTTGTGCATTCTAGATTGTTCGCCGATAACAGATATTAAGTGAACTTCACAAAGAAGGACACGGACGAGATAAGATATTGACCTTAATAACAAATTTGATTATTATCGGCCAAAATCTCGAGTGATGTGAATCGCTATATAAAAGGGTGTTCTACTTGTCGGTTAAAAGTAGTTCTTACTGAACATGATTGTACACTTCTTTACACATTCCACGAAAGGCCTTGGTCGATGATGTTAGTATGGACTTTGTCTTTAGGCTCATCCCGAACTCAAAGAGCTTCATAGCTGGTTCAGGAAGACCATGAATCTTGTTCGGATTCAATCTCTACTTTCGGAGATTGTACACATACATGGAGTTCCACATCATCACATCCTAATAGGGATACTAAATTTATGAGTAATTTCGGAAGAGCTTGTGGGAAAAAGCTCTGAACGTAATTGAACTTTTAGTGATGTTTACCACCCTCGAACCACTGGCCGTAATCAAAGTAATAAATCAAAGTTTGGGAAATCTATTGAGTTGTTTGGCCGAAAATAAAACAAGCAAATGGGATCTAGCACTTTTTAAAGCGTGAATTTGGTTATAATCGTTCAAAGAATTGGATCACTAACATGTAGTCCTTTTGAGATAGTTTATGGTCGAACCTTTATGGAGTCTTAGACTTAGTTCATGCATGGAGTTGTTCCTCGGGTTAGTCGAATACATCCCAAAGCGGAAGGAATGGCGGATCATATCTTCTGGTTATCCATGATCAAGTGTACAAATTTATCTTCGACAACAATGCTAAAACGAGGATAAGTTGACAATCATTAACAGTAGAGTTGTTTTAAAGTTGGTAGATCTTGTTTCCACAATGAACAACTTACCCCAATATCATGAAAAGATACTTTGGCTTTTCTGGAGTATAAGTAATTTAACTTATTTGGGTATAATAAGAAATGGAATATGAAAAGTCAGATACGGAATAATAATCGGTGAATTAAATTCCACAAGCTAGGATGATCAGCCGAGAATAATAATCTTTGAATATTAAAACCCAGCAGAGCCAGGATATCTGATGGCGATTATAATAAACTAAAGGTAGCTAAAGGATAAAAATTTGCCTTGTGAAATTCTAAAATCAAGCGATAATGCCTATTGATTACATGATTACGAAGGAATCATACTCGAGGACTTTAGACGCTTTCAACGTTAAACATGAGCGGACGTTTTCAACGTTAAACATCTCGAGCCCCTATTTTGAGCATTTTGCTTAATGACCGAGAACTTCGAGGATGAGTTCTTCTCAACTGGGAAGTGACTAATGCGGGGATGGTCCGAGACAGAGGATCTTTGAGTTATCGGATAGTATGATGATGGCCTTGGAATATCATGAACGGGATGATCGTCACAAACGACGAGGCCATTAAACACCTTGGCATTAATTCCTTGACTTGAGACAAGCATTTGATCCATTGAGTTCGACTTCGGATGGCGTCGTGACGGATGACTTCATGACTTCGAATGTGACAAACTTCTTTTGAAGAGGTGTCATGACTTCTAAGTCGATCAACCTTATTATTATTTAGCTCTTTAATTAATAATAATTTATTAATTGCAAGTTTGTTATTTTTTTGTAAAAATAAGAAGTTTGTTAGAATCCTTTTTCGTATCACTAGAAAGTTTTTTAGAATCTTTTCATATCCCTAGGAGGATTTTATTTCCATTTTTATTTCCTTTTTTATTTCTATATCTCTAGGAATATTCTATAGTGACTTGGGGATAACATTTTGCTAGTTATATAAACCCGGCTTGTGGGTTGGAATAAGGGAGTTGAATTTTGATAAATATATTATACACATTAGAGAGATTTCTCTATGTTTTCTGGTAAATCTCTTATTCCTTTATTTATGAATTCAATTGTTACCAACCCGCAGGATAATCTCTATCCTGATTCAATATCAAAAATCCCACAAAATCCCAAGACCTTGTGGTGTGGATTTTTCTGGTTTTCTGGAAAACAAACGCAACTTCATATAGGTCTGAAATTTTGTAAACATATAAATCTTGTACTTGTTACTTGATAAACAAAAGCATATAATTACTCCTAGTTAATTTGAATTTTTTTAAAATTATGTGAATTTTCAAATATTTTATAATATAAACTACTGCATTCAATTAAACTTAAATAAATTCACATCAATTTAAATTATTTGTATTTTGCAAATTGACTAGAAAAATTTAGATTGTTTAATTTTGTAGAACAGATGGAGTAACAAAAAGCTCATTGTACGTACCAGACACTCGTTGCATTTTATTTACTGTCAATTTAGCTGCAAATGCGTCAAAGCTTTTGTAGCTATAAACAATCGACTTATTTGCCATACTGTTGATGCATTTCATATAAGATGTTAAATAGCCTACTATAGTAAACTTGGCATGCACTATACATTACTAGCTTGTAGCATATTCGAAAGAACTTTTTATAATTTAAACATACTTGATTAGATGGATAAAACCAACCTGCCAATCAATTTTTCAAGTATACTTAAATGATCGAAGTGATAACTGAGAAATATCTCTGGTACTGCGATGAGGACGGAGACATATAATATCAACCTGTATCAACAAACATATATATATATATAATTACTTTGTTAAAGTCGATGACAAAACTGAGAATCTTAGCTTCCTGGCCAGGTCCTTCAAGGCCACATCAATGTACAATATAAATTAAGCCTGAATATAATGTGCACAAAGTAAATGTTCTGTCAAATTAATTATTAGTATTCATATGGAAAGAATTTTTTTTAAAAAAAAATCCACAATAACATCCGTTAATCTTCTTTTGTTTAGTCAATAAAAAAAGAATAATAATTTGAGGAATGAAATTAATCAACCATGTACTTCTAACATGATAGATTGTTCATACATAGTATATATGTATATATGAAGAATCTAAAAATTCAAAATTTCATGATCAATCATCAAGAAGAATGCTTGCGATGCTTCGTTTCAAAATACAGTATCAAATTTAACTTTTCACAATTAATGTATAGAACCTTTTAAATTCAAAATGATGTAGCTTTATTTAACTTTTGAAACAATAATTTTTGAATAGGCTGCAATTTTCAAAACTTTTTTTTTCAAAGGCCTATATTAATATTATAGAAACGGATCGAGGATAAAGTTGGAGGTACATAAAAAGAATGAAGAAATGATAGCTTGCCTGTGTATCGTGATGATTCAAAGCTTTAAGACAAGTAATGAAGAACTGGATGGTAGTAACAGCCAATGCAAGAAGAAAAGAAAGCTGCAGCATGCATGTACACAAACACGCACTAGCAAGGAATTCTTTTATAGATAGCGTGCACCAGTTGTTACTCTCTCAATCTCATACTCTCTCCATTCTTAAATAAGTGAAGTTTTAGAAGAAAAAATTATTTTAATTTATTTGTCGTTCTACAACTTTTTAGGAGAATAAATTATTTCTTTTCTATATCATTCCTTTATCTTCTATCATCGTCCCAATAAAATTTCTCTCCTCAGTATTAATAGTTTTTAAACTTTAGTGATGGAATTTAACACAAATTTTAATTATTAAATGATACCTCTAGATTCTCCAAAAGATTGTCGATTTAAGGTTGCAAGCCATGATTAAGAAAGTATCATTTATCAAGTAAAATTTGTTTGAAATTCTATCATCACTACCCCTTTATGGGAAGTTGAAAACTATTAATACTAATGAGCGAGAATTTCTTTGGACAATAAAAAAGGTAAGGATAATATAAGTAAGTAAATAATTTATTCTCCTGAAACAGAATAAAACATTTTGTGAACAATTTTTTTTCTAAAACAACAATCTCTTAGGAACGGAGGAAGTAGTAATAAATGACTTTCTTAATCCATGTACAAAAACCTTAAACGAGACTAATTTTTATTTAGAAATGGAGGGAGTATTAATTATGGGAAAATAATATTTTAGCATGTTGAAATGATATTTCCACACATGAGTTTTCTAACATAGTAGAGGTGGAACTCACTCTTATTCATGTGAGAGAGATCACGTGAAAATATTAATTTTTTATATAAAAATATCAGTTACATAATTCTATTAATAATTAACTCTAACTAGTTCCATACCCTAATGCCATATTTTTACTTAAAAATGGACCTTCATTAATATTGGTTTTGCTAAAACAGTCACTTGAAATTGAAAAATTGAAAGCTTTTAAATTTTTCGGTCTTTATTTTGGTGCTACAGACTACAACCACAAAAAAAAAACTTTCAATAATTGTTATATCTTAAATAATATTAAAATAAGATAAATAATTCAATTCTAACATATTTTTGTAAATAAACATGACCTAATTCTATTAGTATATATCATAATATATAGTTACATTATGCCATATTCTTTAGGAAAATGACATCCATATTAGCGTATTAAAACTAGACAACTTTAATTTTGTCTACAGACAAAACTTTAGTTGATCAAACTGTATAACCTTTCAATAATTATTGTATTGAGAGCTTAGACAATTTAATTAACTAAAATTTTGTTTAATTATACTCTTAGATTCTTAAAAGATTGTCGTTTAAAGTTTAGATAAAAGAAAGATTCGTTTTAAAGTAAAATTTATTTGAAATTTCATCACTATCCCTTTATAGAAAATTAAAACTATTAATATAAGGAGAGAATTTTTAGAATGACAAAGGAGAAGGTATGCGAAGCGATATAGGAAAGTAAATAATTTATTCTCTTTGAAAGTTATAACGCTAAACTTTTTAAAATAATTTTTTTTAAAAGCGACAATCTTTTTAAGACAGGAGAAAGTAATATATAAAAATTGTCTAGCTACCTAAGAGTATTATTATTTGTGATCATTATGAATATTACATTGGCTGATTCTAGAGTAAATTTATACACCTTTAATTTCAACTACACAAGCAGTCAAGCAGATAGTAAAACTATCTAAAAACATGTTTGCTTTCAAGAATAGTCAACCTAACCTATGGTAGTAGGGTGGCAGGCGTTATCGATCAGACCGAAACCAACAACAATTATGCCTATGCAACAATTATTAGTGCATGCACTTAAAGAAACCATATGTTTTGTTTGGCAAATTTTAACACAATCAACATACCAAAATATAGTTTGGCAAGTTTAATGCGGAATATATTATCTTCCAGACGAATCCTAGAAAAGTCTGATAAAAATTCGAATCATTAATGCATGCACATGCATGGTTATGTGTCTTGAAATATCACTCACCTACATGCCTATATCTTTTGTATAGACGAACAAAATTTCAAATCCAATGCCCATCACCCTACAACTTAGGTTGACTCTTCTTCAACTTAAGTTGATTCTTCGTTTCTTTCTTGAGTAATGTAATCCATGTTGGTGTATATTAATCCTAGAAAAGTCTGATAAAAATTCGAATCATTAATGCATGCACATGAATGGTTATGTGTCTTAAAATATCACTCGCCTACATGCTTACAAAAATTAGTACTAGTAGTAATATTTAATCTGATAACAAATTCAACGCCCAACACCCTACAACTTAAGTTGATTCTTCGTTTCTTTCTTGAGAAATGTAATCCATGTTGGAGTATTAATCCTTCCTTAAATGCAAGTTCAAACATTGTTTAATTTGTTGAGTTTTAATTAAATTTTTTCTTTTCTTTCTATTTGTGCAGTACATAGACTACCGCACAAAATTAAAACAATTAAATTATCAACATCTCGGCGTTATGTATGTAAATAATCATTACTACTTCCATTCCATAATAATAGTCGTTTTAGTTTAACGATATGAATTAAGAAAATTATTTAATATTATCATTTAATAATAATTAAAATTTGTATAAAATTACATCACAACTCCTTGATAGGAAGTTGAAAACTAACGATAGAAGGAGAAAATTCTTTGAAGACAAAGAGAGAAGTTAGGGGTGATATAAAAAGTATATAATTTATTTTCCTAAAAATTATAAATCACAAATAATTTGAAATAAAATTTTATTTTAAAAGTCAAATTTTATGGAATGGAGGTAGTATTTTTAGTCATTTCTAAAGCATAAAACACTAAATTTTGTTACAACATGGTATAATTATTAGCTAATTACTACTTCTGTTCGTTTTTATGGGTATTTCTAGAGAGTGATATTAATTTTTTTATTTGTTGTGACACCTCCAAAATAGGTATATAAAACTTATTTTGAGTTGTTAAATACATGGTATATAATTTAAATACAAATTTAATTAATACAATTGTCGCATGCAAAATACTTGATAAACATAATAGTGAGTTTTAACACTAATATTGTCTTACAGACAATATCCAAACTCAAATTCAATCTTCATTACAATTATTATCACACTATTTCACATAATAGTGAGGACTACTAAAAACCATCTCTCTGATCATTAATTTGCGTTCACAACTTGTCTCAACTATATTCTTATTTCCTAATGTAACAATGAAAGAAAAAAGAGTGAGCTCAACTATAAAGAAATAATATTATGACGAAGATAATGCGTAATAAATTATCGTTAACCATCAATAGTATAACAACCGATAGAATACAATGTACAATAAGTTTTAGATCAACAACTGCGGTGAAATAACAATCCATTAGAAGAGTCAAGTAAGCATGATATCTACTATCTTCTATGATTTAAAAGTTTATCATAAATTTTATCGTTGAAACTCGCCTTAATAAATAATCTACATCACTAAATTATATACGCATCTACGGCCAAGAATATTCATTAGTATCCACGTCCATGAATTATCCATGCCTTCTGGTAGGGATATTCGATGTTATCATCAATATTGGTCATGATCATGCCAAACAAAATTTATCTTTGCACCGCATCAAGAGAACTCATGGTTATGATCATACCAACATCCTGTCTATCAATGCACTACTGCCAGATGAGATCTTTTTACCATCATTTGTAACATTACTGGTCATAATTATACCACATAATCCAGTGGTATAATCATCAATCAACAATCCATCTATGCACTTTCTGGCCAAAGAGGACTTTCATCACAATATAAGTTATGAGGATGATGACAATGATATAAGCATCAATTAAGCGAAATCGAGGATAAATATTAAAGACTTTAAATTTATCCGGAGTTTAAAATGTCCAAATTGTAAATATGATCATTGTTTTGTGGAGTAAAATTTAAAGAATAATATTCACGTATTAAAAATAATTTGAATGAGAAAAGAATTAATTTTCGTCGTGTATAGTACTTACTGGGTGAATAGTCTTTGAGTGAATAAGTCTGCCATGAATAAGACTTATTAATAATACTGCAAATACGTATGAATAGTCGTGGTATAAATAAATAAGACCCATGAATATTACTCTCCGCATGAAAAGTTTAAAAATTTAACAAGAATATTCAAAAAAATATCCTTGCGAAACGATACTAGATAAGCCTTGAAATTTTAAAAGATATTCTACTAATTTCGAGGAGTATAAAGCAATACTTATCAAAATGAGTGTAGAATTTAATCAAACTAAATAATATTACCTACATACTACAGAAGTATGGAAGAAAATATTATTTTACTAATATTAAACAAAAAATAATATCCCTTACAATTGTTGAACGAAAATAATATTAAGCTATGAATATTGAGCGAAGATAATATTCTTATGAATATTATCTCTGCGTTCAATATATATAATTACTTTGTTAAAGTCGATGACAAAACTGAGAATCTTAGCTTCCTGGCCAGGTCCTTCAAGGCCACATCAATGTACAATATAAATTAAGCCTGAATATAATGTGCACATAGTAAAAGTTCTGTGAAATTATTAGTATTCATAACGAATTTTTTTTTTTTTAAAAAAAAAATCCACAATAACATCCATTAATATTCTTTTGTTGAGTCAATAAAAAAGGAATAATAATTTGAGAAATGAAATTAATCAACCATGTACTTCTAACATGATAGATTGTTCATATATAGTATGTATATATGAAGAATCTAAAAATTCAAAATTTCATGATCAATCATCAAGAAGAATGCTTTGCGCGCAGCTCATGATCAACTGTTAGGGGCAGGATCACAATTACCAAGCAGCTTTTTGTAAAACAAGACTTCCTTAATTCGTTTCAAAATACAGTATCAAAAATGATGTAGATTTATTTAACTTTTCAAACAATAATTTTTTTAATTAGGGAGTACTAGTTGAATAGTCTGCAATTTTCAAAACTTTTTTTTTTTCAAAAAGCCTATTATAGAAACGGATCCAGTATGGAGCATAAAACTTAGGTACACAAAAACAATGAAGAAATGATAGCTTGCCTGTGTATTATAATGATTCAAAGCTGCTAGAGAATAGAATCGAGAGAGAGATAAAATTAATCATGTATTATGTTTTCTTATCTATATTTATAACAGAGATGTCCTCTTTATATATGCATATATGATAACAACTAAAGCTAAAATCAAGGAGTCAAATTTTCTAAGATGGCTAAAATCAAGAAGTCAAATATTCTAAGGAGATGATTGTGGAAATTCAAAAACAATATCTAATCTATAATTCCTAATTATTAGCTAGTGCTGATATCCCCCGCAAGCCAAAGGTTATTCTGGAAGACACTTTGAGCTTGTGCCGGTTGTACAAAAAATGGTTGGTTGGTAATGGTTTGGTGAAAGCGTCGGCAACATTATCTTGAGAGGAAACAAACTGAATAGAGACCTGTTTGTTCGCAACCATTTCACGAACAAAGTGGTAATCGATCTCAATGTGTTTCGTACGGGCATGGAAGACAAGATTGGAAGCAAGGTAAGAGGCACCAAGGTTATCACACCACAACAAAGGCAAGTGATGAAGGGGCAGCCGCACTCCTTGAGCAGTGAACAAAACCATTTTAAGTCTGCGGCGGTGTCAGCAATGGCTTTATACTCAGACACTGTAGAAGAACGTGCAACTGTGCGTTGTTTTCGGGAAACTCAGGAAATTAAGTTGCTGCCTAAGAAGATTGCATTTTCGATAGTGAATTTTCGATCATCTATGTTGCCAGCCCAGTCCCTATCTGTAAAGGCATGTAGAGTGTGAGAGGCCTTAGCTAAGAAAAATAAACCATGGGACAAAGTGCCTTGTAAGTAGCGCAGAATCCATTTTACTGCAGCCCGGTGGATGACAGTGGGTTTATGCATAAACTAACAAACTTTGTTTACTGCGAAGGAGATATCCGACCAAGTGAGACTGAGATATTGAAGTGAGCCAATAATTTGCCGATATAAAGTAGAATTGTCAAACAAGGTGCTTGAAGAGGTGGATAATGTGACGCCCCCAAAACAGGTATACATCACCCATCCCGGGTCGCCAAATACATGGTATAGAAATCAAATACAAACTTCTTTTATACAATACGACAACAGCGTAGCTTAGAGTTTTTACGCGAATATTGTCTCATAGGCAGTATTCAAACTCAAATAAAGTCCTCATTACATTTATTATCACACTATTTCACAGAATAGTGAGGACTACTAAAACAACCATCTGGACCGTTAATCCGTTCCCCGACCAGTCCTAGCTATATTCTCATTTCCTGAAGAGAACAGTGAAAGAAAATGGTGAGCTCAACTAGCCCAGTAAGAAATATTATGACCAAGATAATGAAGAATAAATTATCCTTAGCCTTCAACAGTATAACAACTGATAGAATACAATAGACAACAAGTTTTAGATCAACTGCAGCGGAATAAGCAATCCATTAGAAGTGTCAAGTAGAGCATGATATCTACTATCTTCTTTGATTTAAAAAGTTTTTCATCAACTTTATATTGAGACTCGACTTAATAAATAAACCACATCATCGAATCATCCCCGCTTTCTCACGGCCGAGGATGTTCATGTAATCATCGATGGTCATGATTATACCAATAATCCCCGGTCATAATCATACCAATAATCATCCATCAATGCACTACAGACGATGAGGACTTTTACCACATCATTTGTAACATTACGGGTCATGATTATACCGAATGATCCCTAGTCATAATCATACCAATCAACATTCTATCTATGCACGTAAGCCAAAGATGACTTTCATCACAATATAAGCATGAGGATGATGACAATGATATAAGCATTAATCAAATGAAATCAAGGATAAATATTAAAGACTTTAAATTTATCCAGAGTTTAAAAATATCCAAATTGTTAACATGATACTGCTTTGTGGAGTAAAATTCAAGAATGATATTGTATCAAAAATGATTTGGACAGAAAAGGAATCATTTTTTGTCATGAATAGTACTCCGGGTGAATATTACCCCGTGAATAGTACTTTGGGAATAGTACCCTGTGAATAGTACTCGTGAATAGTACTTTATGAATAGTACTTTGTGAATAGTACTCGTGAATAGTACCCAAAAATAGTACTTTTGTGAATAGTACCGTATAAATGAATAGTACTCATAGACAATACTCCGGCATGAAAAGCTTAAAATTTAACAAGAATGTTCAAAAATATCCTTGTGAAACGATACTGGATGAAACACAAATTTCAAGGATATTCTACTAATTTCATGGAGTATAGAAGCCAAAACTTTAACAAAATGAGTACAGAATTCAAAATCTGAAATAATATTACTTACATACTACAGAGTATGGAAGAAAATATTATTTCAAGCGAATATTGAATAAAAATAACATCCCTACAACTGTTGAACGAAAATAATATTCCAACGAATATTTAACGAAGATAATATTCCTACGAATATTGAATGAAGATAATATTCTTTATGAATATTGAACAAAAATAATATTCATACGAATACGAAAAATAATATCTCTTCAGAATATGAAATAAATAACACCCCTTACCTCAGAAGAAGACTGGATACTGGAATAGTGAAGTAGCAGACTTCTCTTCTTCTTTCTCTCTATAGCTTCTCTATCTATTATTGCTATTGTGAGTCTTAGTGAATTGATGAGAATGAAGGAAGAATAAGCTTCTATTTATAGGAAAATATAGTTTCGATAATTGCACGTTTTGGGGCTCAAAATATTACAGTATAATACCTTCATCTTTTCCTTCATTTTTAATTTAGTCCTGCAAGTATTATCAAACTTGCACCACCTCCCTTAATAGTATATCATGTGAATTAATAGTACATTCATGTGAATCAATAGTTCTATATATGTGAAAAAATAATTACAGTATAGTACCTTCATCTATACCTTCATTTTTAATTTAGTCATGCAAGTATTATCAATCTTGCACCACCTCCCCTAATAGTACATACATGTGAATCAATAGTACACACATGTGAACACATAGTTATAAGCATGTGAATTAATAGCAATTAATTGCTCATTTATCTGATTAATTACCCGATTGGTCAATATAACTTCCAGACATCAATTATTATCGAAATAAATATCGATTTCCACTAACAGTAATAATTCCAACACAATGAAACTATCAATTTCATCTTTAATCAACACGAACTTATTCATCATTAATATTATAACTCACAATATTTAACAACCAGATCATTCCCAGGAAAGAGGGGGCTTTTCGATAAGAATTTCTCCCTATTGGCGCGCAATTAGGTGACCAAACCTCTCCTCCATAGAACTTTCTAGACACCGTTAATATTGCAAATAATAATATGAATAACTTTGAAGTCTCAATTATTGATATAATAATAATAAATATTATGCAAATGATGTTGTGATAATAATTGAATCAATAATATGAGAGATATTATGTAGCAATTACAATAGCAATAATTGAGTATAACTGAGTGACTTCTTATGTAAACATCAATAATCAATACCATGTCTGCTTATCTGACCATGCCAGACATCTTGTACTTTTACTACTAGGGTAGTTCAACAGTTTAACGGTAAAACTTTCGCCGTTATTTTTATAAAAAGATAATTCTGTCGTTTTCTAAATACAACAATACTTGCGTCGTGGGGTCCACCAATGATTGTGTCGTCGTACGAATATTCCCTGTGAAAATGAATATTCCCCAACCAATCGAATATTCCCCGACACAACGAATATTTTATATCAACTTGCTTACTTTGAAAAATTTTCAAATATTACCTTTAACTTTAACCTTTATCAATTTAACCATTTACTAAATAACATAATAATTATAAGAAAATTGAATACTTTCATTTCATAAAATTCGGGATCTCACAGATAATTTATCTGATGGGGACATAGGAGTTGGTTGGGGTTTATAGTGTGACATAGATGCATGAAGTAGAATATTTTGTATATATTTTTTGTTGAGAAAGAAGAAGGCCAACCACATTTCGTACAACCTCGACACCCAAAAAATAGTGTAAAAACCCTAAGTCTTTGAGAGAGAACTCAACATCAAGAGTAATAAGTAGATTAGAAAGAGATTATCTTGAATTACTTGTGATTAAAAATATCATCAACATATACAAGGACAAATAAATGAGTGTTAGAATCATTATAAATGAATAAAGAAGTATCATTTTGAGACTGTTGAAAATTGTGAGTCAAAAGAAATGAGGAGAGACATGAAAACCAGACCGTGGGTGCCTGTTTTAACTCATATAGCGACCGCTACAGTTTACACACATAATTTGGATGTTTGGCATCAATAAAACCTTGTGGTTGCTGTATATAGACAGACTTTGTTAAAAAACCATTGAGAAAAGCATTGTTCACATTAAGTTGTCTAATGGGCCAATGGTTGGTAACTGCCAATGATAGAATTAAACGAATAGTCGTCGGTTTAATAACCGGACTGAAAGTTTCAAAATAGTTTATCCCAGGTTGCTGATAAAAGCCTTTGGCAACAAGATGTGCTTTGTATCGGGCAAGAGAGTCATCAGCGTGGATCTTAATGCGAAAACCACTTATTTCCAACAATATTCATGTGAGGAGATTTAGGCACCAGTGTCCAAGTTTAATTTTTGTACAAGGCAAGGAGTTCATCTAGCATTGCTTGACGCCAAACGGGACTTTGATTTGTTGTTTGGAATGATGTAGGCTCTGTGGTGAAAACGGAGATAGTGTGAGCTTGTTTATGAGAGCGAAGAACCGTGGGGTGGATTCGGTGGAAAGACAGTGAGTGTGTAGCAGAATTACTAGGAGAATAATGGGATGAAGAAGCTAATGCAGGCATGTGAGAGGTATCATTGGTAGGGGGAATTGGCAGCGTAGTATTGGAGGAGGAGGATTGGACAGGAGGTGAGAAAGAGTTTGGTGTGGGCAGTTGTGAGCTTGACACACATTGGGTGGAAACAGATTAGGATTGATCAGAATGTGAGGATTGAGAAACATGAGGAGGGAGAGTGCGAGCATAAATGTCACTTAAGGGGGCAGTCCGATGAGGTTGGAAGGATGAAGAAGAAGAGGCAGTGTGAGAATATTGTGGAAAAGCAGGCATTTGTTCGCCAGACTATCCGGATTGAGTCTCATGGTGTCCGAATAGGGTGGAAGAGTGTCCAAATTGGTTCTCAGGGTGTCCGGATTGGGTCTCAGGATGTCCAAATTGTATGGAGTGTCAAAGCAGAGTGACTTAGATGGGTGTTAGGGGGTCTGGATGTAGGAACGGACGGAGCGGACTGTCTGGAGTCTACAGATTTGAATTCTGAACTAGGAGAAAGAAATGTACTCGATAGGAATGGAGGTGTGTGGGGGGATGAGACTTAATTGACAAAGGTGACAAAGCCGAAGTGTGAGAGTGAGAAAAAGGAAATTGACTCTCTTCAAATCTTACATGGAGAACTTGATAAAATTTTTGGGATTTTGGTTCAAAACAATAGTATCCTAAGTGAGTAGAACTGTAACCCAAGAAAATACACGGGAGAGACCGATATTCAAATTTGTGTTTATTGTATGGCATTAAGAAGGGAGAACATAAACATCCAAAAATTTTCAAAAAATTATAATTTGGTGGCTTGGAAAATATTTTTTAAAAAGGAGAAAGATTGTGGTTGACTAGAGATGGCATGCGATTTATTAGATAAGTTGTACATTCAAAAGCATAGTCCCAAAAAATCCCTGGAACTAAGGCTTGAGCCAATAATGTTAAGCTAGTTTCAACGACATGACGGTGACGTCTCTTAACAAGCCCATTTTGAAGTGTAGTATGTGGACATGAGATACGATGAATGATGCCATTTTGAGAAAAATGAGACTTGAGTGGTAAATAATCCTTAGCACCATCAGTTTGAAATTATTTAATTTTGGAGTGAAAGAGACGTTCCACTATGGATTGAAATTGCAAAAATTTAGAGGTAACCTCACTACGCAACTTAATAAAATAAATCCAAGAGAATTTTGTATAAGCATCGACAAAAAGGACATAATATTTATTTTCATGCAAAGAGGGGAAGGGAGCAGGACCCCAAACATCACATATTATTAATTCAAGAACATGTTGTGCAGAAAAGGAGCTACTATTAAGAGGAAATCTACAGGCCTTGCCCATATGACATGCCATATAGACAGAAGAACCTTTATTAGATGACACACTTAGACTATGTTTGAAAATAATGTGAGGAAGAACACGTTTATGAGGATGACCCAGACGTTGATGCCAATCGAACAGAGTGACATTGGAAGCAGAAAGAGCATGATGTAAAATCCCAAATTTTACGAATAAAGATTTAAATTTCTCAAAATAATTTTTTTATTATGGTGTGGATTTAATATAATGTTATAGTTGTGGTTAATATTTATAAATTTTGAAAAGTATGCAAGTTGTTATATAATATTCGATTGGTCGGGAAATATTCTTTTTGTCGGGGAATATCCGTAAGACGGTACAATCATTGGTGGACCCCACAACGAAATTATTGTCGGATTGAGAAAACGACAAAAATATTTTATTAAAAATAATGGCGGAAATTTTACTGCTAATATCTTGTTGAACAACCTCGGTAGTAAAAGAAAAAGAATGTACGCGTGGTTGTATAGTAGCACACTGTATTGATTATTGATGCTTACGTGAGAAGTCACTCGGTTTTGTTCAATTATTTCTACAAGAATTGCTTCCGTAGTATCTCACGTTATTTGATTCAATTATTATCAATATTTTATATATTATTAAATCGAGAATTGAGACGAAGAAGTTATTAACATTATTATTTGCAATATTAACGATGTTCAGAAGTTCGCCGAGGAGAGGTTTGATCACCTAATCAATGCATGATAGGGAGAAATCCTTATTGGAAAGCCCCCTCTTTCTTGGGAACGACCTGGTCGATTAATAGTGTGAATTATAATAATGATGATAAAGTTTGTTTTATTAGTATTATTAATGTAATAAAAAAAAAGCTTTTTATATAAAAGCAGAATAGTTTTATAAAGTTATTTGTTTTATTAGACAATAATTAGAATATATTATATTTTATTACGCATAGTGTTTTGCATAGTAAAATCTTTTTATATAAAATGTAATACTTTTATAAAGTTATTTATTTTATTAGACAATAATTAGAATATATTATATTTTATTATGCATGTGTGTTTGCAGTAGTGCAGATAGTGTTTACATGGTAAAATCTTTTTTATATAAAAGCAGAATACTTTTATAAAGTTATTCGTTTTATTAGATTATAAATAGAATATATTATATTTTATTTAAAAAGATTTTGTTTTATTAGAATATTTTATTAAATCAATCTAGACGGTCCGTTTAAAAGTGAATCAATCTGGACCGTTCATGAATTAGTTACTATTCAATCTATTCTCCTATAAATAGAAGCTCATTCCTTCATTATTTCTTACGAATTCCACTGAAACTCTGAGAGATAAACTATAGAAAGAAAGAAGAAAAGTATTCTCGCTACTTCACTACTCCTATATCCGGTTCTTCTAAAGTAAAGGGTATTATTTCTTTCAGTATTCATGAAGAGAACTTACATTATTCCATTCTTTATTATTATGTTGGAATAACTTTGTCTACGCTGAAGTAAAGCATACATGGTGAAATCCATTCATTATTCCATTCTTTATTATTCTATTGGAATATCCTATGCATGCGTATTACGCATGACACCGGTTCCATTATTTATTATTATGTTAGAATACTTTTCGCATGCGATTATCGCATCGCACGCCTCGGTGAAGTCTTTTGTTATTTCATTCTTTATTATTACGTTGGAACATCCACATCTATGCGTTACGCATGACTGGTTCCGTTATTTATTATTACATTGGAATATCCTGTTGCGCGTATTACGCTTTGACTGGTTCCATTAATTATTATTTTGTTGGAATAACTTTATGCATGCATGGCTCTATCGCATGCATGGTGATTTCATTGTTATTCCATTCTTTATTATTACATTTGGAATATCGTATGATGTCACAATTTAAATTCGCCTGGTTCCGTTATTTATTATTACATTGGAATAACACATGCATGCGATTCTATCGCATGCACGGTAATTTCTTTTGTTATTCCATTCTTTATTATACTCGGTTGGTTAAAGTTTTGACTTCTATACTCCATGAAATTAGTGGAATATCCTTGATATTTGAGCTTCATCCAGTATCTTTTCATACAAATATTCTTCTGAGCATTCTTGAATTTTACTCTACAAAGAAGTATCATGTTGACAATTTGGACGTTATTAGTTCCTGGATAAATTAATTCTTGAACTTGTTTTATTGAATTCTTATATCATTGTCATCATCCTCATGTTTATTTTATGTTGAAAGTCATCTGTGGCCTATAGTGCATAGATGGACTTAGTATGATTATGACCAGAGATTAATCGGTATAATCATGACCGTAATGTTGTAAATGATGTGGTAAAAGTCATCATTGGCCCGTAGTGCATTGATGGACAGTTGTTGAAATGATCATGACCATTAATGAATACAGGAATATCTTTGGCCCGTAGTGCATGGATAATTTGTGGTTGTGATACTAATGAATATCCTTGGCCGTAGTGCAGGGATGATGTTGATTATTTATTGTTGAGTCTCAAATGATAAAAGTGATGAAAACCTTTTAAATCATAAAAGATAGTAGATTTTATTCTCTATTAGACTCTTTTAATGGATTGTTTGTTCCGCTGCAGTTAAACTTGATGTTTGTTATATTTTATAAGTTTAACATTGTTGAAGACTAATGATAATTTATTCTACATTATCTTAGTCATAATATTTCTTACTGGGATAGTTGAGCTCACCCCTTTCTTTCTTTGTTCTCTTGTGAAGCGAGAACGCGGAAGCCGGGACTAGTGGGGAGCAGAGTGCGGTCCGAGATGATAGTATTAGTAGTCATCACTATTCTGTTAAATAGTGTGACAATAAATGTAATGAGGACTCCTTTGAGTTTGGATATTGTCTAGAAGACAATATTCTTGTTAAAACTCACAGTTTATGTTTCGTCGTATTTTACACGACAGTTGTATTATTAAGTTGTATTTGTATTTTTGTACTATGTATTTGGCGACTCAGAATAGGTCATGTATACCTATTTTGGGGGCATCACATATGGAATAAGCGAGGAATTTGTAGCGTATATAGAACTTCTTTATTTGGGCCGCTGAAGAGCGTTTTCTGCGAGACGGGATCCTTAACATGAAAACAAGATGGGTGAAATTCAAAATGGACATTATTATCTCGATAAAACTTATTGACAGATAACAATTTTTTTGAAGTAGATGGAACATGTAAAATTTGAGAAAGATGAAAATTTTTATTTTTGGAATTGAATGTGGTGGAACAGAGATTATTTATAGGAGCAATATTACCATTGGCAACTTGAAGATGATCCAATCCAGTGTACTCATCAACATGATTGATATCCGTTAATTCTGGTGTAACGTGATAATTAACACCTGTATCAGGATACCATTGGAGAGAAGAGAGGGACGGTGATGACAGGTTAGAGGAATTGATGGGTGTAGGGGCAATAAAGTTAGCAGCCGGAGGCAGGGAGGCAGGAGGCGGACCAAAGAGACCTGCAGAAGTTGAGGATTGAGGACGAAAGTAACACCTGTATGAGTCATGATTGAAGCCACCACAAAACACACAGCGTGGGCGATTAAAATGTGAGGAATACGGAGGGATAGTTGGGCGAAAATTTGCTCGCCCACGACCACGGGTACCACGGCCGTGACCACGATAGTTGTTGAAGCGTGGAGCATTGGTGGGGAAACATTGGACATTATTGGCCGATGGTGCAGAGGGAGAATCAACTAAAATATTTGGTTCAGTAATGAACTCGTGGCTCATGAGACATTTTCTGAGTAATGCAGAGAATGACAAAGGAGTATCAAGCATGGAGAGATAGGATTTGAGGGACGCAAATTCAGCACGAAGACCTTTTAAAATAGCAACTAGGAAATCAGATTGGGAGATGGGTCGGGCAGAGGCTGATAATTCATTGGAAATTCATTTTAGACGATGAAGATATGCACTTAGAGTTTCATAATGTTTTTGTGGAGAATGCAGTTCCATGGAGAGGCGAAGCATACGTGTGTTGGAATGACTTGTAAATGTTGCATAGATGGTGGACCAGAGTTCGGCGAGATGAATTGAGTCCGATTGCAAGGGGTACCACATCTTCTATAAGAGATGAGATGAGTAGACTCATAAGAAGTTTGTCCTGTGTATCCCATGTTTGTGCCGCTGGGTTGGAAATAGGAGAAGTGGTAGAAGTAGTGGAGGAAGGACTGGATGGATGAAAAGATAGAGGACGGACGATATCGTTAGTGACATAACCGAATAGATTGTGGCCTTGCAGGTATAGATCAATTTGTGTACGCCATAAGAGATAGTAGGAAGAATTTAATTTTAGTGTGATATAGTGATGGGCTTGAGAGAGAATAACAGATGAGGAAGGAGGGTTGAAGAATGTGGTAGAGGAGGTGTACATGGGGAAAGAATGAAGGAGATTGAGAAAAGAATAGTGAAGGATTGTCGTTAGGCTTTTGGCTTTGATACCAGAATAGAATATAGAGAGAGATAAAACTAATCTTGTATTATGTTTTCTTATCTATATTTACAACAGAGATGTCTTCTTTATATATGCATATATGATAACAACTAAAGCTAAAATCAAGGAGTCAGATATTTTAAGATGGCTAAAATTAAGAAGTCAATATTCTAAGGAGATGATTGTGGAAATTCAAAAACAATTTCTAATCTAATTGCTAATTATTAGGTAGTGCTGATATAAGACAAGTAGTGAAGAACTGGATGGTAGTAACATCCAATGCAAGAAGAAAAAGAATGTTTCTTTCAATGCATGTACACAAACATGCACTAACAAGGAATTCTTTTATAGATAACGTGCACCAGTACATTGTTCCTCTCTCTATCTCATATTAATTATGGGAAACTAATATTTCATCGAAGCAATCTTGGCATGGCCAACACTTAAGACCATACATAACGTCAGAAGCTTTCATGGACTAGCATCCTTTTACAGACGGTTCATCCAAGACTTCAGCATGTTGGTCGAACCTATCACTGAATGCCTTAAAGGGAAAACATTTCAATGGTCCCAGGAAGCCGAAGATAACTTTCAGTTGATCAAAAAGAAGATGACTGAAGCACCCGTACTAGCACTTCCTGACTTCGAGAAGATCTTTAAAGTAAACTGTGATGCATCAGGAGTTGGTATTGGTGGTGTTCTTAGTCAAGAAGGTCAGCCAGTGGCTTTCTTTAGTGAAAAATTATCAGGGTCAAGAAAACTGAAGCATTGACGTCATTATTTAATACAGAAGGAATTCATTCTCTTTACTGATCATGAAGCTTTAAAGTATATTAATGGTCGGCATAAGCTCAGCCGAAGACATGCTAAGTGGGTAGCGAACTTGCAAGAGTTCACTTTTACTCTTCGACATCAAGTAGGAAGCCTGAATTGTGTTGCCGATGCGTTAAGCCGAAGAGTATTACTCATTAATACGATGTGAAACAAGATTGTTGGGTTTGAAGTCTTCACTGAGATGTATGAAGGAGATCCTTCCTTCGGTAAGATAGTAATTCAAGACATACGAGAAGGTCAACAATCTGACTTTATCTTACATGAAGGGTATTTGTTTCGGGGGCTCTAGTTGTGTATTTCTGATTGCTCGCTTCGACAATAGATAATAAGTGAACTTCATAAAGAAGGACACTTCAGACGAGATAAGACATTGGCCTTAGTAACGACTGACTACTACTGGCCAAAGATCTCGAGCGATGTGAAACAATATGTAAAAGGGTGTTCTACTTGTCAGAAATCAAAAGGAGTTCTTACCAATGCGAGATTATACACTCTCTTACCTGTTCCTGAAAAGCCTTGGTATGATGTTAGCATGGACTTTGTCTTAGGTCTACCCCGAACTCAAAGAGCTTCAGATTCTATTATGGTTGTTGTCGACTGATTCTCTAAAATGGCTCATTTCATAGCTTGTTCGGAAAACCATGGATGCTGCTCGGATCGCCCATCTCTACTTTCGGGAGATTGTACATTTACATGGTTTTCCACAATCTATCACATCTGACCGAGATATTAAATTTATGAGTAATTTCTGGAAGTCTGTGGGAAAAGCTCGGAACATGATTGAATGGTTGAATCGATTCATTCATTCGGTATTTCTTTGAGAAAAAAATTATGCGAATGGGTCGAATCGGTCGTACCATTCGATTTATTTAATTAATGAATGGTTTAATGTCATTTTTTTGAATGAATGAAGTTTTTTTTTACAATATTAACTATTATATTAAGTAATATTAAATAAATTTACAACAATGTTGAATTTTTTTAGAGGGGTAAAATAATAAAAATCTGTTATTCAGACATGTCATTTATCAAATAACTTTTTTCATTCAGATTCAGCTCATTCAAATTTATTTAATTTTTATCAAATACCCCCTTAATCATCTATGTACCTTTAATTTACTAAATTCTTAAAGTTCATTTAATTGTCGAGTTAAAAACAACAATATTTATGAGTAATAAAGCAGTCGCACGTTTCAATCCCTACCTCGTAACACTCTTTGTGATGTGTTTGTATACTTCAGTTTTTTTTTTATAATGTTGATATTGTTGGAAGAAAATTAAATAATATTACCAGATCAATAAATATTACTTAAAGTGTTACGCGTTAAAACAATTACAAAAAACTGAACTAAATATATACTTTGACAACTTCACTTTTGTATAATGATCTTTTTGTGCATTCAAAGATGAGCAAGCTGATTCAATAGCTCAATATATAATAATCTGTATAGCTTTATTTTATAGTTTAATTTTATAAATGTATATTAAAGAATTAAATTAAAAAAAAGGTGGAAAAAGTACATAATTTAATCAGGTTTGAACTATAGAGTCAACGAAGAAGAACAAAAAATTAAATGATAACAAATTGTAGCAGTTAAAGAATGAGGATGCATTGAATTATTTGCGTCAAGAATGTCATATAAATAAATGCAAGAGACTTAACAGATTCATCCACAAAACAAAACGCTTTGACAGGCTGCCATGTGGTCGACAATGAAATTTGTTGCAATTATAGCACTAATGCAGTTTACATTTTATTGGGATATTAGCCATGCCGCTAACCTTATTGTAAACAATCAACTCAGCAACGGGAAGACGGTTGAATTAAACTGTTGCGGCGGTGATTTAACAAAGTTAGTATTTAAAACAATAAATTCAGGCCAACAAGTTACCATCCGGGTGCCACCTGATGACAGTGTTGAGGGGTTTAGCCCAGCTGTTTGTACCGGAGCTTCTAGTGTAGGCAACGCTGAACTGTTCAAATCACTAGACGGGGATCAAGAGAAATGCAAGGATGAATGCAAGGTACAAGTAACTGATTGTGGCTATGCACGTTGGAATGAGGAGACTAACCTATGGCAGCCAATTCCCCTTATTTCAAAATAGTTAGTAGATCATGATCATATGTACTGCATGAGATCTGAGAAAACTATTACTTTTGTTGAATTGTTCTTAATTTAATAAGAAACTGCCTTAATTAATTAATTGACCATATATTCAATTATGATTTCAAATCTTACTGTTAGAGTTTGGTGTATTCTATTGATTTTATCATTCAATTTGTATTGTTTCGAAAGAAGTGTACCAAGTCGGTAGATTTGGATTCCAGATAGTTAAAATTTAACAAATTATTTGAACATTCTACAGAAACAGAAAATATAATATAATTAGATTTAAACGGATATTATTTGTTTTGGATTAAAGAAATCTGTAACAGATATGATACATATTCATATTGATACTTGTAAAAAATGAATAAGTGTCTTGTTTTTTCCTTTTAATTTTGTTATTCGCTTATGATGTTAAACTGGTTTACATTGATGTTTAAAACTTAAATTGTTTGTTGATTATTTGGCTAATTTTCGTAGGTTTTTAACTTTTATTTATTTACTTATTAATTTCAAGTAATTATACAAATATTGGTATACGTTGTTAAACGATTAATACAGATGTTGGGATATTAGAATAACATAATCATGTATTCGTAAATGAATAATATTCGTATTTGAACAATTTTCTGAATTAATATCGAAAATGGATAATATCCCGTAAGTGCCATTGCCAATCAAAACACAAAAATTAAAATTTCAACCAATTTAAATCTCAAAAGTAAAAACACAATTAAATTCAACTTGTTGAGATACACCCATTTGAGATATCACCAAATTTATGCTACACAACAACAAAAATAATTATAAAAATTTTAAAATCACATATAATTTTAAGAAATATAACAACAATCAATAACTTCACACTAAGTTTACTTATTAAATGAAACCATGAGGTCGAGGAGTAAGTCCAGTAACTCGAACATTCACTATTGTTGGACCTATAAAAAATATCCATAACAAATTTCTCACATTATAATATATAAATACAATTATATGAATTCTTTCATAACACATGTTTAATAGTGCTTTCAACATTGAAGTTCATGTCTGATGATATAAAAGCAAAAAAAAATTATACTCTTACAAATAATTTAAGGAATATGATTCATGAACTTTGAACACCACAACGAAGCATGGTACTGTTATTGAAAACAAAGGTAAACACATGACATATATATATATATATATGTAAAGAAATTTTTTACCTGTAGTCACGACTATAATTTGTTGGGATATTTCACATGAATCTAATATCGAATAAATTCAAAAGAGTGTAGATAGGTTATGCGACGCCTCCAAAATAGGTATCATCACCCATTTCGAAGTCGCCAAATCATAGTATGAGAAAATAACTACAACTTTATTAATACAATTATCGCAAGAAAATACTTACAACACACATACTATGAGTTTAAATCTGATATTATCTTACATAATATCCACACCCAAATAAAGTCTTCATTATAATTATTGATGCACTATTTTATAAAATAGTGTCGGAGATTTTAGTTTCGGCAACGCTGAACTGTTCAAATCACTAGACGGGGATCAAGAGAAATGCAAGGATGAATGCAAGGTACAAATAACTGATTGTGGCTATGCACGTTGGAATGAGGAGACTAACTTATGGCAACCAATTCCCCTTATTTCAAAATGATCATATGTACTGCATGAGATCTGAGAAAACTATTACTTTTGTTGAATTGTTCTTAATTTAATAAGAAACTGCCTTAATTAATTAATTGACCATATGTTCAATTATGATTTCAAATCTTACTGTTAAGTTTGGAGTATTCTATTGATTTTATCATTCAATTTGTATTGTTTCGAAAGAAGTGTACCAAGTCGGTAGATTTGGATTCCAGATAGTTAAAATTGAACAATTTATTTGAACAGTTCTACAAAAACAGTTTTAAAACTACATCACTGTACACAATAGATGAAGATCTGGACTTGGTGAAATTGACACTTTTAGGACTCTAAATGGTAATCAGAAAATAGAATATAATTAATTTGAATTTGTATTCGTTTAAAACGAGCATTATTTGTTCTAGACTTAAATAGATATTATTTGTTTTAGATTAAAGAAATCTGTAACAGATATGATACATATTCATATTGATTCTTATAAAAAATGAATAAGTGTCTTGATTTTTTTCCTTTTTAATTTTGTTATTCGCTTATGATGTTAAACTGGTTTACATTGATGTTTAAAACTTAAATTGTTTGTTGATTATTTGGCTAATTTTCGTAGGTTTTTAACTTTTATTTATTTACTTATTAATTTTAAGTAATTATACAAATATTGGTATAGGTTGTTAAACAAATACAGATGTTAAGATATTAGAATAATATAATCATGTATTCGCAAATGGATAATATTAGTTTTTGAATAATTTTTGGAATTAATATCGAAAATAGATAATATCCCGTAAGTGTCATTGCCAATCAAAACACAAAAATTAAAACTTCAACCAATTTAAATCTCAAAAGTAAAAACACAATCAAATTCAACTTGTTGAGATACACCCATTTGAGATATCACCAAATTCATGCTACACAACAACAAAAATAATTATAAAAATTTCAAAATCACATATGATTTTAAGAAATAAAACAACAATCAACAACTTCACACTAAGTTTACTTATTAAATGAAACCCATGAGGTCGAGGAGTAAGTCCGAAGCTTTCGAACAACATAAACCCAGCAAGCGAATTCTGACTATCGTTGGTAAGAGCCCATCATGGCCGGCCAAACACTACAAGAAAAATGCCTATCTGCGACCACCTATCAGCGACCACATGCGTAACAAGAATCCTTATCGTAATCGAACGCGATTGACGATAAGCGTCCGATAAAATCTGGTCATTGGAATGCACATCAACGACCACAATTAGCGACCTACGTAGCTGCTACTGATAGTAGCGACCGAATTCGTCGCTAAGTTGAGTCGGCATGGTTCAAGGCAAAGTCTGACGTGGGCCACGTGTCAGTGACCACTATTAGAGACAGCGTGTGGTCACTGATACCCTCAAATGATTTTCAGTCGCTAATACTTATCAGCGACCACGTCGCTGATGTCAAAAAACTGACAATCAACTTTTTTTTATTTTGCACAATTCCCAAAAAATTGTACCTGTTTTGTATCTGCTTTATCCCAACACACATACAAAACAATATCAACAATATGCACAATAATATAAACATCCATCGTCCATATATATACCGACACATACACCAAACTAGTATATAAACTATATAAACCTTTAAAAACCAATATTGTAAGACCCCAACTTTTTGAATAAAGATGAATTTTTTATAATTATCATTTTTGGAATATTATGGAATGAATTTAATATAATGTTATAGTTGTGGGTAATATTTATAAATTTTGCAAAAGTATACAAATTGTCATATTATATTCATTATTGGTGGGAAATATTCTTTTTGTCGGAAATATCAAATTGACCAGTACAATCATTAGTGGACCCCACAATGAAATTATTATCGGATTGAGAAAACGACAAAAATATTTTTATGAAAATAATGAAGTTCTGAATTAATCTTGTTGAACTACTTTCGGTAGTAAAAAATACAAAGATGTCTGGCGTGGTTGCATAGTAGCACTTGCGGTATTGGTTATTAAAGCTTACGTGATAAGTCACTCGGTTTTGTTTTATTAGTATTATTAACGTAATAAAACAAAAAAACTTTTATATAAAACAAAATACTTTTATAAAGTTATTCGTTTTATTAGGCTAATAAGTAAAATCTTTTTATATAAAAGCGAGTAATACTTTTATAAAGTTATTCGTTTTATTAGACAATAATTAGATTACACTATATTTTATTATGCATAGTGCTTGTATAGTGTTGCATATAGTATTTTGTATAGTAAAATCTTTTATATAAAATGTAAAACTTTTATAAAGTTATTCGTTTTAATAGATTATAAATAGAATATATTATATTTTATTTAAAATATTTTGCTTTAATTATGGACCGTCCGATTAAAAGTAAATCAATCTGGACCGATTCATGAGTTAGTTCTTACGCAATCCATTCTTCTATAAATAGAAGCTCATTCCTTCATTATTTTTCTGAATTCTTTGAAACTCTAGAGGCGTAAATTATAGAGAGAGAAGAAGAGTTTTTGTTACTTCTTCACTACTTCGATATCAAGTTTCTTTTTACGGTAAGGGATATTATTTCTTTTGTATTCATAAAGAGAACTTACATTATTCCATTCCTTATTATTACATTGGAATAACTTTGATATCTGGCTACCTTATACTTGGTGAAATTCTTCTATTATTCCGGTCTTTATTATTACATTGGAATATCACGTCATGCGTTTACATGGGACCTAGTTCCATCTTTATTATTACGTTGGAATAACTTGTCACATCTCAATCTTGCATTCATGGTGATTTCATTATTATTCCATTCTTTATTATTACATTTGGAACATCTGCTTGCGGTCTTGAATTTTGCACGACTGGTTCCGTTACATATTATTCTGTTGGAATAACTTGTATATGCGAAGTACCGCATGCATGGTGATTTCTTTTGTTATTCCATTCTTTATTATACTCAGTTGGTTAAAGTTTTAACTTCTATACTCCATGAAATTAGTGGAATATCCTTGATATTTGCGCTTCATCTAGTATATTTTCATGGAAATATTCTTCTAAGCATTCTTGAATTTTACTCTACAAAGAAGTATCATGTTGACAATTTGGACGTTATTGGTTCCTGGACAAATTAATTCGTGAACTTGTTTTATTTAATTCTTATATCATTGTCATCATCCTCATGTTTATATTATGTTGAAAGTCATCTGTGGCCTGTAGTGCATAGATGGACTTGGTATTATTATGACCAGTGATTATTCGGTGTAATCATGACCGTAATGTTACAAATGATGTGGTAAGTCCTCATTGGCCCATAGTGCATTGATGGACAGTTGTTGGCATGATCATGACCATTGATGAATACATGAATATCCTTGGCCCGTAGTGCATGGAGAATTTGTGGTCGTGACCCTAATGAATATCCTTAGCCGTAGTGCAGGGATGATGTGGATTATTATTAATCTGAGTCTCAACGATAAAAGTGATGAAAAACCTTTTAAATCATAAAAGATAGTAGATTTTATTCTCTACTTGACTCTTTTAATGGATTGTTTGTTCCGCTGCAGTTAAACTTGATGTCTATTGTATTTTATCAGTTTAACATGGTTGAAGACTAATGATAATTTATTCTGCATTATCTTAGTCATAATATTTCTTACTGGGCTAGTTGAGCTCACCCTTTCTTTCACTGTTCTCTTCAGGAAATGAGAACGTAGCTGGGACAAGTCGGGGAACGAAGTGATGGTCCGGATGATAGTATTAGCTAGTAGTCGTCACTATTCTATTAAATAGTGTGACAATAAATGTAATGAGGACTTATTAGCTAGTAATCCTCACTATCCTCGCTAGTATGACCTACCTAAGTTTATTTGATATTTAATTGGTAGGTCAGAGTATAGGGATAATATGTGATATGATAATTAATCCTTGTTTTATGGTAGTATTTGAAAATGGCATCTAAGAATGTTAAGAACATCAATGGAGCACAGGAGACCATTGAGTCTCCACAGATCAATTATCAGGATAATGTGCATTAGGAAGGCGACATTCCTCAGGCAAACAACAACACTGACCAAATGATGAACGATGGAATGTTCAGAGGCTTTATGCAATTCATGCAACATCAGGCAATAGCGGCTCCTGTACAAAATGCAGGTGGAAATACTGGCAAGTCTCGGATGGTCACCGCCAAGTAGTTTAAGGAACTGGGACCACCGGAGTTTTTTAGAGAGCCAAAACCACTTAAGGCGGAGACGTGGATTAAGCATATCAACAAGATATTTGATGTCTTGGGATGCTCCGAGGAGCAAAAGTTTCCCTTTGCCACCTTCATGTTGCGGGTAGAGGAAGATTACTGGTGGAAATCTGTAAAGCGTACTCAACCTGCCGCACTGAAGATGTCTTGGGAGAAGTTCCAAGAACTGTTCAATGACAAGTACTTTTCTGAAAGTATTCGACACATGAAAAAGGTAGAGTTCATCAAGCTGGAGCAAAAAAATATGACCGTGTCGCAGTATGAAGCCAAGTTTGCCGAGTTGTCCCGGTTTGCGTCCCATTTGGTTGATAATAAGGAGAGAATGATGCGAATGTTTCTAAGAGGTTTGAAACATGATATACGTTAATATCTTATGTGACGCCCCCAAAAATAGGTATACATCACCCATTCTGAGTCGCCAGATATCATATTATAAAAATCAAATACAAACTTCATTTATACAACTGTTGAACTGTCGTATAGAATACGACCATAGTTAACTATGAGTTTTAATACAATATTGTCTCATAGACGGTATCCAAACTCAAATTATTACAATGCCATATAAAATACAGCAGCAAATATTTCAAGACCCCAAAGAAGAACGATAAGATTACTATCTTGTTCATTCTAATGAGGTGCATTTTTAACGCTTCCAAAGTCGGTTTCTCATCACCCTATTGTTGTTCACCAAAATCAATTATTAAGTGACGTATAAAATACAACACCCACATCTTAGGTCCTCAATACAATTATATATTGTATGTCATGCCATTTTATAATGTATTGAGAAACTTCGACAGTCTCAGACCATCACACTATTTCCCTGTTATCCCCGCTTTCGACCAAATTACTACACTCTTATTACGAAAGGAATTGTGAAGCAAAAGGGTGAGCACAACTAGCCCAGTAAAGAATATCATGACTAAAGATAATTACATTATCAATAGCTTTCATCAAAAATAAATCAGAGATTTAGAACATATGGTAGATGATAAAACTTTTCATCCATAGTTGCAGCGGAACGAACAATCCATTAAAAGAGTCAAATAGACCATCAGGTCTATTATCTTCTCCATGTTAAAAGTCCACCAATAATATTTTATCCCTATAACATCAATCAACAATTCTTGTCCACAATCATATGAATAATTCATAATCATAATTGTGATTCTGAATTCCCTTTTTCGCACCCAGGACGAAGATAATTCTCATCACCTATCTTCACCTGAAATATCACAAATCATGGTTATACCAAATCACAATTCCTACTCATAATCATACTAATAAATTCATCTTTGCACTACGGCCAAAGATATACAACTATAAAACCAATAATGCTGAGACTCAGCTTAATAAATAATCCACATCATCGAATCACCCCCCGAGACTACTACCAAGGATATTCGTTAATATCACATCCATGAATTATCCATGCACTACGGCCAAGGATATTCATTATTATCACATCTATGAATTAATATTTCATTGCTGAGACTCAGCTCAATAATTAATCCACATCATCGAATTATCCCTGCACTAAAAGCCAAGGATATTCTTTAGTATCACGGCCACGAATTATTCATGCACTACGGGCCAAAGATAATCGTGTTTTCATCAACGGTCCTGATCATGCTATAAAATAATTCATCTTTGAACCCTCGTCAAGAGAATCCATGTACCATAATCATACCAAAAACTGTCCATCAATGCACTACGGGCCAATGAGGACTTTTTCCACATCATTTGTAATATTATGGTCATGATTATACCGAATAATCCGTGGTCATAATCATACCAAGTCCATCTATGCAGTACAGGCTACAGATGACTTTCAACATAATATAAACATGAGGATGATGACAATATTATAAGCATTAATCAAACGAAAACAAGGATAAATATTAAAGACTTTAAATTTATCTAAATATTATCAACCACTCATAATTTATTAATATCATAACAATATTTTAATCACTTCTTAAACTTATAAACAATTTATTTTAATTGTTTACACTTTGCCAAATAATGCATTTAATCATTCAAAAATGCCATACTCATAAGATTTCATCACCAATGATCAAATTACTCATCAAAAATATGCACATACCTTATATAGGATTTTCAAGCCATAAAATCCTATTTTCCAACTTTGTTACTTCACATAACATATTTAACTCATATGTTCGTAACTAAACCATTTTCATGAAAAATACCAAATCAGTCCCAAAAATTAGTCTTTTCTTGGATTAAGCATAATATAGTCCCATAATTAACATATATTTTTCTCGGAATTTTTAAAATTCATTTACTATTTTTCAAAAATCAATTTCTAATTAATTCCTTAAGAAATTAGCTACCTCAAGTTTAACTCCAAAAATTCCCAACTCTTGGCAGAATCTTACTCATGTTAACGCGAGCCTCCAGTTTAAATTTTGTGGTCATCGGAGTTATAGAACTCCGGTTATAGCATTTTTCGTCAGAAAAACCTAAATATTGAAATGGTCATAACTTGCTCATGTTCCAAAAGGCCAGAATTTTTCTCACAATTTAAGTGGACGAAACAGCCCTTACAAAATTTTGGACAGCAACTTTTTTGGAAATTTTGGTTTTTGACTCCTTTACTAAAATCAGTCCACATGAAAATCTACAACACCTTTTCCAGTGATTCCAATTGGATAAGTTACAAAACTCATAGACCTAACTCTAGAATTTGACCTCACTCAAAAATTCAAAATATAATAGGAGATATGGTTAATTGAATTTCATGTTCCATTTTCCCCAAAATCTGATTTTTCAACCCTTTGTGATTTCTAAGAAATTTTCATGTTTTCACATAATAACCAACATAACTCATCATAACACTTACTAATACCACATATACCCATGATTTTCATTAGTCCAATGCTTTTATTATGACTTTCATCATAATCCACGTAAACAGATCATTTCCACAATTTAATAAGGAATGAATATGAAGGATTATTCAACATGCATGTGGTAATCCACATGTATGTGTTATTCCAACGAGAATAATAAAGAATGGAATAACAAAAAGGATTCACCATGCATGCGATAGAGAGACCGCATGCATGTGTTATTCCCAATGTAATAATAAAGAATGGAATAATAACAGAAATCACCGTGCATGCGGTACTTGGCATGATGCAGAGTTATTCCAATGAGAATAATAAAGAGGCGAAACCAGTCCGGCAGAAACGCATGCAGGTGGATATTCCAATGAACAATAAAGAATGGAATAACAATGAAATCACCATGTATACGGTGATTGATGATAGACGAGTTATTCCAATGAATAATAAAAAAGACGGAACCAGTCCCACGTAAAATGCATGCACAGAATATTCCAATAGAATAATAAAGAATGGAATAACAATGAAATCACCGGTGTATCTGATGTCCAGCGTGATACAAGTTATTCCACATAATAATAAAGAATGGAATAATAGAAGAATTTCACACATGTATGCGGATTGCCATGATAAACAAAGTTATTCCAACATAATAATATAGAATGGAATAACAAAGGATTTCACCAAGTATAAGGTATCGCCAGCGTATCTGAGTTATGTATAGGGTATACCGCGTATACAGGTTATTCCAACAAAATAATAAAGAATGGAATAACAGAAGTTCTCTTCATGAATAAGAAAGAAATAATACCCCTTACAGGTACAACAAATAATATCACTTACCTTTGAAAAAAGAGTACTCCGACTGGTAGGGCGAGTATATACTCGAAGAAAACTTGTACTACGCTCAAAGCTTTCTTAAACTCTAAAGAAATACGTTCAAGATTATAGAAGAAGAATTCTCTCTATAGTTTCTCTCTCTAGAGTTTCAGTGAATTCGTAAGAAATAATGAAGGAATGAGCTTTTATTTATAGAAGAATGGATTGCATAGTAACTAACTCATGAACAGTCCAGATTGATTTACTTTAATCGGACAATCCATAATTAAAGCAAAATCTTTTAAATAAAATATAAAATATTCTATTTATAATCTAATAAAACGAATAACTTTATAAAAGTATCCTATTTTATATAAAAAGATTTTACTATGCAAAACACTATGTAACACTATGCATAATAAAATATAATATAATCTAATTATTATTAACTTTATAAAAGTATTCTATTTTATATAAAAAGATTTTACTATTAGCCTAATAAAACGAATAACTTTATAAAAGTATTCTATTTTATATAAAAAAAATTCTGTTTTATTACGTTAATAATACTAATAAAACAAAAATTCATCATCACTTACTTTGAAAAATTTTCAAATTTCACCCTTAACTTTAAACTTTTATCAATTTAACTATTCACCAAAATAAAAAAATTGAACACTTTTATTTCATAAAATTCGGGGTCTCACATCTTATCTCTCATAAACTGTGTTTGTATTCAGTTGTTGTTAATAGGGCTCAGTTATTGGAACACGATAATGAGTCAACCCAACCAAAAGAAAACAGCCGAAAAAATGATAATACTAGTGATAATGATCATCAAGCGGAGACAATAAGCGTGGAGGAATCAACATGCCGAAATGGTAACCACGCCGGTGGTAATCATGGCCAAAATAATAAGAATGGACATTTCAAGAAGAGGAGATTCAACAATGATGGAAAGACGTCAGCATCAGCACCTGTCGTTAAGGAAGGAGAACGACCACCTACCATATGCTTCAAGTGTGGAGGAGAGGGACACATCAGTCCCAACTGTACGATGCCATCCAAATCATGTTACAACTGTGGAAGAGAAGATCACCTGGCCCGATTTTTTTGTGCACCGAAGACAAGTCCAGCTGGGATGGAGGCATCAAAGGCCGTTCCAGAAAAGTCAAAGCCGGTAGTGCAAGGGAGAACGTTTGTTGTAACCTCCCAGAAAGCAAGGAACTCGAACGAGGTTATCACGGGTAAGCTAATCATAAACTCTAGCGAAGTTTATACTTTATTTGATATTTGTTCTACCCACTCTTTCATTTCTCCTACTTGCGATCAACGTTTAAATTTGATTCCGGAGAGATTAGACTTTGACTTATCTGTTGAAACTCCGTTGGGAGAAACCTTCATTACATCCACGGTTTATAAGTATTGTTTGATTCAAATTGGTAACCGCACGTTACCTGTCGATCTTATTTCTTTGAAAATACTTGCATTTGATGTGATTTTAGGGATTGATTGGTTAACTACTCATCATGCAAAAATTGATTGTTTTCGTAAGGTTGTTAGCTTTCATATTCCTAATCAACCTATTATGCGAATTCAAGAAACCAAACCATTAAAATCAATCACTGTCATCTCAAGCCATAAAGTTATTCGTTTATTGAAAAACAGATGTCAAGCTTTCTTAGCTCATATCACGGATCTAAACAAAAATACGTTAATTTTGTATGATATTTCTATTGTTAATGAATTTTCTAACGTATTCCCTGAAGAATTTCCTGGCCTACCCCCAGAGCATGAAATTGAATTTTGTATCGACCTTGAACCCTGCAGACAAAACCCATTTCCAAAGCCCCATATCGAATGGCTCTATTGAACTTCGGAGTTAAAGACCCAATCAGTAGGAATTGTTAGACATTCGCCCCAAGTACTTCTTCTCCTTGGGGTGCTCATTCATTCGTGAAGAAGAAAGATGGGAGTATGCGACTTTGTATTGATTATCGGGAGTTGAATCAAGTCACCATCAAAATAGGTACCCATTACCACGTATTGATGACCTATTTGACTAGTTGCAAGGAGAGCAAATTCTTTTCAAAGATTGATCTTCATTCCCGATATCACCAGTTGAAGATTAGAAACCGATGACATTCAAAAAGGCTTTTCCGAACTCGAGACGGGCATTATGAATTCCTAGTCATGTCTTTTGGATTGACTAATGCTCCCCCGCCTTCATGGATATGATGATGAAAAGTATTCAATGAATATTTGGATCACTTTATGGTCATCTTTATTGATGACATCCTCATATATTCCAAAACCCGTGAAGATCATGAGCAACACTTGAGGCTGATACTCCAAAGGCTTCGTGCATATAAGCTTTATGCCAAGTTAAAGAAATACGAGTTTTGGCTTGAGGAAGTAGCATTCCTTGGGCATGTGGTATCAAGTCATGGAATATCTATTGACCCAGCAAAGATTGAAGATATTCAAAGCTGGGAGCAACCTAAATCAGTGACCGAAGTACGTAGCTTTCTCGGTTTAGCTGGTTATTATCGGATATTCGTGGAAGGATTTTGTTGAATCGCTACTCCACTAACTCAGCTGACTCGGAAAGATACAAAGTTCGGTTGGAAAGAGGAATGTGAGAAGAGTTTTCAAGAACTTAAGAGGAGACTCATTTCAGCACCTGTTCTGACAATACCATTTGGTTCGGAGAGAATTGTCATCTACAGTGATGCTTTGGGCAAAGGGTTAGGATGTGTTCTCATGCAACATGGAAAAGTCATAGCCTATGTCTCATGACAACTCAAAGAATATGAGAAGAATTATCCTACTCATGATCTAGAGTTGGCAGCTGTTGTCTTCGCACTAAAGATTTGGAGGTATTACTTGTATGGGGAGAAAGTGGAGATCTTTACGGATCATAAAAGCCTCAAATATTTCTTCACTCAAAAGGAACTCAACATGGGACAACGACGTTGGCTTGAACTGTTGAAAGATTATGATCATACCATCCAATACCATCCTGGAAAAGTGAGCGTAGTGGTGGACGATTGATTAGAAGATCGTATCGCGAGCACGAAAAGCGATATTGACAACGCAAAGGCCCATTTTATGTGACTTGCAAAGGATGGAGATAGAGTTAAAGACTCCGGGGACCCACGTGATGATGGCGAATATACGAGTAAAATCGACTTTAATTGATAGAGTTAAAGTTGCTCAAGTTATAGATTCGGAGCTGATGCTTATGAGGAAGAAAGTGCAATAAGGTGCTATGCCGGAAGCCAGAATTGATGAAGAAGGAATACTTCGAGTCAACTCCAGACTTTGTGTTCCTAACGACCCTGATTTAAAGTATAAAATCATGATGGAGGCGCACAACACGCCATTTGCAATCCATCCTGGAAGTACAAAAATGTATCGTGATCTTTGTCATACATTTTGGTGGAGCAATATGAAGAGAGAGATAACACTGTTTATCTCAAGGTGTCTAACTTGTCAACGAGTCAAGGCGGAGCATCAAGTACCGAAAGGTCCATTGCAACCACTTGAAATTCCAGAATGGAAGTGGGAGCACATTACCATGGATTTCGTTACTGGTCTTCCCAAGGTTTCTCAAGGCATAGATGCAATTTTGGTCATTGTTGATAGATTGACCAAGTCTGCTAATTTCTTACCAATACAAGAAACTTAAACACTTGAACGTCTTGCTCGTATATACATAAACGAGATTGTAAGACTGCATGGTATGCCAGTATCCATAGTTTCTGATGGAGACCCAAGATTCACTTCACGATTTTGGGTTAGTTTGCAAAAAGCTATGGGCACGAATTTATGATTTAGTTCAGCATATCATCCTCAGACAGACGGACAATCAGAAAGGACCATTCAAACTCTTGAAGATTTATTAAGAATCTGTGTCCTTGATTTCAAGGGAAGTTGGGACAAGTTCTTACCGTTGGTGGAGTTTTCCTACAATAAAAGTTGTCAAGTAAGTATTGGCATGGCTCCATTCGAGGCGTTGTATAGAAGAAAGTTTTGTTCTCCAAAGATATCTTTGGGATGAGGTGGGTGAAGCAACGTTGTTGGGACCGGGAGTTAATACGTATGACTACAGAAAAGATTCAAACGATCCGAAAACGTATAAAAACCTCACAAAATCGACAAAAGAATTATGTTGATCTTCATCGAAAGGACGTGGAATTCGATATAGGAGATCATGTGTTGTTACGTGTTACTCCATGGAAAGGAGTTACAAGATTTGGAAAGAGAGGAAAGCTCCATCCTCGATTCATTGGCCCATTTTTAATCCTCGATCGAGTAGGAACTGTGGCCTATAGACTCGCTTTACCGCCAAGTATGTCTCGTGTTCATAACGTTTTTCACATTATATGTTACGTAAATATGTGGAAGACCTGAACCACATTATTGAGTTAGAACCAGACCAAATAGCAGAAGATTTAACGTATGAAGAGGTTCCTGTTCAAATCTTGGATAAGAAGGAACATATTCTACGCTCCAAGGTTATACCTCAAGTCAAAGTTTTGTGGAGAAACCACGATGTTGAGGAAATGACCTGGGAGTTAGAATCTGAAATGAAGTCAAGGTATCCTTACCTCTTCGATATACCAGGTACGTACCCTAATTTCGAGGGCAAAATTTCTTAAGAAGGGGAGGTTGTAAGACCCCAACTTTTTGAATAAAGATGAATTTTCTATAATTATCATTTTTGAAATATTATGGAATGAATTTAATATAATGTTATAGTTGTGGGTAATATTTATAAATTTTACAAAGTATGCAAGTTGTCATATTATATTCTATTGGTCAGGAAATATTCTTTTTATCAGGGAATATCCGTACGACGGTACAATCATTGGTGGACTCCACAACAGAATTATTGTCGGATTGAGAAAATGACAAAAATATTTTATGAAAATAATGGCGGAAGAGTGAGACCCCAGATTTTATAAATAAAGATTTAAATTTCTCGAAATATTTTTTTTTGAATATTAAGGTATGGATTGGAGATAATGTTATAGTTGGGGGTAGTATTTGAAAATTTTGCAAAGTATGCAAGTTGTTATATAATATTCGATTGGTCGGGGAATATTCTTTTTGTGGGAGAATATTAAATGACGACACAATCATTGGTGGACCCTAACGGAAGAAGAACGTAAGTAGTTAGAAAGCGACAAAAATATTTTATGAAAATAACGGCTATGAGGTTTTACCGTTGATCTTGTTGAACTATCCAGTAGTAAAAAGTACAATGAATGGCGTGGTTGCGTAGTAGCACACGGTATTGATTATTGATGCTTACGTAAGAAGCCACTCAGTTATACTCAATTATTGCTACAGTAATTGCTGCATCATATCTCTCATATTATTGATTCGATTATTGTCACAGTATTATGTGCATCATATGTTATTTTATTAAATCAATAATTGAGATGACAAAGTTATTTATATTATTAAATTATAATATTTACAATGTCTAGAAGTTCTGTCAAGGAGAGGTTTGGTCACCTAATTGCGCGCCAATAGGGAGAAATCTTTATTGGAAAGCCCCCTCTTTCCTAGGAACAATCTGGTTGATAAATATTGTGAGTTATGATATTAATGATGGATAAGTTCGTGTTGATTAAAGATGAATTTAATAATTTCATCGTGTTGGAATTATTTGTGTTAGTAAAAATTGACATCTATTCCAATGATAATTGATGTCTAGAGGTTATATTGTTCAATCGCGTATTTGGGGCACTTTTTGTGTCGAAGTTACTATTCACGAGTTATTATTCACGAGTTACTATTCACGAGTTACTATTCACGAGTTACTATTCATGAGTTACTATTCATGAGTTACTATTCACGAGTTACTATTCATGAGTTACTATTCACGAGTTATTATTCACCCGGTTACTATTCACTCTATTATTGTGCATTCGGGTATTTGGGTACAATATTATTCCCTGAGGAGATATGCTAATTTTTCAAACCGTTGGTTGAATGAATTAATATGGACCGCTGGTGGAAAGTTATAATAGTGAATCAATATGGGTCGCTGGTTTAAAGTTTTAATAGTAAATCAGTATGGACCGTCGCTTTAAGTTTTAATAGTAAATCGATCTGGATCGTTCGTTTAAAAGTAAATCGATCTAGGCAGATTTCATGAATTAGTTCTTATTCATTCCATTTTTCTATTAATGAAGCTCATTCCTTCATTATTTCTTACGAATTCATTGAAACTCTAGAGAGAGAAATTATAGAGAGAAGTTTATAGAGAGAAATTATAGAGAAAGAAGAAGAGTATTCGCTACTTCACTACTTTGATATCCGATTGTCTTTTACGGTGAGGGTGTTATTCTTTCTTCTTGAAGAGAACTTACATTATTCCATTCTTTATTATTCATTGGAATAACTTTTGTAAAGTGGCATACCCTATACATAACTCAGATATATGCGGCGTATACCCTATACTTGGTGAAATCCTTATGTTATTTCATTCTTTATTATTACATTGGAATAACTTTGTAAAAAGTGGCATACCCTATACATAACTCAGATACGCAGATACCCTATACTTGGTGAAATCCTTATGTTATTCCATTCTTATTTATTCTCTTTGGAATAACTTTGATATCTGTAGATACCCTATACTTGGTGAAATCCTTATATTATTACGTCTTTATCATTACATTGAAATAACTTTTGTATATGCAGATACCTATACATAACTCGTATAAGTGGTATACCTATACTCGGTGAAGTCTGTTGTTATTCAATTCTTTATTATTCATTGGAATAACTCAGATCTGCCACATACCCTATACTTGGTGAAATCCTTATATTATAAAAGTCTTTATCATTCTGTTGGAATAACTTTGTATCATGTGGCATACCCTATACAAAAAACAGTATAAGTGGCATACCTATACTTGGTGAAGTCTGTTGTTATTCAATTCTTTATTATTACATTTGAATAACTCAGATATCTCATGCTTTTCAGTATACTTGGTGGAACGATTTTGTATATGCGGTTTACCAATACTTGGTGATCTTCTTACGTTATTCCATTCTTTATTATTATGTTGGAATAACTTTGTTTATCCAAGCACCGCATACTTGGTGAAATTCTTTTATTATTCCGTTCTTTATTATTCGTCGAATATCACATGGTGTGAATTACTTTGACCGATTTTGGTTCTATATTTATTATTCCGCATTTAATATTACGCCGGAATATCTTTATACATCTTTCTTAGGACTGGTTCCATTATTTATTATTCGCATTTAATATTCATCGGAATATCACATGCATGCTTTCACTGGGACTGGTTCCATATTTATTATTCCGCGCTTTATTATTACATTGGAAATAACTTTATGCATGCGGTCTCTATCGCATGCATGGTAAATCCTTCTATTATTCCATTCTTTATTATTCATTGGAATAACATGTATACGTGGATTGATTACACATGCATGGTGAATGATCCTTTGTATTCATTCCTTATTAAATTGTGAAAATGATCTCATGATATCGTGGATTACTGCATGGCGGGTGAAAATCCATTTGTAGTTTCATATATTCTTTATTATACTCAGTTGGTTAAAGTTTTGATTTCTATACTCCATGAAATTAGTGGAATATCCTTGATATTTGCGCTTCATCCAGTATCTTTTCATGAAAATATTCTTCTGAGCATTCTTGACTGTTACTTTACAAAGAAGTGTCATGTTGACAATTTGGATATTATTAGTTCCTAGATAAATTAATTCTTGAACTTGTTTAATTGAATTCCTATAACATTGTCATCATCCTCATGTTTATATTATGTTGAAAGTCATCTTTGGCTTACGTGCATAGATGGACTTAGTATGATTATGACCAGGGATCATTCGGTATAATCATGAACTGTGATGTTATAATTGGTGTAGTAAAAGTCTTCAGTGGCCTGTAATGCATTGATGGACAGTTTTTGGTATGATTATGACCAGGAATTTTTCGGTATAGTCATGACCATTGATGATTTAATGAATATCCTTAAGTAAAATGTCTGAGGGATGATTAGAAGATGTGGTTTATTTATTGAAATTGAGTCTCGGATGATAAAAGTTAATGAAAATATTTTAAATCATAGAAGATAGTAGGTTTTATTTCTACTTGACTCTTCTAATGGATTACTTATTCATTATGATTAAACTTGATGTCTATTGTAATTTATCGGTTTAACATTGTTGAAGACTAATGATAATTTATTCGCATTATCTTAGTCATAATATTTCTTATTAGGCTAGTTGAGCTCTCACTTTCTTTTTTTTTTATTCTCTTGAAATGAGAGAATATAAATTTGGGACGAGTCTGAAAGCGGGGTGACGGTCCGGATGATAGCATTAGTAGTCCTCACTATTACATTAAATAGTGTAATGATACAATAAATGTAACGAGGGTGAATTTGAGTTTGTATCTTTATCATGAGGATTTCATTGAGAATGGATATTGTCTAGATGGCAGTATTCTTGTTTAAACTCTCAGTTTATGTATTGTCGTATGTTACACGATATTTGTATAATTAAGTTTGTATTTATATTTTGTACCATGTATTTGGCGACTCAAAATGGGTGATGAATACCTAATTTTGGGGGCCACGGGGAAGTTTACTGTTATCTTGTTGAACTACTCGGTAGTAAAAGTACAAGATGTCTGGCGTGGTTTCATATAGTAGACACTGCGGTATTGGTTATTAAAACTTACGTGATAAGCCACTTCGGCTTTTATTTTATTAGTATTATTAACGTAATAAAAATGGAAAAACTTTATATTAAATGAATACTTTTATAAAGTTATTCGTTTTATTAGGCTAATAGTAAAATCTTTTTATATAAAAGCAGAATACTTTTATAAGGTTATTCGTTTTATTAGACAATAATTAGATTATATTATATTTTAGTATGCATAGTGCTTGCGTAGTGTTGCATAGTATTTTGCATAGTAAAATCTTTTTATATAAAACAGAAAATTTTTATAAAGTTATTCGTTTTATTAGATTATAAATAGAATATATTATATTTTATTTAAAAAATTTTGCTTTAATTATGGACCGTCCGATTAAAGTAAATCAATCTGAACAGATTCATGAGTTAGTTCTTATCTAATCCATTCTTGTATAAATAGAAGATCATTCCTTCATTATTTTCTTTGAATTCAATTGAAACTCAGAGATGAAATTATAGAGAGAAAGAAGAAGAGTTTTCTGTTACTTCACTACTACGATATCAAGTTTTTTTTTACGGAAGGGATATTATTTTTTTTTGTATTCATAAAGAGAACTTCATTATTTCATTCCTTATTATTACATTGGAATAACTCAGATATACGCAGCTACCCTATACTTGGTGAAATTCTTCTATTATTTCGGTCTTTATTATTCTGTTGGAATATCCGTTTATGCTGCTTTTTCTGTGGGACTGGTTCCGTCTTTTATTATTACATTGCAATATCCTGTTTGTGCATTTCTTTGGGACTGGTTCCGTCTTTTATTATTCTGTTGGAATAAACGTTTATACATCACAATACGCATGCGCATGGTGATTTTGTTGTTATTCCATTCTTTATTATTACATTGGAACATCCTATCGGTGCAATTTACTTAATTTTGTTCCATTACATATTATTCTATTGAAATAACTCGCTCTGCCAAGTACCGCATTTATGGTGATTTCTTTTGTTATTCCATTCTTTATTATACTCGGTTGGTTAAAGTTTTGACTTCTATACTCCATGAAATTAGTGGAATATCCTCGATATTTCAAGGCTTCATCCAAGATCCTTTCATTGGAAATATTCTTCCGAGCATTCTTAAATTTTACTCTACAAAGAAGTATCGTGTTGACAATTTGGACGTTATTGGTTCCTAAACAAATTAATTTGTGAACTTGTTTTATTAAATTCTTATATCATTGTCATCATCCTCATGTTTATATTATGTTGAAAGTAAATCATAGCATACAGTAGTGCGTAGATGGACTTGGTATGATTATGACTGGGATTATTCGATTATGTAATCATTTAATCAGTAATGTTACAAATGATGTGGTAAAAATTTCATTGGCCCTTAGTGCATTGATGGGACGAGTTGTTGGCATGATCGTGACCATTGATGAATACACGAATATCTTGGCCGTAGTGCATGGATAATTTATGGTCGTGACCTAATGAATATCATTCTTAGTAGTCTGCGTGGAGATGATGTGGATTATTATTGTTCGAGTCTCAAATGATAAAAGTGATGAAAAATCTTTTAAATCATAAAAGATAGTAGATTTTATTCTCAACTTGATTCTTTTAAAGGATTGATTGTTCATTATGATTAAACTCGATGTTTGTTATATTGTCTCGGTTTAACATTGTTTTAAGGCTAATGATAATTTATTCTGCATTATCTTAGTCATAATATTTCTTCTTGGGCCATTGAGCTTTTTACCTTTCTTTCATTTGTTTCTCTTGAGAATGAGAACGTAGTTGGGACGAGTCGGGGAATGGAGTGATGGTGGGATGTTAGTATTATTAGTAGTCTTCACTATTCGTTAAATTGTGTAAAATAAATGTAATGAGGACTTATTCGAGAGTGAATATTATTCAAAAAGCGAGATTTGTATTAAAACTCAATTCTTTTGTTGTATAATTAAAATTATATTCAGATTATTCAGATTACGTATTTGATTTATTTCGAATAGGTGATGTATACCTATTTTGGGAGCGTCACAAATATGAATTGAATAAATAACCACAAATCTAATATTTCACTACTACAAAACAATAAATAGATAACGCGAAAAAAACGTTGTGATTTCAGTTAAAAAAATGTCGTGGTTAAGAGTGTCATCTATTTGATACCCTTACACAACGTTTTTAAAACGTTATAGTTAACCACATTACACAACGTTTTTTTTCTAAAAAAAGTTATAGATTTGTTTTTCAAAAATTAACAGATGCTTAAAAACGTTGTAGAAGGTATGATTCCACAACGTTTTTTGGATAAAAATGTTGTTTATACAAATATACAATATTTTTAAAATGTTGTATATAAAGAAAAAAAAAGTTGTGATTCAACTATATTACCAATGCACTTGCAATATGCTAATGCCGTGATATATAGCTAAAATTACAAAGAATATTAATACCATACAATACGTGAATTTGATTACATCTACAGAATAAACCAAACTATCCAACAAACTATCCAATAAAATTAAGCTAGTACTTAGACCTGAGTACAGTATTCTGGTTTCTAATCTAAATTTCCCAGACCTCCAATAGCTAGCTAACCTTCTGGCAAGCTCATTTGCATTGTTTTGGCAAAGCTCTTTCAAGACCACCACTCCTGAGGTATATGTCTGTCATTTTCACAATCTTTGATTCTAAAGCATGGGTCACCTGAAAGATAATGAAATGATCATATGAACTGAAAATGAATTGAAAGCTTGAAATATGTATGTAAGCAAGCACTTCGGACTTAATTTCTTACATCACATTTACTTGCAAGAAATGAGCAGACATGTTCTTCCATGCATTTTAATTCCTGTTGTTGTGAAACTGAACCAAGAATGGTTTTGTGCAAATCTTTTAAGCTCAGATCAAGCTGGGAACCAAATGTCAGAAGCAGTCCTTGGTTTTCTGATTCCAATCTGCTTTTATGATCTATAAAACATTGCCAAGGTTAGCCAGGTGCCTAAAATAATTTAGCATTTTTACATTAAAACATGCATAAATAGACATGTTGTAAAATATGTAATGCTAATGCTACTGAATATCACAAAAGCAATTTAAAAATAAAAAAATAGGAGAGGTGATTTATTCCCTTCCTCCTGAGTTAAAAGAAAAGAAAATAAAACCAATGCTTGGGTCAGTCTTGAAACCTGATAGGAAACACGAAGCAAAGAAGAAAAGGGAGGCGCATACCTATTTTTGAATACAAAGAAGTTATATCCTCTGATGCATTTTGCAAATTGGCCCGCAAATCTTTTGCACGTTCAACCAAAGAACTTTCTATTTGTAAATTGATATATCCAACTTTTTTAGAATGAGAATGTCGAAGATGAAGACGCATGATATGATATGCTAATTACAAGTCTGCTATTTCACCTGACTGCAATAGTTTGGAGATAATGAACTCCTTTTCCTTGAGCTTTGAAATGGCTTTTCTATGGTTTTCTTGAACATCTTGCAAAACTTTGTTACTGTTTTCTAAACTTATCTGAAGAATATATTAAAAACAGATATATGATCATCAGGAATACTTTAGCAGCTATCTAAATGTTTTCATACAAGTCTGCTGCTAAATACATACCTTGCAACCCATGAGCTCATTTTCAAAGTTTAATTTCTCCTGTTGCTCGGTCAGATAGAGTTCAGGAAAGTTGACAACTTGCTGCAACACCAATGAAATTTACTAAAGAATTGATTGAATAAAATGAATAATTAAAAAAGAGAGAAATCCATTTGTACCTTCTCACTGATGTTAAGATCAATCTCCAACTGCTCTATCTTTTCATTCCTTGCCTGCAAGATGTTTAATAAACCAATTAATATAATCTACCGACTAACAGGGACAAGTTCCTCTGTGACCATGAACAGACGTGATCTATTCGACATGACTGAAAGATTTTCAATTGGCAGTACTGAATCAGAAAAACCATAACAGCATAGCCATGAGACCCATGACCTGTTTCTTGTATAAAGTTGATGAACAGGATGAAATTTTGGATAAACAAATGATCAATAAAAATGATCCTTACCATGAATAGTCGTCATTATTGTGTTTGTTATGTTCATCCTGTGCAAATCTTTCATGCGGAATATAAACACCATTCTTTTCCCTTGTTGCTCTGACATCTGCTTTAGTTTTAATAGATAGAAGGACCAGTGAGTGTGGAATATATTTCACAAAATAATAAAGGAAAGCAGGTGTTACTGTCATACCTTGTTTCATTCTGTCAATTTCCAAATATAGATCCTTGAGCAGCACAACCTTGGACATTTTCTGGTTTGCCTGTACAGGTGGACTTCATTCAGTGCAAAAGAAAGATACATATTCAAGGAAAGTTCAAAGGAAGCAAACATAATGGTAACGTAAACCTCTGGCTTATTTCTTATGTTTTTAGCACGATGTGCATAATCTAGTGTGCTTAAAGTTTCGTCCAAGCAATGAGCAGATGGAGATATTGTTGCAATGATGCAAGTTGCAGCCTGCAGATGGAGACATTAATTTTATGGATAGTACTCAGATCTTACCAAAGTATTGCAGGCTGCAGCCTCTATATACACACACACATAAATAATTCTAAGCACAAAAATTTCAGTTCCTACTAACTAAAAATTAACATATAAATAATTCTATATGTGCCAAACAGAATTATTGATTACATAGCTAACCTTATCGCTGAAACCAAACATCACAGATGATCCAGCATCAAATGTGAACCCATCCCTCTGGTAGAATCCAGAGCTCCCACCAGGAGTCAAATACTTTTCTAGCACCAAAACTCGAGCTCCAATGCTTGACACTTGGTAATTGTTTGTCTACTTCACTTGCTGCCATTGTCTCTCCCTCCTGTGCAAAATTTTCCATGAATAAATATATCCGTATGTATTATGAAAATTTCAATAACTCTACTAATGAACAATGAAAGCGGAAGCGCAAACAGCATAAAGAATAACATAAGATATGCATGGTTAGGCATTTTGCCTGCGTCTACAGGTGGAGATGAAGGCCAATTCACTATATCAAAATTAACGAGTACAAAAGATGCGAACACTCACAAACTTGAGCCACGAAATTACACAGAATGTCTCTGTCAATGACTTAACCTAATCTGAAGTGATACAACAATATATATACCTGAACTACAAAAATGACAACCCCAAATCCAAAATCATATAGTGTTAGAATACAAATCCGAAGCAAGGATCTGAAGCTGATCTCATGAATCCAACATAGCTATGAAGCAAGTAGCAACCAAAGGAACGGCGTCGTATTACAGAAATCAACAGTTCAAAATCCGAATCTAGTGAAATGAAACAATTCAGCTTACCTTGATATTGGAGAGGAGAATCGGAGACTTGAGAAATGACGTCGGACTGAGACTTGGAGGTATGGTAATAGATGTGGACCTGGAGATCGGTCTACTCCGCTTACCCACGGGAGTTCCGTCTCTCTTCAATCGAAATCCAGAAGCCGGAAGGCCGAGGTTCCTCACCGGAAGGTGAGGCGGCTTGCGAGAAGTGGGTTTTTGTCGAAGAAGATCTGAATCTAGTGAATGGGGGTTTAGAAATTTAGAAGAAAGAATACCTGGTAGGAAACAGAATACAGTGGTAGCCGATTTTGCTTTGTGTCTTTTTTTTTTGCTCCGTGTTTTCAATTTCGTGTCTTTTTTTTTTTACTCCGTGTTTTTTTAGATAGATAACGTTTTGTTTTTAAAAACGTTATTTATTTAAAACTAAAAATTTCCCATCTAAATACATAACGTTTTTTCATATATATCTATAACGTTTTATTAAAAAACGTTGTAAAAAAAATTACAACGTTTTTTTATAAAAATATCATCTTTTAAATGTTGTCTTTTTATGATTTTGTACTAGTGTTTAAGTAACAAACAGACATCGGGTTAATGCTTTCAAGTCATCACATCTTATAGGTTGATTACTATTTCGTCGGCTAAACTTTTTTTTTACGATCAATTCATTGAACTTTTAATTTACTAACACTCAGATTCTAAAAATTGTTCTGTAAAAGTTGACTTAACTTGAAATGATGGCGTGGCGGTGACTTGTCTTAAAAAAACCATGTGACGGTTAGCATGCTGACGATAAGCGGTGATGATGTGGATTTAGATGAAAATTTTGATGAAAAAATGGAAAAAAATATTTTAAAGTATAATAAAATTATAAAAATCAGCAAAAATAAGAAAATAAATAAATAAAATAATTATTTTTAATAAAATTAAAAAAAACAGTTTTTTCAATTTTATTAAAAAAAAATTAAAAAGCATTTTTTAATAAAAATAATTGGTTTTTTTATTTTTTTAAGAAAAAGTAAAACACATTTTTAAAAAAATGCAGTTTTTTAATAAAATTATTATTTTTTTATAAAATGCAGTTTTTTAATAAAAATAAAAAAATGCTATTTTTAAACTGCTTTTTTTTAAAATAATGCGGTTTTTTATTAAAATAAAATGTTGTTTTTAAAAACACAGTTTTTAAAAAAAATGGTTTTTATTAAAATAATGCGGTTTTAAAAAAATGGTTTTTAAAAAATGGGTTTTTTTAAAATAATGCGGTTTTAAAAATGGTTTTTTTTAAAATAATGCGTTTTTTTAAAAAAATGCGATTTTTAAAAAGCGGTTTTTTTTAAAATAATGCGGTTTTTAAAATAAAATAATGCATTATTTTAAAAAATAGTTTAAAAATAGCATTATTTTAAAATAATTCGGTTTTTATTAAAATAAAATGCGGTTTTTTAAAAGCATTATTTTAATAAAAAACCGCATTATTTTAAAATAATGCTATTTTTAAACTATTTTTTTAAAATAATGCTTTTAAAAAATCGCATTTTTATTTTAATAAAAATCGCATTATTTTAAAAAAACAGTTTAAAAACAAGACATTTTTTATTTTTATTAAAAACTGCATTTTTAAAAAAATTGTGTTTTACTTTTTAAAAAGCGACTTTTTATTTTAATAAAAAACCGCATTATTTTTAAAAAAAGCAGTTTAAAAATAGCATTTTTTTATTTTTATTAAAAAACTGCATTTTATAAAAAAATTATTAAAAAAAGCGCATTTTTTTAAAAAATGTGTTTACTTTTTCTTAAAAAAAAAACCAATTTTTTTATTAAAAAATGCTTTTTATTTTTTTTAATAAAAATTGAAAAAAACTATTTTTTTAATTTTTATTAAAAATAATTATTTTATTTATTTATTTTCTTATTTTTTGTTGATTTTTATAATTTTATTATACTTTAAAATATTTTTTTCCATTTTTTCATCAAAATTTTCATCTAAATCCACATCATCACCGCCACGTCGTGACGCTAACCGCCACATAGGTTTTTTTTTTAAGACAAGTCACCGCCATCGTCATCATTTCGTTAAGTCAACTTTCGCTTAACGGCTTTTGTAACGAGTGTTAAGAAATTAAAGTTCGATGAATGATTATAAGAAAAAAAGTTTAGTGACCCAGTTGTAAGTCAACCTATACTACAGTGACTTAGGAAGCATTTAACCCAACAGACATCCAAAGAATGAATATAAAAGTACAAACTTATCAAATAACTACAAAACAACACTAAATCGGTCATCAAGCATCATTGTCTTGAGTAGCTTCTCCTTGATCACCCTGTAATTAACAAAATAATAAAACAAGTTACAAATATAGTAACTATGTTGATACTGGTATATATTACGACATTATACAACAAATTGATTACCTCGTTGCCATCCCCATGTTGTGTTGTTGCTGCTGTTGCCGCCACTGCATCAGCTAACTCATCAAAACTCAGAGCCGCAAGATGCCCGCCCAGTATCTTGAGAAAATCGCGATCTCGACATATAGCTCTCACACAGTCAGTAAGAGTATGAAGAGTTGGATGACTCGATGACTGTGAAGACTGGGTAGCAGAGTTGCCTGAGCCACTAAAGGATGGGCGTCGTCGTTGTCCTTGACCTTTAATGTAGTTCTTCTTCACAACAGACGCCCTCTCCCACAACTCTTGATCAATTGGCGGACGTGGAGTGCCTTCAGGATAACGCTCATTCAATAAACGCTTATAAGTATCATGTCATCATGTTAACAATGAAATAGTTAAAAAAAAAATCTGTAAGCATGATAAACAAGATCAAGTTGTTAAAACTTATTATCGTTATCTGGATAGCATCAGGCAGACCATCACGGGTGGCCACGTACACATCCAGCCAATAGAAAGGATGACCTTAAGACTGAAACTCCTATACAAAAAATATTCCAATATCACTAAGTAAAAATATGATATATATTCTATAATTCATGATTGTAAACATATTAAAACTTGTAAATACGTACATTCGGCGTTGATTTGTCAGAATCGTGAAATCTTGCCGCATACTTGTATGTTCCTATAGCTTTTTTGCCATCGGCACACCCGAGGATCTGTTAGTGGCGACGGTTTTTCGTTTTTCACCCAAATCTCGACTCTCCATTGGCACACACATCTCATTTATATGGACGGGTGCACCACTCAGGCTATGCCGTGCATGTAATCCTCTCCCTGGCCTGGATGGTCGATTGATGCATTGTGAAGGGTTTTTTGTTGTTCTTTGTTCAAATTATCTTTGGTGCAGATGGCGCACTTCTGCCAGAATAATGTTTGTATCACTGAAGCATGCGCTTCCTCCCATCTATATCTTTTCTACAAATAAAATAATAATAATAATATTAAAATGGTACTTATAACATATAATCCAACAATACTCTTAGAATATTATATTATCTGTCATAATTAAAAAAAACATACTTGATATTATTAAATCGCATCCTTGTGGGCGATAGGTGTGCTTTCATTACGTAATCACGAGATGTAAGGCTAATTACGTAAGCACATCGTGATATGCATAGCGATCTTATTATCTGAAAAATCACTATAATATACAAAGAATTTACATCAATAATAAGTAGATATATTAAAGCAATTTACATCTAAGTTCTATATATCTTGTATAAATATAATCTAAAATGCTTATATATAAATGATGTGGGACGTACGTGCTATTCGGAGGAGGACGAATCTGAATAAGAATCTGATCATTCGAATTAGTAGGGGCCTTGGGCACCTGATTAGGCCCCCTACCCAAGCCGCACTTTTTTCTGCACAGCTTCAGAAGCCATCTATATATTATAAATTTCAAGATGTTATTATGAGTTATATTTGATTACATGTATATATGAATATAAAATGACAATAATGATAGGAAATTGCATTTAAATAGTAAAGTACATAAACATGACAGTGATATAAAGATGTTGGTATGAGTTATATTTGATTACATGTATATATATGAATATAAAATGACAATAATGATAGAAAATTGCATTTAAATAGTTAAGTACATAAACATGACAATGATATAAAAAACATGTAATGCTAAACATACATTTCATTTATTCAAATGTCAATGTCTGATTCAGAATCATCTTGTATACGTATTGCAAATTCATAACCATCATCTGCTTCAGATTCAGTCAATAACTCTTCCTCCTCAGTATCAATATCATCTGACACAAGTATTAACACAGGATCTAATTCACGTGGTTCATCTCCACCATCTAACTGAATTACTTCATTGTCGTCCTCCACATTTATTATAGTTTGACTATGAAGCATCTGCTCTTGGTAAATCTCCTCATCAACTACTTTTAGGCATTATGGCGGGAGTATGAATTACAACTTGCCAATTTGTAGGCGATCTATCCCTTTTCCTAACGGGACTAGGAGTGTAGTATACTTATCTTTGTTTGAGTTGGTAAAACAAACGGTTCGTTGGAGTACTGTGGACTATGGAGGTCAATATCGACGATTCCATGTTTTTCAACACGTATCCCTTTTTCTGAATCAAACCAACGACACTTGAACAAGTTAATATGACCCCCGTACGTGTTAGAGTTTATGCCCTAGAGACCAATTATTTGATATAATTGTTTAACATTTTGATATTATATTTGATTGAATAAATGAATGATTTTATTATGGTTTTATTTACTACGTTATATAAATGTTAACATAATAAAATTCCTTAGAATATTGATACAAATTATATAGTTTCAAGTATGTGACTTGAACATGAGATTATATAATTACAATTAGTATCATTACTCTTAAATGTCCCTAGTCGAGTATCATTGTTGATGGGACAACAATGATGCATTGAGACTAGTATGTGAATTGACTGATGACAAAATCTCATTGGTCATAAATATATGAGATATTAAGTCGATGCATAGAGTACATGTTAGAGAGCGATGTCTTTGGATGGACCCACCATGAGAATTCTACGTGGAACAATATGTAAAGTGTCATTACCGATTCTCATAGTGACAATGATGTAATGGTCCTCCGACCTGAAATCACTATATTACTACACGAAAATTTATGTACTTTGATATCATCAAATGTCATCTTTAATTGGGTGGACTATAAAGGTGATTATTGGGTACATCATGAATCGTGTGAGGAATATGAGTGATCTAGATGGAATTTAGGCCAGATTTTGATTGGGAACAAGGCAAAGAGCAACGTATGAATTCTGATGCCAAAGACTTCTTTAAGTTGTTAGATGAGGGTAGCGAGCCATTGTGGCATGGTTGCACCAAACACACTACATTGTCTGCAGTGGCGACATTACTTAACATCAAGGCTGATCACAACATGAGCCATGAGTGTTTTGAGTCGCTCTTTAAGGCCATTAAGAGTATGTTTTCGACACGGGAGAAATTACAGTAACTATTACTTTTGTAAGAAAATGGTGAAGAAGTTGGGTCTTGGATACCAAAAGATCGATGCATGTCCCAACGATTGCATGTTATTTTATAAGGAAAATGAACAGATGACAAGGTGCACATTTTGCAGTCATGATCGGTTTAGGCCTAATAAAGAGGGTGTGACTACAAAAAAAGTAAGTATACCATTTAAGATTCTAAGGTATTTTCCAATAACACATCGACTAAAAAGATTGTACATGTCTTCAACAACAGCTGAACATATGAGTTGGCATGCAAAATCTCCAGCTAAAGATGGAGAACTAAATCATCCCACAGATGGGCAGGCTTGGAAAGATTTCAACTTAGCACATCCTGGGTTTGTATTGGAACCTAGAAATGTGAGGCTTGGATTGTCCACCGATGGTTTCAATCCGTTTAGCCACTCAGCTATTCCGTACTCATGTGATTGTTACTCCGTACAACTTGCCTCCTTGGATGTGTATGAAACAACCATACTTGTTTATTTCACTCGTGGTTCCTGGTCCTAAGAGTCCTGGAAAGAACTTAGATGTTTACTTGAGACCTCTTATAGACGAGTTGAAGGTATTGTGGGAAGATGTAGTACAGACTTGGGATGTGGACTATAAGTGACTTCCCAGCTTATGGTATGTTAGTTGGATGGAGTACACACGGGAAGTTGGCTTATCCGTATTGTATGGAGCATACAAAGTCTTTCAATCTATCAAAAGGTCGAAAGCCTTACTGGTTTGACTGTCATCGTCGGTTCTTGCCCGTAGATCACCCATTTCGATGAACCATTTCATTCATACGATGAGTACTACTGACCGAATTGTGTACTTCTGTGATGCCAGCATCTCTTCTCTGCCCATGTGCCCACAAGCATTCTTGGTAATTTTTTATGAACCCATAAACAAGTAAATGATAGTTTACTACGTCTCTGTCCATATAATTTACATTCTTACACTTCAAACATGGACATTGTATCTGCGACTGACCATTCATACATTCCAGGTGACTATACGCATACTCCAAAATTAAACAATTGGCAACCAGCTCTAAATTTAGTTGTAACACTTATCTGGGCACTTGACTTTCGTCGTGCCATCAAACTACGGTCTGAATAGAGGTCTATGCTACCACGGTACCTATGTTGACATGAATTATTGTATTCCCCTGTTAGAGATTTACAATTTAACTCAATCCCATTTATGATGCTTATAAATACATATAGATGTATATGTACATATATAACATGAGTGTGGATCATATATGATTATTCGGGAATTGAACAAGGATACATGCCAAAACAAATTTACACAGCTTGAGATCGACTACCCAAAGGCATGGTATATTGTTGTCATCCTACATATTTTAACTGACACCAACCTAAAGACAATAGATTCCTAGGGGTAGAATATGAATCATTGCATCATGCATGGTCTACATATGCATTGGGACAAGTCTAAATTATTATTTTTTTGCATATATGTAGGTATAATATAAATATACACCTTTATTCAGTTACACGACCAACGAAAAATTTTCAGTAGAGTTTCCCCTATAATATGGATTATCCACATGCACGAAGGCATGCATATATGGCCATTTATAGGCATATAAGAGCAACAAGAATGTATAAGCAATTAACATAACATCACATACATTAAAAACCAAGGAAGTATAACACAACAGTGAATACGAATGCATATATAGCCATTTGACTTATATATGAAGATTTAGATAATGATGGAAATTTTGTAAACATTTCATTATTCATGAGCATCCTCCTGCCTGAAATTTCAGAAATTGTGTGATATGCCTAATTACGTGATCAAGGATTCCAAGAGTAGAATTTCAAGGGAATTAGAATCCCCTATTTTGGGAATAACAGAATATATTTACTTCATTATAGTTTAAGGTATTTGGTGAAGATGACTTGCAAACCGTGGTATCGTGTGGGGATAAAATAACTTTTCATTTCTATCGAAATTCATTTCTTTTTTGTATCTTTTTTGGGGGTGGTGAAGAAAGATTAAATATCGCTTAGTTCATAAAGGTTTCACATTTGAGTTTTATTTTTGTTTCAAAATGATTGAGGCTCTATTAAAAGTTAGAAGGTAATCTTAGTGCAAAATGAATGACCATATCAGCCTTTTGAGAAAACCAAGTAGACATGATTTAAACATCAACATCCTCAATACTTATCAAACATACTATTTCAAGAATAGTAACAGAACAAATCAAAGGATTCCAAATGGTGGCAAATTCACTTGTTCACAAATGGTTTTGATACATTTTTAGAAACTAAATACACAATGTTTGTTTCAACTTTTCCCTTTTATTAGGTCTTATACTATGTTTTTATAGAAAAATGTAGGCCACACTAAGTTCAAAGTTGGAAATTGAGATGGAGTACACATATCAGGTTGATGGGGTCACTTTAAAAAAAATGGTAAAACATTAATCTTTGTATAGAAATTAAGCTGACAATTCTGGACAACTAATTTAGGACATAATATTGGCCTTTAATCTATTTACAGAAAATCGTACACTGTAATAACTGTGAATTTTAAGTGACTATATATGTATGTACATTATTGATTTTTTTTTAAACTTTGTGTTATATAAGGATTTAATATGTGACAACACATGTGAAGTGGTGCATGGGTCAATTAACATATATACTATAGTTATGGATACATACATTTATAGATTTCATTAAAAATGAAAGCTTTGTAACCTAATTATACATTAGGTAAGACTATTAAATAACCTAAGGGTTATGGTAATAATGAAAGGTTGGTATTTAATATGTATACTAACTTAAGTGGATAATCTTGTTATTTCAAGTGACTAATAATTTTAAACCAAATTAAGTTGTGAGCTAAAGTCACTTGTATAAGTAATTAAATTTCATATGATTTGAAATGGAAACCCTAATTAATTAAATTGGGTATCATATATTAAAATTGCTAGACTATGTTTATTACCTAGCCCAAAGCAATTAAAGGAGAAGCCCAAAGGAAATAAAATACAATCCAATACTTAGCCCACTTGATTAGGGGTATTGTAGACATTTGATTAATCAAAATTGGGCATTTAAAATAAAAGATAAATGGAGGATATTATGGGCTAGAGGATCAACCATAGTAGGCCACATAAGTGGACTAATTAAGTTAATTATTGTCCATTAGTAGTAATTATTACACACAAGGACAATGTTGTCAAGCTCCCATTGGTTCCCACTCCATTAAGCACCTTTAATCATGTCTAGACTAATTGAAGTAATAATGCAAAGCTTTTATTCAATGGTCAAGAAAGATATGGGGGATAATAGCTAGATACACTAAGTGTATCTATAATTTTGCAAGTATCCTTTTATTTCATTTTTAGTTCATTTCTTCTCTTCATTCCTTCTAAGCTTGCAAAAAGAAAACCAAATAGAGAGAAAAGAGAGAGAGATTCGGCTATTGAGAGAGAGAGAGAGGAATGCTAGTTTGTTCATGGCTCCTAAGTTTATTACTTACTTTGGTAGATCAAGAAAGGTAGCAACCAAAACTAGGTGAAGTTCTCATCCTTATCTTTACTTATTCTTCTTTTATTTTCGGTTTTTACCTCATCATATGTGGGGGTTATGGTCTAATAATCAAAATACCTTAGTTCGACATATCATCATATATGGAATTAAGTATCTTGAGTGTTAGATCAAAGACTTAGAGGAAGAAAATGAGCATATGTTCTCCAAGGGTGAAAACTCTTGTTTTTCTTCCACTAAATCTTGTGTAACTCAAGTTTTACAACTTGGAATTGTGATCCGTCGAAGGGGGGTGCTAGATACATGAGTTATGTAGTAAACCCAAGTGATAGAACACAAATCTAGCAAGTTTTGAAACCTTTGGGACTATTTTTCCCAAAACAGTCCACTTTGTTTGTTAAGGGTTCAAACCCTAAAATAGTTACTGATCCCATTTTTCTTGGGACTATTTCGGTCAATTAAATGTCTTTTAAAAATCTGGAAAAAATCACAGAGGTACCTTGAGAAGTTATGTACATGCAGGAAAAAGAACGGACACGTTTCGAGTTATTTATTGTGAGTAATGACTATTTTCGTAAAGGACTTCGAAATATTAACCTTTGAATATCTCACTGTGTATACACTGTAAAATTTTGAAATTTTTACAGTAGCTTCATATATGTTAAGAGAGCATACCTTGAAAATTTTAGATTTTTCTGAGAAAAACTCAATTTATGGAAAATGGGTTAAGATCCGAGTGTTTTGGACACTTTAAAAATAGTAAATCATTTTCTAAAATTCCAGAAACTATTACAATGATAAATATTATTTACAATGATAAATATTATTTATGACTTTTTATGGATATTAAATAAGAGGTTAATAAAGGATGAACAATTAGAATAAATTGTTTAATAATTTAATAAAGTCATTGAAATATTATTTAATATTAATAATATTAGAAGATGATATTGTTAAGTAAATAAAATATTAAGATTAAAATTTCATTAAAATATTATTAAATAATTAATAATATTAGATTAAGATATTAATCTTAGATTAAAACATTATTAAAAGATTAATAATGTTAGATTAAAATATTATTATTAAATAATTAAAATATTATTAAATAATAATATTCGAGATTAAATAAAATGTTATTAAATGTAATAACATTAGTAAATGAATAAAATATTATTAAATGATTAATAATATTAGTGAGTGAATGAAAGTATTATTAGTGAACCAATAATACTAGAAGGTGAATTAAATATTATCTAGGTTAATAATATTATGTGAATTAAAGGTACTCGTTAATTAATGGTAACCTTATCTAGACATGATAATGTTTATAAGAACTAAATGTATGTATAATATCTATGTGATTACATAATCTAATGTTATACTATGACTAATTGAAAGATTAACTATAGGTCTCTCAAAGGAAGATAATATAAGCTGATAGTGGATATAAATTAATTCACGTGGCAGTAATCTCTCATGCGAGGCAAGTTTCTAACTCAAACTCGAGTTATTATTTTTAAAGCATGTTAGTTAATAATTATTGATGATTATTCACGTCTTTATTGATTATTGAAATTGCACTTTTATGCGATTGAATTCGATTCTATGGCTATTGAGCTGTGAATTAAATTAAAGTTCTTCATCTATAATTTGTTTATGAAATAGATCTATGCTAATTGTATCATTAGATCAAGCATGTCTAAATTTCTTAAATCAAATGTGTTTTAAATAATGTTCTTATTAAATTGATATGATAAGAACTCTTGACTGAGAAAAGGACGAATTTGATTAAGGCATGATATCAATACCGGATTATTAAGTGTTTATGCATAAATCACGAGGTATGAAAGGCTGATCACCTTGAATACCAAAACTTATTAAGAGGTCTAGTTTAAATCACTGAGTACCTTGGAAAATGTTTATAGTTATTCAAAACCACTCAGTTCATGTTATTCAATTATCGAATATTCAATTGTTGATTATTAATTCATGTTCCTTCACAATCTTATACTATTGTTGAACATTGAACGCAATATTTGTTTCTAAGTCATGATATATCTCCCATGCATATAAACTTGTGAAGCAAATTAGTTGCTTACTCTTTCTATATCATTACATCTATTTCAGTTAAGCCCGAAGGATCCAACACGAAGGACAAGGGCAAGGGCAAGATCCAGGAGTAGTTTATAATGAATGTCAATTTAATTATTATCTGATGGAATTTCTTAAGTAAACTTTTTGTATTATGAATGGTGTATTTAAAGTTAAGGTTATGGAGACCTTGGGACCATGTTATGAGACTTTATCATAATGAACAATGTATGTTTATTATTTCGTAATAGTTATAGAATGCTTATGACGATGATAGATCGTGAAAGATTGAATCGAGGTTAGAGAACACGGATTTGGGGGGCATACGATTAGTATCAAAGTCAGAGAGGTATAAACATTAGGAATGCAAAACCTAGGTTATAACCTTAGTAGAAACTCTTATAGAGTATGTTAGGAGATGGATTGTGGAAATTCATCAAGTTTAAAACAGACTTAATAAAATATTATTTCATTCTATCAATGAATATATTTTATTGTGGTAATCTTGATGTTGATTTTATTTATGGTGTTTGTAGGATGTGTCGGACGAGCGCTTGTGGTAGTCACTCAGTTGATCAAGAGCCCATTAAGCATGAGGTGACTGAAGATGTCCCTCATGTGTGACGCCCCCAAAATAGGTATACATCACCCATTCCGAGTTGTCAATACATGGTAGTACAAAAACAACTACAACTTTATTATTACAACAAGAAAGCGTGAGTTTGAATACAAATATTATCTTACAGACAATATCTATACTCAAATAAATCCTCATCACATTTATTGATACATTATTTTACAAAATGGTGAGGACTACTAAAAACTCTCTCTAGAACCTTCATTCCATACCCCAACTCGTACTCGCTTATATTCTCGCCTCCCGAGAAGAAAAATGGAACAAAAAGGAAAAGGGTGAGCTCAACTAGCCCGAAGAAAGAATATTATGACTAAGATAATATACAACAAATTACCGTTAGTCTTCAATGGGAAAAATCTAATAGAATACAATAGACAACAAGTTTTAAATCAATATTCGCACGTGAAATAATAATTCATTAGAAGAGTTAAGTAGAGAATGCAAACTACTATCTTCTATGTATGAATTTAAAAGTTCATAAATCTATCTTTTATCCTGTAACATCAATCAATATTTATCTGGAATCAAATATTCATCTTTGCACTACTGAGCCAAAGATATTCATTGGTCATGTTCATCTAAACACTGTTCATCTTTTGCACTACTGCCAAAGATATTTATCGAAATCATTCATCTTGCACTACATGTGCCAAAGATATTCAATAATATCATCATTTAAGATCGAGGATGATGAAAATATTTTTAAAGAAACGAATCCAATTGAAACAAAATGACAAGGATTAAGGATTAAGGATTCGTACTTTATTTTATCCATGTCCAAAAATACCTCAAAAATAATCATAGTGGTGTAAAAATCAAGAATGATCAAAACATGGATACAATCAAAGCTAGTATCCATAATAGATATTTTGGACAAAAACAAAAATTTAACTTTTCCGTGAATAGTGACGTATACGTGAATAATGCCGTATACGTGAATAGTAACTCCGACACCAAAAAGTTCCAAATTTGATAAAACTTGATCGATATTTCAAAGATAATGATATGAAGAAGTAATATCATTACAAAAAAATAGTATCCTTACCTCGAAAGATCAAGATTTCTAAGTGAAACAAGAATATAGGCTATGACTTGAACTTCGCACCAGATAATAATATACTCAAAATACTCACAAGAATACGCCGATAATAAAGAGAGAGAAAACTTGGGTTTACGGTGTAATTTTCAATTCTAACCCAAGCACCTATTTATAGGAAAATGCTTAGAACACCAAAAAGAGTAAAATTTAATAAAATATAAATATATATATCAAAATTCCTACGCCACTCTTGAAAACTGATTTCATTTCAATAAGCACATGCCACTTTCTAGAAAAAGTAAGAAAAAATGTTTTTCTAATTTAAGATAATTTAAACTTCCAAAAATCAATTATTTCGGAGCTTCGGAACTTCAATAATTCACAATAAATAGCCCTTTTGTCAGAAAATTCGAAACTCACAATTTTTTATAAGAAATTCAATTCTCTAGAACTTTACAGAAGAAAGTTTTTCCAAATTCCAAACAGAAATTGACCGAAATCCACAAACGGACGATTTTACAGGCTATAATCAAATTTTAGTCAAGAAATGGGGTCCACCAACATATAAAACATGCTTTAAATATTTTTGGTAACAAAAATACTCCTCCTCCACATATACTCATATATCCCACATTCATCGTAAAAACATCATCATTATTATATTATTAAAATATAATAATATATTTAAATGAATTATTTTATCAGAAAAAGATAAAATTTCAATTTTCAACAATTGTCACATTAAAAATTTTCTCCATCTATATACACATAAAATCAATATTTTCCTCATCATATAAATCAATAATTAATTATTCACAAATAATATTCTGAGAATCACAATATTGACAACCATGCAGTTCCCAGGAAAGAGGGGCTTTCAATAAGAATTTCTCCTTCTTCTGGCGTAATTAGATGACCAAATCTCTCCTTAGACAGAAATTTCTAGACATTGCCAATAATGTTATCTAATAATATTATTCAGATAATATGAATTATTGCTTCGATAATGAAAAATACTGTGTAATGACAATTATTGAAACAACAACAATATAAAATATCAACGCAACAATTATTAAATCAATAAAATAAAATACTGAACAGTAATTACTGTAACCATTATTGAGTAGTGCCTTCTTACGTAAGAATCAATAATTGGTGTGCAATGCAGTAATCTTCTTGTGTGTTAAACCACCGAGTATTTTAACAAGAAGATAGCAGAATAACTACGCCGTTATTTTTAAACAACTTATATTTGTCGTTTTCTTCATCCAATCGCTTTCCGTTATGGGGCCCACACAAGGCTGCGCCGTCGTACGAATATTCCCCGACAGTAAGAATATTCCACGACCAAACGAATATTCCCCGACAAAAATAAATATTTTATAACCACCTGCTTATTTAAAATATTTGCGCATTTTACCCATAACTAACCACATTAATCAAATCAACCCTTACTAATTAAAAAAAATAATAGAGGAAAATAAATTTCATTTATAACAAGTTGGGGTCTTACAACCTCCCCTCCTTATGAAATTTCATCCTCGAAATTGACGTACGTACCTGGTGTTTCGAAAAGGTGAGGATACCTCACTTTCATTTCCGTTTCCAATTCCCAGGTCATTTCCTCTATAGCATGATTCCTCCACAAAACTTTAACTTGTGGTATGACCTTTGTGCGTAGGACATGCTCCTTCGTATCCAAGATCTTGACATGTACCTCCTCATACGTTAAGTCTTCGGCTATCTCGTCCGGTTCTAACTCTATAACGTGGTTCGGGTCTTTCACATATTTACGAAGTACAGATATGTGAAACACATTATGAACACGAGACATACTCGAGGTAACGCGAGTACATAGGCTACATTTCCTACTTTCGGTCAAGAATTTGAAATGGACCAATAAATCGTGGATTGAGCTTTCCTCTCTTCCGAATCTTGTAACTCCCTTCCGTGGGCAACACACATGACGAAGACATGATCTCCAATACTAAATTCTACGTCCTTTCGATGAAGATCCGCATAACTCTTTTATCGATCTTGTGCCGTTTGTATACATTGTCGAATCATTTGGATCTTTTAAAGTAGTCATAACGCATTCAACTCGGGTCCCAACAATGTTGCTTCACCCACCTTTTCCCAACATATTGGAGAGCGACACTTTCGTCCATATAATGCTTCAAATGGGGCCATACCAATGCTTTTCGATAAGCTGTTGTTGTAGGAGAATTCCACCAATGGTAAAAACTTATCCCAACTCCCTTTGAAGTCTAGGACACGAGTCTTAATAGATCTTCAAGAGTTTGAATAGTCCTCTCGATTGTCCGTCCGGTTTGAGGATGGTATGCGAATCAATCAGAACTCGTGCCCATAGCTTTTTGCAAGCTAACCCAAAATCTTGAAGTGAATCTTGGGTCACGATCCGAAACTATGGATCTTGGCATGCCATGCAATCTCACAATCTCATCTACGTCATACTGAGCAAGACGTTCAAGGAATAAGTCTCCGTGATCGGCAAGAAATGAGCAGACTTGGTTAATCTATCAACAATAACCCAAATAGCATTGATGCCTTGAGAAACCGTAGAAAGACCCGTAACAAAATCCATGGTAATGTGTTCCCACTTCCATTTCGGAATCTTAAGTGGTTGCAACGGACCCTTAGGTACTAGATGCTCCGCCTTTACACGTTGACAAGTTAAACACATCGAGATAAACTTTGCAATCTCTCTCTTTATATTGTTCCACCAAAATGTATGTCGAAGATCACGATACATTTTAGTACTTCCAGGATGGATTGCAAATGGTGTATTGTGTGCCTCCATCATAATCTTGTACTTCAAATCAGAGTCGTTAGGAACACAGAGTCTGGAGTGGACTCAAAGTATTCCTTCTTCATCGATTCTCGCTTCTGGAATAACACATTCTTGTACTTTCTTCTTCATACGCATCAGCTCCGGGTTAGTGGCTTGAGCAACCTTAACTTTTTCTATTAAAGTTGGCTTTATGCGTATATTTGACATCATTTCACTCATTCCTGCATATGATCTTCGACTCAACGCGTCAGCTACCACGTTCGCTTTTCCAGGATGGTATTGAATAGTGTGGTTGTAATCTTTCAACAACTCAAGCCAACGTCGTTGCCACATGTTGAGTTCATTTTGCGTGAAGAAATATTTGAGGCTTTTATGGTCTGAATATATCTCCACTTTCTCCCCATATAGATAGTGCCTCTAGATATTTAAGCGAAAACATTGCCGCTAACTCTAGATCATGAGTAGGATAATTCCTCTCATACTCTTTGAGTTGTCATGAAGCATAAGGCTATGACTTTCCCGTTGCATGAGAACACATCCTAACCCTTTGCACTCAAGCATCGTTGTGAGATAACAAATCCATCCGTACCGGATGGTATTGTTAGAAAGAGATGCGAAATAAGTCTCCTCTTAAGCTCTTGGAAACTCTTCTCTCATTCTTCGCTCCAAGCGAATTTTGTATCCTTCCGAGTTATTTGGGTTAATGGAGTAGCGATTCGAGAAAACCCTTCCATGAATCTCCGATAATAACCAAATTTAAGGCCAAAAAAAAGCTACGTACTTGATCCACCGATTTGGTTGCTCAACTTTGTATTGCTTCAATCTTCACGGATCAACAGATACTCCATGTTTCGACACCACGTGTCCAAGGAATGCTACTTCCTCAAGCCGTAACTCGCATTTCTTTAACTTGGCATAAAGCTTGTTTTCACGAAGCCTTTGGAGTACCGAAACTTCAAATGGTGCTCATGATCTTCACGACTTTTGGAATATATGAGGATGTCATCAATAAAGACAACAACGAACCCGATCCAAATATTCCTTGAATACTCGGTTCATTATATCCATGAAAGCCGCAGGAGCATTAGTCAATCCGAAAGACATGACTAAGAATTCATAATGCCCGCTTCGAAGTTACTCAAGGCGATCTTTGGAATATCATCGATTCTAATCTTCATTTGATGATATCCGAGCGAAGATCGATCTTTGAAAAGAATTGTGCTCCTCAGAATCGTCAAACAAACGGTCATTAATATGAGGTAGAGGATACCTATTCTTGATGGTGACATGGTTCGATTCTCGATAGTCAATACAAAGTCGCATACTCCCGCCTTTCTTCTTTACTGAATAAAAGCAGAGGAGCACCCCGAGGAGATGTCTAGGACGAATGAAACCGATGTCCAACAATTCACGTAGTTGGACCTTTAACTCCTCGAAGTTCAATAGGAGCCATTCGATATGAGGTTTTAGAAATGGGCTTTGTACCAGGATCAAAATCAATAAAGGATTAAGGATTCGTACTTTATTTTATCCATGTCCAAAAATACCTCAAAAATAATCATAGTGGTGTAAAAATCAAGAATGATCAAAACATGTATACAATCAAAGCTAGTATCCATAATAGATATTTTGGAGAAAAACAAAAATTTAACTTTTCTGTGAATAGTGCCGTATTCGTGAATATTGCCGTATACGTGAATAATGCCAGATATCGTGAATAGTAACTCAAACACCAAAAGTTTCAAATTTGATAAAACTTCAGATCAATATTTCAAAGATAATGATATTGAAGAAATAATATCATTACAAAAAAAAAATATCCCTTACCTCGAAAGATCAAGACTTACATTTGAAACAGGATATAGGCTATGACTTGAACTTGCAAGTATAACAATACTCAAAATACTCACAAGAATCACGCCGATAATAAGAGAGAGAAACTTGAGTTTAAGTGTAATTTTCAATTCTAACCTAAGCACCCTATTTATAGGAAAATGCTTAGAACACCAAAGCAGAAAATTTAATAAAATATAAATATATATATCAAAATTCCTACGCCACTCTTGAAATTTGATTTCAGCTCAATAAGCACATGCCACCTTTTAGAAAAAGTAAGAAAAAACGTTTTTCTAATTTAAAATAATTTAAACTTCCAAAAATCAATTATTTTAGACTTTGAACTTCAATAATTCACAATAAATAGCCCTTTTGTAGGAAAATTTGAAACTCGAAAATTTTATAAGAAATTCAATTCTCTACAACTTTACAGAAGAAAGTTTTTCCAAATTCCAAACAGAAATTGACCGAAATCCACAAACAGACGATTTACTGTGCTATAATCAAATTTTAGTCAAGAAATGGGGTCCACCGACACATAAAACATGCTTTAAATATTTTGGTAACAAAATACTCCTCCACATATACTCATATATCCCACATTCATCGTGAAAAGCATCATCGTTATTATATTATTAAAATATAATAATATATTTAAATGAATTATTTTATCGAAAAAAAGATAAAATTTCAATTTTCAACAATTGTCACATTAAAAATTTTCTCCATCTATATCCACATAAAATCAATATTTTCCTCATCATATGAATCAATAATTAATTATTCATAAATAATATAACAGAATCACAATATTGACAACCATGCAGTTCCCAGGAAAGAGGGCTTTCCAATAAGAATTTTTTTTTCTTTGGCGCCGCAATTAGGTGACCAAACCTCTCCTTAGATGCGAAATTTCTAGACATTGCCAATAATGTTATCTAATAATATTATTCAGATAATATATGAATTATTGCCGATAATGAAAATCTTTGTGTAATGACAATTATTGAAACAACAAAGAATATAAAATATCAACGCAAAGAATTATTAAATCAATAAAAAAAAAATCTTTTGAATAAGTAATTATCGTAACCATTATTGAGTAAAGTGCCTTCACGTAAGAATCAATAATTGGTGCAATACTGGTGTCTTCTTGTGTGTTAACCACCGAGTATTTTAACAATGATACTTGAGAATAACTACGCCGTTATTTTTAAACAACTTATATTTGTCGTTTTCTTCATCCAATCTTTTGGTTATGGGCCCACACAAGGTCGGCGCTGTTGCATTTAATATTCCCGACAAAGTAAGAATATTCCACGACCAAACAAATATTCCCCGACAAAATAAATATTTTATAACCACCTGCTTATTTAAAATATTTGCGCATTTTACCCATAACTAACCACATTAATCAAATCAACCCTTACTAATTAAAAAAAAATAATAGAGGAAAATAAATTTCATTTATAACAAGTTGGGGTCTTACATCATGGTCCTCCGGTAGGGGACTTGTTGAGGAGGATCAATCAACTAGAAGGCAGAGTGGGGGAATTAGAGGTAGAAAACCACACCCTCCAATTCACCGAAGGTCAATACAAGGATGTGGCTTTTCAAGCCCAGATGGAGGTGGTCGAACAGAAGGGAAAATTGGATGAGTCCCAGTTGCAAGTTGCGATGCTGAGGGTACAACTAGAGTATGAAAAGGCGAAGTCTGGAGAGCTGAGCATAGAGCATCTGGAGATGCGAGCTGAGTTGGACGTAGAGATTGCCGATAAGATACGGGTGGATGAGGCATTTCATGAGTCGGACAAGCGGGTGAACCAATTAAAGATTGCACTGTAGGCCATGAAGGTCAGGGTAGAGACTTTAGGACTGGCGTTAGACGCGACATATGAGGGCCAGCGTAGTGGGGCTAGGAGGGCCCACTCTGAGATAGGAGAGTCTAGTCAATCCGTTCGACGTAGAGTTATGGAGTAGTTGCTTCCCTAGGAGCCTGTGCAGGTGACCCAGTAGGGCCACCAGTGATGATTATGTGATTACCCAGTTGTAGATAGATGCATTAGTACTCCTTTTTGTGTAATAGGGTTTTATGATGATGTAAACCTTAGCAGGTGTGAGGTAGTAGGTATTAGGTAGTATCCCTATTTGTGTTTGTAGGGAGGTATCATTATGAGTTAATCCCATCTTTTGTGTTTAAAATGGGATAGTAGCATTTATAAAATATACCTGTATTAATCATGTAAGTCACTGAAGATTGGTATATGAATATAAATGCAGTATTATTATGTTATATGAATCCAGTAGACTGAATTGGAAATTATTTTTTTAAACAAACTTAACCCACTAATCAGGGAGAAAGACTTCCAAATTTTGGTAACTTAAAACTCTCACATAATGATCATCTGATTGTTTGAATACAATAGTGTGTTACATGCTAAGTACTCATATGATAATAAACCCGAGTAACGTGTTAAGAATTTTGTTTCACTAGATAATGCCGCCCAGACGTGGACTAAGGAACCAGGAGATTGAAGAGTCAGTTAATAATGCAGCGGGAACTCAACAAAACCCAATACAAGATTTTATCAACATGATGGCTGAAGCCATGAGGAATCAAGCTCAACCTGCAGGAAATCAGGCGGCCAACCAACTAGTCAACTTTAAGGACTTCAAGGCGGTAGGACCGCCGGAGTTTAAAGAAACAGCAGACACGATAGAAGCCCAGACGCGGGTAAAGGAGATTGAGAAGGCCTTCGTTATTGCTAGAGTAGCAGAAGAGCAGAAGATAATTTTTTCTACCTACTTAATGAAGGGTGAGGCTAATTATTGGTGGGAGGCCAACCAGAACAAAGCCGGGGCTGGAATTGTGACTTGGGAAGCATTCAAGAAGTTGTTCTTCGAGAACTACTTCCCTGAGAGTACACAAGCGAGGATGGAGATCAAGTTTTTAGAATTGAAACAGGAAAATATGTCAGTATCTGAGTACGTTGCAAAGTTCAATGAATTAGCCAGATTCGCTCCACATCAGGTGGACACGGAGGTGAGGAAAACAAGAAGGTTCGAAAATGGGCTAAAGCTGTGGATTTACAGTAAGGTAGCGGTTTTGCAAATCACATCATTCTCAACTTTGTTGGAGAAAGCTCTCATAGTGGAAGGTGGAAGCGAAGCGGTCTCAAAGTATAATCGAGAGAGGAATAAGAAGAAAGTAGAAAATGGGAATCATAATGTTACCAGTGGCAGTAGCAACAACAAGAAACGAAAATGGAGCAGTGGGGGTAGCAATTTGGAGATTCAGCAAGGAAGTGTGCAACAAAAGAAGTCAGTGTGTGGAAACTGTGGAAAAGGTCACTCGGGGGAGTGCTTGAAAAGAAAAACGGTATGTTATACCTGTGGACAAGAAGGGAATACCTCACCCAATTGTCCTAAGGTGAAGAAAGGAGGTTGTTTTAACTGTGGTGAAGTGGGACATCGGATCAAGGATTGCCCGAAGAAGAAAAGCACGGATGGCGGAAATGGCAACAGGGGTAATAACACTAAGACAACCAGTGGAGGACAAGCCCAGCTAAACAAGCCGACAACACGGACATTCAATATGACAGTGCAAGATGCCGTGGCATCCAGGGAGGTGGTGTCAGGTATAATTCCGATCAACGATATAAATGCCTATGTGTTATTCGATTCGGGAGCTTCATGTTCTTTCGTATTTGATGAATTTGCTCAAAGATTAAGTTTACCTCGCGAATTATTAGAACACCCAATGAATGTAGAAGTAGCAAACAAAGAAATTATCCCTGTAGAATACATCCATAGGAACTGTTGTGCTAATGTAAGAGGGTTTAAGCTTAATGTGGATTTGATACCGATTCGTCTTAGAGAGTTTGATGTAATCCTCGGGATGGATTGGTTATCAAGTCAATGGAGCGATCATCGATTCAGAAGAAAAATGCGTACACCTAAAGACTCCGAATAAGTCAAAGGTGGTATTTCATGGCAGTAAATCGCCAAGACAATCTTGTTGTATGATGATGATGCAAGCAAGGAAGTTGCTTAGGAAGGGTTGTATAGGTTATTTGGCTCACGTTGTGGATACCCGCAGAGTCGAGGGTGAACTGGGTCAGATACCTATTGTAAGGGAATTCGTTGACGTTTTCCCGGATGAGATTCCGGATTGCCACGGAGAGAGAAATAGAGTTTGTTATCGATTGGCATCAGGGGACATCACCGGTATCCAAAGCGCCGTATCGTATGGCTCCGGTAGAAATGAAGGAACTGATGGTTCAACTGCAAGAGTTGTTAAATAAGGGATACATTAGACCAAGCGTATCACCGTGGGGAGCACCAGTCTTATTCGTAAAGAAGAATGATGGGTCATTAAGGTTTTGTATCGACTACCGGGAGTTGAACAAGGTCACCATTAAGAACAAGTACCCGTTGCCCAGGATCGACGATTTGTTTGATCAGTTGAAGGGGGCAAAATAATTTTCAAAAATTGACTTGAGGACCGGTTATCACCAACTGAAGGTGAGAAAGGAGGATGTTCCAAAGACGGCATTCAAAACTCGGTATGGACACTTTGAGTTTCTGGTAATGTCTTTTGGGTTAACGAATGCGCCAACAGCATTCATGGATTTGATGAATAGAGTGTTTAAGTAATATTTGGATAAGTTTGTTGTCGTGTTCATCGATGACATTCTGGTATATTCAGAGATAGAGGAAGATCACGCTGAACATCTAAGGAAAGTGTTGGAGACGTTAAGGAGGGAGAAGTTGTATGCAAAGTTCGACAAGGATGGTGTTTCGGTAGATCCAGCAAAAGTAGAAGCGGTTATCAAATGGGAACAACAAAGACGACGATGAAATTAGGAGTTCTTGGGATTAGCAGGATCTTATCGAAGATTCATCCAAGATTTTTCAAAGATAGCATCGTAGTTGACCAACCTTACTAGAAAAGACGGTGAAGTTCGTTTGGATGGAGAAATGTGAAGAGAGTTTCATGGAATTGAAGAAGAGGCTCGATCGTTACACACGTGTTGGCCTTACGAATGACACACACGGGAGGATTTATAAGTGTATAGTGATCGTCACACAAGGGTCTTGGTTTGTGTCTTGATGCAAAGATAACAAGGTCATTGCACGACGCTTCACGTGTTGAAGGATTATGAGAAAGGTTACCCAACTCATGACCTGGAATTAGCAGCAGTAGTTTTTGCCTTGAAGATTTGGAGGCACTATTTGTATGGTGAGAAGTGTGAGATATATACGGATCACAAGAGTCTGAAGTATATCTTCACGCAGAAAGAGCTAAATATGAGGCGTCATGGATGGATGAAATTGATCAAGGAGTATGATTATGAGATTCTGTACCATCCAGGCAAAACAAATGTAGTGGCAGATGACCTGAGCAGAAAAGGCAGAGAGAAGTTACTGAAGTTGACCATTCAAGAGGAATTGGTGAAAGATTTCGAATGACTTGACTTAGAGGTTAAGTATTCGATGGAAACTGTGACGCCCCCAAAATAGGTATACATCACCCATCTTGAGTCGCCAAATACATGGTACATAAATCAAATACAACATAATTATACAACTGTCGTGTAAAATACGACAAAATATAAACTGAGAGTTTAAACAAGAATATTACCTTCTAGACAATATCCATTCTCAATGGAGTCCTCATGAGTATGATATACAAACTCAAATTCAGGTCCTCATTACATTTATTGTCACACTATTTAATGAAGAATAGTGAGGACTACTAATACTATCATCCGGACCATCACTCCGTCCCCGACTAGTCCTCGCTACGTTCTCATTTCTCAAGAGAAAGCGGTGAAAGAAAGGTGAGCTCAACTAGCCCAAGAAGAAATATTATGACTAAGATAATGCGGGATAAATTATCATTAGCCTTCAACAATGTTAAAGCGATAAAATATAATGAGACAACAAGTTTAAGCTGCGGTGGAATAAGCAATCCATTAAAAAAGTCAAGTAGAGAATAAAATCTACTATCTTTTATAATTTAAAAAGTTTTTCATCACTTTTATCATTTGGGACTCGACAATAAATGATCCACATCATTCACCGCACTACTGACCGAGGATATTCATTAGTATCACGACCACAAATTATCCATACACTATGGGCGAGGATATTTCATGTATTCATCGATGGTCGTGATCATGCCAACAATTTTCCATCAATGCACTACTGGGCCAATGAGGACTTTTATCACATCATTTGTAACATTACGGTCATGATTATCTTAGAATAATCTCTAGTCATAATCATACCAAGTCCATCTATGCACACTGAATACATATGACTTTCAAAAAATATAAACATGAGGATGATGACAATAATATAAGAATTCAATAAAACAAGTTCAAGAATTAATTTGTTTAGGAACCAATAACGTCCAAATTATCAACATGATACTTCTTTGTAGAGTAAAATTCAAGAATGCTCAGAAGAATATTTCCATGAAAAGATACTGGATGAAGCGCAAATATCAAGGATATTATACTAATTTCATGGAGTATAGAAGTCAAACTTTAACCAACTGAGTATAATAAAGAATGGAATAACAAAAGAAATCACCATGCATGCGGTACTTCACATAGACAGGTTATTCTAACAGAATAATAAAGACAGAATAATAAAGACGGAACCAGGTCCGGTGTAAAACACACAAACAGGATATTCCAGCAGAATAATAAAGACAGAATAATAAAGACGGAACCAGGACCGGTGTAAAACACACAGACATGATATTCCAACAGAATAATAAATGCGGAATAATAAATATGGAACTAGGTCATGTGAAATTCACACCGACAGGATATTCTGACAGAATAATAAAGAACGGAATAATAAAAGAATTTCACCAAGTATGCGGTATTGATATAAACAAAAGTTATTCAACATAATAATAAAGAATGGAATAATGAAGAAGATCACCAAGTATTGGGTAAACCGCATATATCTGGTCATTCCACCAAGTATAGGGTAAGCCAGCAGCATACACGTTATTCAATGCGGAATAATAAAGAATGGAATAACATATGGATTTCACCAAGTATAGGGTATCTGGCGATATCTGAGTTATTCAACAGAATAAATAAGAATGGAATAACATAAGGATTTCACCAAGTATAGGGTATGCCGCGTATACATGTTATGTATAGGGTATGCCACTTTTACAGGTTATTCCGACAGTATAATAAAGAATGGAATAACAGAAGTTCTCTTCATGAATAAGAAAGAATAACACCCCTTATTGTAAAAGACACTGGATATCAAAGTAGTGAAGTAGCAGAATACTCTTCTTCTTTCTCTTTATAATTTCTCTCTCTAGAGTTTCAATGAATTTGTAAGAAATAATGAAGGAATGAGCTTTTATTTATAGAAGAATGGATTGAATAATAACTAATTCATGAACGGTCCAGATCGATTTACTTTTAAACGAACGATCCAGATCGATTTACTATTAAAACTTAAAGCGACGGTCCATACTGATTTACTATTAAAACTTTAAACCAGCGACCCATATTGATTCACTATTATAACTTTCCACCAGCGGTCCATATTGTTTCATTCAACCAACGGTCTGAAAAATTAGCACATCTCCGAATGGAATAATATTGTACCCAAATACCTGAATGCACAATAATAGAGTGAATAGTAACTGGGTGAATAGTAACTCGTGAATAGTAACTCATGAATAGTAACTCGTTAATAGTAACTCGTGAATAATAACTTTGACACAAAAAGTGTCCCAAATACTTGAGTGAACAATACTAGATTGAATAGTAATTTTGGTGAATAGTAACTCCGACACAAAAAGTGTCCCAAATACTCGAGTGAACAATACTAGAGTGAATAGTAATTTTGATGAATAGTAACCCGTAAATAGTAACTTGTGAATAGTAACTCCGACACAAAAAGTGTCCCAAATACTCGAGTGAACAATACTAGAGTGAATAGTAATTTCGGTGAATAATAACCTGTGAATAGTAACTTGTGAATAGTAACTTAATTGAACAATATAATCTCCAGACATCAATTATCACAAATAATCCCAACACAATGAAACTATCAAATTCATCTTTAATCAACACGAACATATCCATCCTTAATATCATAACTCACAATATTTAACAACCAGGTTGTTCCCAAGAAAGAGGGGGCTTTCCAATAAGGATTTCTCCCTATTGGCGAGCAATTAGGTGACCAAACCTCTCCTTGACAGAACTTCTAGACATTGTAAATATTGCAATTTAATAATATGAATAACTTTGTCGTCTCAATTATTGATTTAATAATATAACATATAATGCACGGATCTTCTTGTAACAATAATTGAATCAATAATATGAGAGATATGATCGGCAATTATTGTAATAATAATTGAGTATAAGCTGAGTGACTTCTTACGTAAGCATCAATAATCAATCTGGTGTACTACGAAACCACGACAGACATCAGCGTATTCTTGTACTTTTACTCTGGGTAGTTAGGCAAGATTAAGGGTAAAACTTCCACCGTTATTTTATAAAAGACAATTACATCGTTTTCTAAATCGACAATACTTACATCGCTTTCTAAATCGACAATACTTACGTCATGGGGTACATTAATGATTGTCTTGGTCGCACGAATATTCCCCAACAAAAGAATATTCCCAAACCAATCAAATATTTTATAACAACTTGCATACTTTGTAAAATTTATAAATATTACCCACAACTATAACATTATATCAAATTCACACCATAATATTAAAAAAAATATTTCAAGAAATTAAATCTTTATTAAAAAAAAAATCTGGGGTCTCACAATCTCCCTCTTATGAAATTTCGCCCTCGAAATTTACGTGCGCATACTGATATGCTTAGAGGCAGAGTGAGGATACCTCGTCAGATTCTAACTCTTGAGGTATAACCTTAAGCGTAGAATATATTCCAGGATTTTAACAGGTACATCTTTATACGTTAAATCATCTGCTATCACATCCGGTTCTAAATTAATAATGTGGTTTGGGTCGTCCACATATTTACGTAACATCTGTACGTTAAAAAAATTATGAACACGCGACATACTTGCCGGGAAAACGAGTCTATAGGCCACAGTTCCTACTCGATCGAGGATTTCAAATGGGCTAATTAAATCGAGGGTTGAGATTTCCTTTCTTCGTTGATTCTTGCTTCTAGAATAACGCCCTCTTGAACCTTCTTCAGTCATCAGCTCTAGGTGTGAAGCTTGAGCGGATTTAACTTTATCGATCAAAGTCGATTCTACTCGTATATTCGTTATCTTCACATAGGTTCGTATATTCGCACTCGTAAACGCATATGATCTTCTAATCAATGCATCAGCTACCACGTTCACTTTTCCACGATAGTATTGAATGGTACGATCCTAATCTTCAACAGCTCGAGCCAACGTTTTTGGCGCATGTTACGTTCATTTTAGTTGAAGAAATATTTGAGGGTTTATGAAATGGGTTTTGTACTGGGGTCAATACAAAATTCGATTTCACGCTCTAGGAGTAGGCTAGGAAGTCTTCAGGAATACATCAGAAAAATTATTAACGATAGAAATATCATTCAAAACTGTGACCCTCATCCAAGACTTGGATAGTATGTCACATTAATACCAACTGTGACTTCTATCCCTTAACCTGGATAGCACCTCACAATGATACCTATCAACTTGCCATCTTCATGAAAGTAGTATGCACACAAGCCAATCATGTTTGATGATAAAGCATATACTTTGTAACAATCTTATTCATTTATTAATAAAAAGTATTAATTTATTAAAGGCTTTTAATTATCTACATGATGCTATTTTATAATATGTGATAAACCCATAGTTTTAAGCAATGCTTTTAGAATAATGATGATGATCATTCTAATGAGATCTAAATTCTTAGAAAGCTTAAAACTAAAATAGTTCCCAATCATTGGATTACTAAATTGGGGATTAGTGAATCCGGATAGATTGGTACATACGTTCTTGCTTTCATTGGATGAGGATGATTGATCTCATGATCATTTGTGTGGAACACTAAAGCAAGTATGTAGGTGCTTATTAGAGAATAAGTTCATTTGAGCATTGACTCGCTAAGGAATACCTAATGGAGTTTTACTTGCTTGTCGATAGGAATTCTGTAGTGATAGTAGTCTACAAGTGATCTTGAGATCATCATAGTATCTTGTGTATGATGAGTTATACTTTGACTTATTCCTTAAGACGCTTAGGGTATATCAAAGGGTATGCTTGGGTATAATAAGTTGTACATGGAGATAATGTATGATCGATAAAGAATCTACCACTTTATTAAAGAAGAGAAATGTCCTATATGATTCGATAAATGACAACCCAAGTAGTCCTTGGCGGCGGGAGAATGAAATTAGAAAGGAGTTTCTAATTTGCATTATTTGGAGTTGTGCATTTAAGAGTGAAATACATATAATTAAATAAAATAAGACTTGTGATAATTCCATGTCTTATATTTAATTGGGACATTGTATGGTGGAAGGATTGAATTGTCGGTAACTATTTACTCAAAGGTTCTTTTATGATTAATGTTGAAATCTATATTATCGGAAAGTCGTTTGATCGATAGGGAGGCTTATCCTATTGTAGAATAAATATTATTTATTTAAATAAATTAATTGTTTAATTTATTTATTTAAATAAGATTAGAATTGTTCTAATTGATTTATTCACAACCTAGGTTTAATATGGAGAACCTAAAGGGTCACACCATAAAAGGAAGAATAATTATTTAAGAAGTTAATGGCATAATCGTAATAATATGTTATGTATATTTAATTTAATCTATGGTGTTAGAATAAATTAAATAGCTTAATATTTATTATTTAATATTTTAGAAATATTAAATATAAATTAATAAGAGGAGTCTTATTAATATTATTACAATTATTATTATTATTTTAATTTCTAAAAGAGTTTAGGAATTAATTTAATATAAGTACTCTCATTTATTCCTAATAGGATTAGGAGGAAAATTAATTAAAGGAGTTTAATTAATTATCCCTAATAAGATTAGGAGCCCATTTAATTAAAAGGGTTTAATTAAATAATACCTTATTTTTAATAAGGTTACTTGATATCTTTATAAGAGGAGTTTTATATCGGATATTAAGACTACGTTATAATTCCAAATGGTTTGGAAAGACGCCTTTTCTATAGAGATAGAAAACTAGGGTTTAGCCAACCACCCATCTTCTTGAATTCTTCTTCTTCCTTGGTGGATCACCTCTAGAGGCCGAATACTTGGGTATTGCGTTGATCAAAGGAAGGAACCAAACCCGGTGGATTGAGTTGAATGCGAAAAGGTTGGAGGTGAACTTGTACCTGAGGAAGCTCGGATCTTCAAGGGTATGATACTTGTTCTTTCTTTTTCGTCTAATTAATAATTGTGCATAAAGGGTGATCCGGGTATATGGTTTGTAAAAATTTTAAACTCTGATTTTTACACGTTTCCGCACTTTTTATCTAATTTGATTGCGTTCTTGAATATTACAAACCTAACAGTGGCATCAGAGCCAAACCTTTATGCGAATTATTAATTGTTTTGATTTGATATGTATATTGATATGTGTTTAGAACAAATTTAATTGGGCATAATTTTTGTTGTATAAAATTTAAAATAATAAAAAAAAAGAAAAAAGCGAATACCGGTTTTACTTTTCGCTGGACTCTTAGTGATTAAATATACTGTTCCCACGAATTGATATGATCACTTGAATGAAAATGGCGAAATCAGTGAATCGCCAGGAATTTTTCGTGGCCAACTTTTTAGTTTGTTAACTCCACGTGGCCATAATCATTATCATTCCGTTTTTTTTTATCAAGGAATCACGTGCTTATGTCTTCAGAGATTCTTGGCATGATTCCTTTAATTAATCATATATATATAAGTTGTTTGAACTTCAAGGGAGTTGCACGGAAATTCAAGGGCTATTCACGTGTATTGCTTTTGTTATTCTTGGTGGCACAATTCACATTATTCATATATATATATATGAAAGTTACTATATACTTATATATTATGTTTCCTGCCAGTAAGTTTGTTATATATATATATATATATATATATATATATATATATCATTCTAATTATTTTATAATTAAAATAATAAGTTTATTTTAATCTTAAAATAAAGGTTTATTTTAATATTAAAATAAAAGAGTTTATTTTAATTTTAAAATTAAATTTCATGCTAACTAATTAGAGTTGGAATTGGATTTCATGATAACTAATTGGAGTTGAAATTGGATTCTATTTTTCCTTAAATAAAGGAGTTTATTTTGATATGAAATTAGATTTCATATTATTCAAAATAAAAGGTTTATTTGTGAATAGGAAAAAGAATCAGTCTTTCCTTAAATAAATGAGTTTATTTAGATATGAAATAAGATTTCATATTATTCAAAATAAAGGAGTTTATTTGTGAATAGGAAAGATAATCGTGTTTCCTTTAATAATTTTTTTTATATGGAATTGGATTCCATAATTAATTAAAATAAAGGAGTTTATTTTGATTAAAATTTTGATTAAAATAAAATAGTTTATTTTATTCAAAATTAGATAAATTAAAATAAAATAGTTTTATTTTGATTTAAATTTGGATTAAAATTAAGAAGTTTATTTTGATTCAAAAAATATTTTTTATACTAACTAAATTTGCCCATTAAATGATATCAATATATATATTGAATGTTTATTATTCATGAGATGAATGTTATTTATTGATGCATATGGTGATGTGTATGATAATAAATGGGATTGATTATGGACTATTGATTGACGATATGATTGAATTTTATTTTAGTTGGATGCATGAATGTATGGGTTTATATTAAATGGGAATTCTGTGTACCTCGTCTTCTTTAATTTTTTCTTAATGTAAATTCTAACTCCTCCTATGTACTTCCCTTGATTTTGATCAAGGTTTCTATTTATTTTAAATAGTTTTGTAATAGGAATAGTTAGAATTAATTTTGAAAAATTGGAGATCAAGGAGCAAAGGCGCTTGAAGACCCGTTTGTAATGGAGCCGGGTTTAAATGTAATAGTTATATTTAAATATTATTTCTTGCACCCTAAGGTTTGACCTTTTGGTTCACTTGGTGGCTCTAGTGAACAAACTAGAATAAAAGTCCATAATCAATCCAGGGTAGAATATAGTATTCTATATGTGCATGCTTATACTTTATATATATTATATATTATGCAAACATGCTTCGCATGTTTATTAATATATAGCGTATTTTATATATATATATATATATACTGTATTAAACAAGATGAAACAAATTAATAACAAACCCCTCAATTTTTTATATTAAGTCTAAGCGTTCAAAGATATTTGGAATATCGAGCGTAAGCCTTCTAGCATGATAAAATTAATAGAGTATTAAATATTTAATATGAGTTTGTTGTGTCACCACAAGGCAAGTATTAAGTATTTAAGATGTTAATTTATCACATTTGATGCTTATAAAGAAAATTGAACAATATTGTTTTGTTGTGTCACCACAAGGATGATATTTTCTTTTTTGAATATATGGAGTGCTAGGTCGGACTTAACTTGGATAATTTTGATTCGGATGTGCCACCACTTGATCAAAATAATCTAAGAGGCAAAAGAAAAGGAGTTGCATAGTTGATGTAATTGACAAAAGTTGTCTACCTATTTATTTATATATAGTTTGTTGTGTCACCACAAGGCTATATACATTTGAAATGGGATCCTTATTCTCACTAGCAAATCTTTAATTAGATTTTCTTAGAACTATATAAGTGAGGTAATATAGTTTGAAGAAAATAGTGGGAGATATCAATTTAAAACAAGACCTAAATTATTTTGGTAATTAATAAAAGAATGTATGTTAAAATGTTGTTAATTACAAATTCATTTTGAAATTTTACAATGTCTAAATTACTATCATCTGCGAAACATATTAGATGTTATTTAACCAACCCGTATTAAGCGGATTGGTTAAGGAATTTGAGAATAGTTCTCATGGTGAAAAGTTATCTTATGTCCATAATCGTCTATCTGCAATGGTTTTGAGAATAATGCCTCTGAGGAAGAGATTGCTACTTTTAGAAAGTGGCAAGATGATACATGATTGGCTCGATGCATCATGCTCGCATCCACGAAAGTAATGTGAGCTTCAACGTCGAAGATGAAACTATGGATGCTCTCTTATATTCTTGCACATCAAGTAGTTGATGGTGAGGAAATGGGGTGATAGATATCGAGATATCTAAGGAGCTCTTCCGATCTAGAATGGCTGATGGCACTATAAAGATGCAGACAAAAGTTCTTAAAATAATCAATTTGATTGATCGATTAGGACAATTGGTTTTGTCATGGATGGAGAGTTGAGCCAAGATTTGATCTTGCACTCACTCCGGACTCCTTTCACAATTGTTGTGAATTTTTCATATGAACAAGCTAGATATCGACCTCATTTGATTTGCTTAACATATTGAAAAATGTTGAGAGTCACTTTTCAACCAAGAAAGACCATGTCTTCTTGGTAGGGGCCAAAGGATCTTACGAAAGAAGAGCGATTCTAAGAAGGTAAATAGAAGAAAAGCAAAAACAAAGGATAATAAGAACAAAAGCGATATGGATAGCAAAAGGTTTGCTTCCGCGCTATAAGCTTTGGACTTTGGAAAGAAAGCGCAAGAAGCATCTTGCGGAGGCTAACGAAAAGAAGCTTAGTGAAGTTTTGGTTACAAATACAAATTTGTTCATGATTTAAAATAATTTTTTCTTTAAGTCGATGTTCTACTTGGGTATTGGATACCAACTTTGGTTATCATAAATATAGATTTTGAAAGGACCAAAAGACAGTAGAAAAGCTAAACAAATATAAGTAATCATGTGTGGGAAATGAAGCAAAGGTTGCAACATTAGCCATAGAAACTTATAGTTTAAGCTTTGCTACGGGTAAATCTTTTAAGTCGATAAGTTGTTATTGTATTCTAGTTCTCGTTGAAAACATTATTTCCATTTTATTGTTGGACAATGAAATCTTAGGTATTATATTTAAGAACAATTGTTGTTCTATTTATAATAATAATGTTTTGTATAGAAATGAAATATTACTTAATAGATTTTGTATACTTGACTTTACGTGGAAAATTATTTTATAAATTGAACAAAATAATATAAGAAAAGGAGATGATCATTCAAAGAGTTGAATATATGTATTTGTTGAAATACAAGTGTGAATTATTTGAAAGGTTCAAAAGAATTGAAGTGAAACAAATTGACAATGTATTAAGATTCTTTGATTAGATCGAGGAATAAATACTTGTGAAATAAGTTTCTAGATCATCTCAAATGGTTTTCTCATAATGGACGCCTCTCGATACACATAATAATTGATTGATGTATCCGAAAGGAAAAATCATACCTATTTGAACATAGTGCGATCCATAATGATTTTACTGAGCATTCCAAGTATCCTTACAGGATCGTATCTAGAAATGGCTGCATATCTACTGAAAAGGTAACCTCAAAATCCACCCCAAGACTCCATAAAAGTTATGGACATGGAGGATTCCTAATCTTAAGTATGTTAAGATAAGGGTTGTCCAAACTTATGTGAAAAAGTTTTGAAGGATAAGCTTGGGACAAGATTTGACATGTATCTGATTTGTGGGACATCCTAAAGTAAGTTTAGGGTATATGTTCTATAATTCTACTTAGCAAAAGGTGTTTGTTACGAAACACGCCTTCTAAGATAAAGGTGTTTATCATTAAAAGGGGCTAGTGGGAGGATAATAGATCTTGAAGAGTTCAAGAACCACAAAATACTATAAGTCAAATAAGAGGAACCTATAGATAGACCATTGTACCACAAAGAATCGTAAATCTGAGAATTGTCAGAAGAAGATACCTAGGAGGTATGGATTCATCATAGATAATGATGATGAGGTCCACATCATAGAAGATGATGATCTAGTTACACATGATGATGAGGTAAGAGTTCTAGTGTGTACAAAAGGGGACGATGGGAATGACTGTGACATTCCTAATATTATATGTTGATATACTACGGATAAGGAATGACATACTAATGTTACAATCGATAATGATAAAGTTGTCTAAACATTCCTCCATGAATGGTTTGGGAAGAGTATCTTAATTGGGGATAAAATCTATATAGATAGATTCAACGGGATGCTCGACTTAACCCGAGGAACGTATATTCATTTGATGCTAAAGTCGTTTAGCATGGAAAACTCAAGAGATGTCTCATGTCGATGAGCTATGGAGTGTATCTCTCTTAATAGTCCCCAAAGACTCCAAAAAGAGATCACATGAGTAGCTATCATGTATCTGATGAATGAAATATCTGAGACCTTATGTTGATCGGTCATATTCGGAGAAGTTCATCGTGAGTCAAGAAAAACATCTTAAAGTTCTTAACCAAAGCACTAAGGATGTGATCATACATGGTGGAGTGCGAATTAAAACTAGAGGGCTTAATGGACTCAAGTTTTTTGAGGCAGACAAAGCGACGTGAAAATCCAATTTAAGGTAAAGTGTTACCTTGAGCGGTGGTGCGATGAATTGGAAAGGTTCCAAACAATGAAAGAGTTGTTGGTTTAGTGATAAAGACAAAGTATATAGCTATAAATGAAGCTGCAAGTTGATTGTTTGGATTAAAAGTTCATTACAGAACTAGGAATAGTTCCTAAGTCTCATCTTGGATCTAAACATGTGTTGTGGCACTTTCATTTGATTATTAAAATCATTGAGAAGATGAGAAATCACTATAGAGATAGTGGAATCTCATGAACAACATTACATATCCATTAACTAAAGCTTATCCAACAGCAGGATAATCGTCACTTAGAGAAGAAGAGTATGAGATACCATGACGATTGACTTTAGTGCAAGTGGGAGATTGAAAGTAGTATGCACATAAGCCAATCATGTTTGATGATAAAGCATATACTTTGTAACAATCTTATTCATTTATTAATAAAAAGTATTAATTTATTAAAGGCTTTTAATTATCTACATGATCTTTGTTTTATAATATGTGATAAACCCATAGTTTTAAGCAATGCTTTTAGAATAATGATGATGATCATTCTAATGAGATCTAAATTCTTAGAAAGCTTAAAACTAAAATAGTTCCCAATCGTTGGATTACTAAATTGGGGATTAGTGAATCCGGATAGATTGGTACATCGTTAACTTGCTTTCATTGGATGAGGATGATTGATCTCATGATCATTTGTGTGGAACACTAAAAGCAAGTATGTAGGTGCTTATTAGAGAATAAGTTCACTAAGCGTGACTCGCTAAGGAATACCTAATGGAGTTTTACTTTTTGTCAATAGGAATTCTGTAGTAATAGTAGTACAAGTGATCTTGAGATCATCATAGTATCTTGTGTATGATGAGTTATACTTTGACTTATTCCTTAAGACCCTTAGGGTATATCAAAAGGTATGCTTGGGTATAATAAGTTGTACATGGAGATAATGTATGATCGATAAAGAATCTACCACTTACATTAAAGAAGAGAAATGTCTATATGATTCGATAAATGACAACCCGGTAGTCCTTGGCGAAGCGAGAATGAAATTAGAAAGGAGTTTCTAATTTGCATTATTTGAGTTGTGCATTTAAGAGTCGAAATACATATAATTAAATAAAATAAGACTTGTGAGTAATTCCATGTCTTATATTTAATTGGGACATTGTATGGTGGAAGGATTGAATTATACAAGTAACTATTTACTCAAAGGTTCTTTTATGATTAATGTTGAAATCTATATTATTTGGAAAGTGATTTGTTGATCGCTAGGGAGGCTTATCCACTATTGTAGAATAAATATTATTTATTTAAATAAATTAATTATTTAATTTATTTATTTAAATAAGATTAGAATTATTCTAATTGATTTATTCACAATAGGTTTAATATGGAGAACCTAAAGGGTCACACCATAAAAGGAAGAATAATTATTTAAGAAGTTAATGGCATAATCGTAATAATATGTTATGTATATTTAATTTAATCTATGGTGTTAGAATAAATTAAATAGCTTAATATTTATTATTTAATATTTTAGAAATATTAAATATAAATTAATAAGAGAGTCTTATTAATATTATTACAATTATTATTATTATTTTAATTTCTAAAAGAGTTTAGGAATTAATTTAATATAAGTACTCTCATTTATTCCTAATAGGATTAGGAGGAAAATTAATTAAAGGAGTTTAATTAATTATCCCTAATAAGATTAGGAGCCCATTTAATTAAAAGGGTTTAATTAAATAATACCTTATTTTAATAGGGTTACTTGATATCTTTATAAGAGGAGTTTTATATCGGATATTAAGACTACGTTATAATTCAATGGTTGGAGAAAGACGCTCCTTTTCTATAGAGATAGAAAAACTAGGGTTTAGCCAACCACCCATCTTCTTGAATTCTTCTTCTTCCTTGGTGGATCACCTCTAGAGGCCAAATACTTGGGTGGCTAACGTTGATCAAAGGAAGGAACCAAACCCGGTGGATTCAAGTTAAATGCGAAAAGGATTGGAGGTGAACTTGTACCTGAGGAAGCTCGGATCTTCAAGGGTATGATACTTGTTCTTTCTTTTTCGTCTAATTAATAATTGTGCATAAAGGGTGATCGGGTATATGGTTTGTAAAATTTTAAACTCTCGATTTTTACACGTTTCGCACTTTTATCCAATTTGATTGCGTTCTTGAATATTACAAACCTATGGTGGCATCGAGCCAAACCTTTATCGAATTATTAATTGTTTTGATTTGATATGTATATTGATATGTGTTTAGAACAAATTTAATTGGGCATAATTTTTGTTGTATAAAATTTAAAATAATAAAAAAAAAGAAAAAAGCGAATACCGGTTTTACTTTTCGCTGGACTCTTAGTGATTAAATATACTGTTCCCACGAATTGATATGATCACTTGAATGAAAATGGCGAAATCAGTGAATCGCCGGGAATTTTTCGTGGCCAACTTTTTAGTTTGTTAACTCCACGTGGCCATAATCATTATCATTCCGTTTTTTTTTATCAAGGAATCACGTGCTTATGTCTTCAGAGATTCTTGGCATGATTCCTTTAATTAATCATATATATATAAGTTGTTTGAACTTCAAGGGAGTTGCACGGAAATTCAAGGGCTATTCACGTGTATTGCTTTTGTTATTCTTGGTGGCACAATTCACGTTATTCATATATATATATATATATATATATATATATATATGAAAGTTACTATATACTTATATATTATGTTTCGCCAAGAAGTTAGATTATATATATATATATATATATATATATATATATATATATCATTCTAATTATTTTATAATTAAAATAATAAGTTTATTTTAATCTTAAAATAAAAGGTTTATTTTAATATTAAAATAAAAGAGTTTATTTTAATTTTAAAATTAAATTTCATGCTAACTAATTAGAGTTGGAATTGGATTTCATGATAACTAATTGTAGTTGAAATTGGATTCTATGAGAAATGAGGTATTGACGTATCTCGGGTTTCAAACCTCTTAGAAACATTCGCGTCATTCTCTCCTCGTTATCAACCAAATGGGACGCAAACCGGGTCAACTCGGCAAACTTGGCCCCGCATTTGCGACCGCGGCCATGTTGTTTTATTCCAGCTTGATGAACTCTACCTCTTTCATGTGACGAATACTTTCAGGAAAGTACTTGTCGTTGAACAGTACTTGGAACTTCTCCCAAGACATCTTTGAACAAGAAGGTTGAGTACGCTTTTCTGATTCCTACGAAGAATCTACGCCTCTGCACGCATAACATGAAGGTGTGCAAAGGAACCTTTTGTTCTCGGAGCATCCCAAGATATCAAATATCTTGTTGATCTGTTTAATCCACGTCTCCGCCTTAAGTGGTTTTGGCTCTCCAAAAAACTCTGGTGGTCCCAGTTCCTTAAACTGCTTGGTAGTGACCGTCCGAGAGTTGCCAGTATTTCCACCTGCATTTTGGACAGGAGCCGCTCTTGCCTGATGTTGCATGAAGCCTCTGAACATTCCATCTTTCATCATTTGGTTAGTGTTGTTGTTTGCCTGAGGAATGTCGCCTTCCTGATGCATGTTATCCGGATTATTGATTTGTGGAGACTCAACGGTCTCTTGTGCTCCATTGATGTTCTCAACATTCTCGGATGCCATGTTCAAATACTGCCATAAAACAAGGATTAGATAACATATCACATATTATCCCTATACTATGACCGGCCAATTAATAACAAATAAACTTAGGTAGGTCATACTAGCGAAGGAATTCCCCGTCTCTCCCCTCCTAGTTCTTGTCTCACATCTTAGCCATGGATCATATCCCTAAGCTTTGATACCAACTGTGACGCCCCCAAAATAGGTATACATCACCCATCTTGAGTCGCCAAATACATGGTACATAAATCAAATACAACATAATTATACAACTGTCGTGTAAAATACGACAAAATATAAACTGAGAGTTTAAACAAGAATATTTCCTTCTAGACAATATCCATTCTCAATGGAGTCCTCATAGACAGTATACAAACTCAAATTCAGTCCTCATTACATTTATTGTCACACTATTTAACAGAATAGTGAGGACTACTAATACTATCATCGGACCATCACTCGGTCCCCGACTAGTCCTCATTACGTTCTCATTTCACAAGAGAAACGGTGAAAGAAAGGGTGAGCTCAACTAGCCCAAGAAGAAATATTATGACTAAGATAATGCAGGATAAATTATCATTAGCCTTCAACAATGTTAAAGCGATAAAATACAATAGGCAACAAGTTTAAGCTGCGGATGGAATAAGCAATCCATTAAAAGAAATTGAGTAGAGAATAAAATCTACTATCTTTTATGATTTAAAAGTTTTTCATCACTTTTATCGTTGGGACTCGACTTAATAAATAATCCAAATCATCCCCCTTTTCTGACTAGCCGAGGATATTCATTAGTATCACGACCACAAATTATCCATGCACTACGGGCCAAGGATATTCGTGTATTCATCAATGGTAATGATCATGCCAACAATTTTCCATCAATGCACTACGGGCCAATGAGGACTTTTATCACATCATTTGTAACATTACGGTCATGATTATACCGAATAATCTCTGGTCATAATCATACCAAGTCCATCTATGCATTACAGGCCACATATGACTTTCAAAAAAATATAAACATGAGGATGATGACAATAATATAAGAATTCAATAAAACAAGTTCAAGAATTAATTTGTTCAGGAACCAATAACGTCCAAATTGTCAACATGATACTTCTTTGTAGAGTAAAATTCAAGAATGCTCAGAAGAATATTTCCATGAAAAGATCTTTGGATGAAGCTTAAATATCAAAGATATTCTACTAATTTCATGGAGTATAGAAGTCAAAACTTTAACCAATTGAGTATAATAAAGAATGTAATAACAAAAGAAATCACCATGCATGCGGTGCTTAGCATAGACAAGTTATTCTAATGAGAATAATAAAACGAGAATAATAAAGGCGAAACCGGTCCGGTGTAAAACACACACATACACGATATTCCAAATGAATAATAAAAAGATGAATAATAAAGCGAGAACCCAAGTCCGATTGTAAAACACACGACAAGATATTCCAATGAGAATAATAAATGCGGAATAATAAATATGGAACGAGTCGGTGAAATTACACACAAGCACAAGATATTCCAACGAGAATAATAAATAACGGAATAATAAAAGAATTTCACCAAGTATGCGGTGCCAGCATAAACAAAGTTATTCAACATAATAATAAAGAATGGAATAACGAAGAAGATCACCAAGTATTGGGTAAAGCTGTATATATGTGGTCATTCCACCAAGTATAGGGTAAACCAGCATATCTGATTATTCCAATGAGAATAATAAAGAATGGAATAACATAAGGATTTCACCAAGTATAGGGTATCTTTGCATATCTGAGTTATTTCAACAGAATAAATAAGAATGGAATAACATAAGGATTTCACCAAGTATAGGGTATACCGCGTATATAGGTTATGTATAGGGTATGCCACTTTTACAGGTTATTCCGATAGAATAATAAAGAATGGAATAACAGAAGTTCTCTTCATGAATAAGAAAGAATAACATCCCTTACCGTAAAAGACACTGGATATCAAAGTAGTGAAGTAGCAGAATACTCTTCTTCTTTCTCTTTATAATTTCTCTCTCTAGAGTTTCAGTGAATTCGTAAGAAATAATGAAGGAATGAGCTTATATTTATAGAAGAATGGATTTAATAGTAACTAATTCATGAATGGTTCAGATCGATTTACTTTTAAACGAACGATCCAGATCGATTATTATTAAAACTTAAAGCGACGGTCCATACTGATTTACTATTAAAACTTTAAACCAGCGACCCATATTGATTCACTATTATAACTTTCCACCAGCGGTCCATATTGATTCATTCAACCAACGGTCTAAAAAATTAGCACATTTCCTAATGGAATAATATTGTACCCAAATACTAGAATGCTGATAATAGAGTGAATAGTAACTGGGTGAATAGTAACTCGTGAATAGTAACTCATGAATAGTAACTCGTGAATAGGAACTCATGAATAGTAACTCTGACACAAAAAGTGTCCCAAATACTCGAGTGAATAATACTAGAGTGAATAGTAATTTTGGTGAATAGTAACTCCGACACAAAAAGTGTCCCAAATACTCGAGTGAACAATACTGGAGTGAATAGTAATTTCGGTGAATAGTAACCCATGAATAGTAACTTGTGAATAGTAACTCCGACACAAAAAGTGTCCCAAATACTCGAGTGAACAATACTAGAGTGAATAGTAATTTCGGTGAATAGTAACCTGTGAATAGTAACTTGTGAATAGTAACTCAATTGAACAATATAACCTCCAGACATCAATTATCACAAATAATCCCAACACAATAAAACTATCAAATTCATCTTTAATCAACACGAACATATCCATCATTAATATCATAACTCACAATATTTAACAACCAAGTTGTTCCTAGGAAAGAGGGGGCTTTCCAATAAGGATTTCTCTCTATTGGCGCGCAATTAGGTGACCAAGCCTCTCCTTGACAGAACTTCTAGACATTGTAAATATTGCAATTTAATAATATGAATAACTTTGTCGTCTCAATTATTGATTTAATAATATAACATATAATGAGATGCTCTTTGTAAAAATAATCGAATCAATAATATAGAGAGATATGATCGCGAAATTATCATGTAGCAATAATTGAGTATAACTGAGTGACTTCTTACGTAAGCATCAATAATCAATACCGTGTGCTACTATGCAACCATGCGTATTACTGTACTTTTACTAGCGGGTAGTTCAATAGTATTAACGGTAAAACTTCCGTCGTTATTTTATAAAAAGATAATTATGTCGTTTTCTAAATACGACAATACTTCTGTCGCGGGGTCCACCAATGATTGTGCTGTCGTATGAATATTCCCCGACAAAAAGATTATTCCCCGACCAATCAAATATTTTATAACAACTTGCATACTTTGCAAAATTTATAAATATTACCCACAACTATAACATTATATCAAATCAACACCATAATATTAAAAAAAATATTTCGAGAAATTAAATCTTTATTCAAAAAAAAAATCTTGGGTCTCACAGAAACCAACCAGAAATTATTTACAGTTAACGAGCCCAACTTTACTAGATAAGGTTAAAGGGGCTCAAGAGAAGGACGAGGATTGCGACAACATCGAGAAGCGGTTAGCTGAAGGGGATGAATTGAAATACAAGATTGATGGCACCGGACTGCTAAGATTTGAAGGACGAATTTGGGTACCGTTAGTACTAGAACTAAGAGAAGAGATTCTGCAAGAAGCGCACAGTACAAGGTAATCGATACACCCAGGAAGCACAAAGATGTATCAAGACTTACGTTAACACTTTTGGTGGCCAAACATGGAGAGAGAGGTTGCAGAATGCGTCAGCAGATGTCTAACTTGTCAGAGAGTCAAGGCAGAGCATCAACGACCGAGTGGATTACTATAGCCTTTAGAGATTCTAGAGTGGAAATGGGAGCACATCACGATGGATTTATGGCGGGACTTCCAACAACGCAAAAAGGGCACGACGCCATATGGGTAATTGTAGATCGTCTTATGAAGTCGGCTCACTTTTTATCGATCAAGATCAGGTATAGTCTGGACCAGCTAGCCAAATTATATATCAAGGAAATTATTTTGAGACATGGCGCATCAAAGATTATCTATCAGCCGGATAGGGATCCGCGATTCACATCAAACTTCCGGAAGAGTCTTCAAGAAAAGAATGGGAGCAGCGACTACGGATGAGCACCGCGTATCATCCGCAGACCGATGGGCAAAGCGAGAGAACGATTCAAACACTTGAAGACATGCTCAGAGCTTGTGTGATGGACTTCAAGGGTAGCTGGGAGGATCATCTTCCATTGGTAGAGTTCACATACAACAATAGCTATCATGCCAACATTGGAATGCATTGCATCAAAGCACTATATGGAAGGAAATGTAGAGCGCCCTTATCTTTGGGATGAAGTGGGTGAACGTCATTGTTGGGACCGTAAGCAGTGCAAAGGAATAGTAGAGACCATCAAGGTGATAAGAGCAAACTAAGTAGCGACTCAAGATCGCTGAGAAGAAGTATCTGAGACTTACATCGCCGTAGAGAGATTTTGAGGTGGGAAGCTATGCATTTTTGAAAGTATCTCACGGAAAGGGAAGATAAGGTTTGGAAAGAAAGGTAAACTAAGTCCAAGAGATTTATTGGACCTTTCGAGATCTTGAAGAAGATAAGAGAAGTGGCGTCTGTAGGTAGCTCTACCTCTGAACTGGAACATATTCATAATGTGTTTCATGTGTCGATCTTCTACGACCATATAAGCTCGATTACAAGCACGTGATATCATTTGAGCCAATTCAGGTCAAAAGGATTTGTCGTGACGAGGAAATTCGGTTAAAATTTTAGATGAAAGGAGCGTAAATTGCGAAATAAGGTTATACATTCTGTAAAAGTTCTTTGGAGAAACCACAATACTGAAGAAGCTACGTGGGAACTCGAAGAAAGGATGAGAGGAAATTATCCACAACTTTTTGAGTAACCTTATATGTAATTCCGAGGACGAAATTCTTATAAGGGGGGAGGATGTAATAACCGTGAATTTTAAGTCACTATATATGTATGTACATTATTAATTTTTTTTAAACTTTGTGTTATATAAGGATTTAATATGTGACAACACATGTGAAGTGGTGCATGGGTCAATTAACATATATACTATAGTTATGGATACATACATTTATAGATTTCATTAAAAATGAAAGCTTTGTAACCTAATTATACATTAGGTAAGACTATTAAATAACCTAAGGGTTATGGTAATAATGAAAGGTTGGTATTTAATATGTATACTAACTTAAGTGGATAATCTTGTTATTTCAAGTGACTAATAATTTTAAACCTAATTAAGTTATGAGTTAAAGTCACTTATATAAGTAATTAAATTACATATGATTTGAAATGGAAACCCTAATTAATTAAATTGGGTATCATATATTAAAATTGCTAGACTATGTTTATTACCTAGCCCAAAGCAATTAAAGGAGAAGCCCAAAGGAAATAAAATACAATTCAATACTTAGCCCACTTGATTAGGGGTATTGTAGACATTTGATTAATCAAAATTAGGTATTTAAAATAAAAGATAAATGGAGGATATTATGGGCTAGAGGATCAACCATAGTAGGCCATATAAGTGGACTAATTAAGCTAATTATTGTCCATTAGTAGTAATTATTACACACAAGGACAATGTTGTCAAGCTCCCATTGGTTGCCACTCCGTTAAGCACCTTTAATCATGTCTAGACTAATTGAAGTAATAATGCAAAGCTTTTATTCAATGGACAAGAAAGATATGGGGGATAATATCTAGATACACTAAGTGTATCTATACTTTTGCAAGTATCCTTTTATTTCATTTTTAGTTCATTTCTTCTCTTCATTCCTTCTAAGTTTACAAAAAGAAAACCAAAGAGAGAGAGAGAGGTTCGGCAATTGAGAGAGAGAGAGAGAGAGAGAGGAGTGCTAGTTTGTTCATGCCTCCTAAGTTTATTACTTACTTTGGTAGATCAAGAAAGGTAGCAACCAAAACTAGGTGAAGTTCTCATCCTTATCTTTACTTATTCTTCTTTTATTTTCGATTTTTACCTCATCATATGTGGGGGTTATGGTCTAATAATCAAAGTACCTTAGTTCTACATATCATCATATAGGGAATTAAGTATCTTGAGTGTTAGATCAAAGACTTAGAGGAAGAAAATGAGCATATGTTCTCCAAGGGTGAAAACTCTTGTTTTTCTTCCACTAAATCTTGTGTAACTCAAGTTTTACAACTTGGAATTATGATCCGTCGAAGGGGGGATGCTAGATACATGAGTTATGTAGTAAACCCAAGTGGTAGAACACAAATCTAGCAAGTTTTGAAACCTTTGGGACTGTTTTTCCCAAAACAATCCTCTTTGTTTGTTAAGGGTTCAAACCCTAAAATAGTTATTGATCCCGTTTTTCTTGGGATTGTTTCGGCCAGTTAAATGTCTTTTCAAAATTCAGGAAATATCACAGAGGTACCTTGAGAAGTTATGTACATGCAGGAAAAAGAACGGACACGTTTCGAGTTATATATTGTGCGTAATGACTATTTTCGTAAAGAACTCTGAAATATTAACCTTCAAATATCTCACTGTGTATACACTGGAAAATTCCGAAATTTTTACAGTAGCTTCATATATGTTAAGAGAGCATACCCTGAAGATTTCAAATTTTTCTGAGCAAAACTCAATTTATGAAAAATGGGGCAAGATCCGAGTGTTTTGGACACTTTAAAAATAGTAAATCATTTTCTAAAATTCCAGAAAATTTTAGAGATCATTGTTGGTTCATATGCTATCAAAATCCAGAAGATGGAGATTTTTGGAATCAGTTTGCTATTTTTCCTAAAAATAATTAAGTTATGAATAAAAGGAAATAAATAGTTAAATGATGTCTTTAATGAGAAAAATGTGATTTTTGTGCTTGAATACTCATAATATGTAATATCATGACTATCTTAGGGCATTTTGGTAATTTACAATAATAAATATTATTTATGACCTTTTATGAATATTAAATAAGAGGTTAATAAAGGATGAACAATTAGAATAAATTGTTTAATAATTTAATAAAGTCATTGAAATATTATTATAATATTAATAATATTAGAAGATGATATTGTTAAGTAAATAAAATATTAAGATTAAAATTTCATTAAAATATTATTAAATAATTAATAATATTAGATTAAGATATTAATCTTAGATTAAAACATTATTAAAAGATTAATAATGTTAGATTAAAATATTATTATTAAATGATTAAAATATTATTAAATAATAATATTAGAGATTAAATAAAATATTATTAAATATAATAACATTAGTAAAGGAATAAAATATTATTAAATGATTAATAATATTAGTGAGTGAATGAAAGTATTATTAGTGAACCAATAATCTTTGGAAGATGAATTATATATTATCTAGGTTAATAATATTATGTGAATTAAAGGTAGTCGTTAATTAATGGTAACACTATCTAGGCAGGATAATGTTTATAAGAACTAAATATAATGTATAATATCTATGTGATTACATAATCTAATGTTATACTATGACTAATTGAAAGATTAGGTATAGGTCTCTCAAAGGAAGATAATATAACTGCATAGTGGATATAAATTAATTGCGTAGAGTAGTAATCTATAGGCGAGGCAAGTTTCTAACTCAAACTTCGAGTTATTATTTTCAAAAGCATGTTAGTGAATAACTATTGATGATTATTCACGTCTTTATTGATTATTGAAATTAGCACTTTGTGCAATTGAATTAGATTATATGGCTATTGAGCTCGTGAATTAAATTAAAGTTCTTCATTTATGAGGCTGTTTATGAAATAGATCTATGCTAATTGTATCGGCCTAGATCAAGCATGTCTAAATTTGTTAAATCAAATGTGTTTTAAATATTTGTTCTTATTAAATTGATATGATAAGAACTCTTATTTGAGAAAAGGGCGAATTTGATTAAGGCATGATATCAATCTTAGGATTATTAAGTGTTTGTGCATAAATCACGAGGTATGAAAGGCTGGTCCCCTTGAATACCAAAACTTATTAAGAGGTCCAGTTTAAATCACTGAGCACCTTGGCAAATGTTCATGGTTATTCAAAACCAATCAGTTCATGTTATTCAATTATCGAATATTCAATTGTTGATTATTAATTCATGTTCCTTCACAATCTTATACTATTGTTAAACATTGAACGCAATATTTCTTTCTAAGTCATGATATATCTCCCATGCATATAAACTTGTGAAGCAGATTAGTTGCTTACTCTTGCTATATCATGACATCTATTTCAGTTAAGCCCGAAGGATCCAACACGAAGGACAAGGGCAAGGGCAAGATCCAGGAGTAGTTTAGAATGAATGTCAATTTAATTATTATCTGATGGAATTTTTTAAGTAAACTTTTTGTATTATGAATGGTGTATTTAAAGTTAAGGTTATGGAGACCTTGGGACCATGTTATGAGACTTTATCATAATGAACAATGTATTTTATTATTTCGTAATAGTTATAGAATGCTTATGATGATAATAGATCGTGAGCACTGAATCTGAGGTTAGAGAACCTGGATTTGGGGGCGCCACATACACCTTCCAAAATTGACAGTCATAGTGCAAGTACATCAGCCCCCAATCAAAAAGTAAAGATGTTCAAAAAGTAAAGGGAGAGAATACCTCAGAATGCGAGATTGACAGTCAAGAGGAAAGGCGGTGGCGGTGGCGGTGGCGGTGGCGGAGTAGGCGAGGCGGTGGCGGTGGGTGGCTTCCCCTTCTTCTCATTCTTCTCTTCTCCCCCTTTCTCCATCTTCTCTTTATTCTGTTCCCTCTTTTTTTTTCTTCTTCGCCTCTATGCCGAGCGAATGACTGAAACTGATAACATTAAGTTTGATCAGCAACTGCATGCGGTCGCTAATTTTAAATGAATTAGACGCATCAGCGATCGCTTAGCCGTCGCTGATAAAGGTTGGTCGCACAAAATAAACGAGCCAACATTTTGCACCAATTTTTGGGAGGAAAATTCATGTCAATGACCGTGCGCGATCAACGATAAAAACTAGCGACTAAATATCTGGGTCCACGAGATGGGAGTCATTATTATTGATATCATCAAATGACTAGAAAGGCTGATCATTTGAAAGGTTTGGTCATGAGATAGAGATTTTTCTTGTAGTGAAAATGGCCCGGGTTTTGGTGGGTTGGAATTAAGCGGCCCGTGGCCCGGGTTGGCCAAGCCCACGAGCTTTTTCTTTTCTTTTATTTTTTATTTTAAAAATCTGTAAATTACAAATTCACAATACTATATTACTATTTAATCAATCATTTTCTCCAATTTCCACTTTCTTTCTGGGGAAAGTTCAGAAGAATGAACAAGAAATACAATAAATCTCAAGAAGGAAATGAGTAACATACAATATTACAATTATACAAATGAGACAAACTAATCATTGAAGTGCTCTGGTTGATAAAGTACACAAACTCAAACCAAGACTATTCATTTCATTTGACATGTCACCATCAACATAAATAAGCTCCAAATACATACTTGCAATCCCATCTGCTAGTGAAATCACCAGATCTTCTAATACAGAAATCTAGTGAAGGGTAAAGAAATTATAAACATAACAGTTGTCCTTCCTGTTACAAACACGGAGACACCGTCGGCTGTTAGAGTGAACAATCAGAATGACTTGACATCTTGTGGACCTGTGCAGAAAGATTCATAAATGTATCATTATATATGGTAGAAGCAGCACACAAATCCTAATACCATTCAATCATTCATTTAAAAGGTGTCCAAGACTGAAATAGTATAGGATTGTGCATCAAGTTGTATAGAAAACTAATTCACATTTCAAAATTTAAAGGTTCATCCAAAGTATGCCAGAAGAAAAATTCTCAAGAAGTTTCATTATAAAATCTAAATACTCAAATCATCGATTGCACGCATGGTTCTTAAATGTAAATCAAAATGCTATTTAACAAAGCATTCAATTCTACATTTTTACTATACAATTACAACACAAGATTACCTTTTCTTAGTACTACAAAAATCAAACAAATAGTCCATAAAAAAAATGAAGTACTTACTAGTGAGTAATGTCTAGTCACTCCTTGTAATTTTGCCCATGTTAGAACCCTTTGACTCTTGATTTGCAACTAGCGGTACCAAAAGTTGGTCGTCCGTCAGCCCATAATCTATATTAAAAATGCCAATTTAAAAAATAAATACCCAAAATTAAACTAAAAAGCTACAATTAAAGTAAAAATATTTACAACTAAAACAAACCTTGTATTTCATATCCACAAATCCAATTACCTCCACAAATTAATGCTTGCGCATTATCCGGTAGAAGCGAACTGTGATATTTATTGAGAACTTATGCTCCAATGCTAAAGGCCGACTCCGAATCAACCGCTATAATTGGAATTGATAAGATATCATATGTCATATTTTCTAGTATTGGATATCTATAATAACGTAATATTTGAAAGTACTAAATAGTTATTAGTCATGTATAAAATAAAGGTATAAAACTAGAATAAAAATTAAGGATTGGATACCTCTCAGAAAGTTTTTTCCACTCTTCTAGAATATTAAAAGAAGATTTGTTAGTGACCATTTTCTCCTCTAAGTATTGTTCCAATTACGTTCTTGTTGGTGTAGTAACTTGCACGTCCCTCACAAACTCCTATTTAAAATTTTAAACATCAAAATTTCATCAACATAAATATGCAATATAGATAAATATGCGAAAAATTAAAAAATTTATAATACATGAAAATTTTACTTACATCAAACTCATCATCACTATGTTCACTTGTATTAGTGATGGCAATAGTTGAAGTCTCTACACCATCTTGAGGTTGTAGTGAACCATCTTTTGACAACTCCGTAACATATTCCATTAACAAAGATTTCATAGCATCCACAATTTTCTCCACTTTTCTATTTATAACATTCTCATCCGTCTCAAATTTTTTCAATTTAAATTTGACAAATTGCACCTTATTACCTTGGGTCAAGAATAGTAGCTATGGACAAGATAACAACATAGTCGTTTCAATATTTTTCAAACTTTGGCAACATATCATTCGCCATGTTTTTAATTACCTCAATCTCACAAGACTTATTAAACATCAAAAGTTCTTTTATCCTCAACACATGTAAGAAATACAGATTTGCTGTTAGATAACTCGTTCCCGAAAAAAGTTCTGTAATTTTCCAAAATGATTTCAAAAATGTAGTGATAGCTTGTGCTATTTCCCACTCATCATTTGATGGACAAGTTGTGTAAGATGATTTAACCATGTCATATTGAAAGAATACATCTTTAAAATTCAGAACACAATCAAGCGTCTCCCATGTAGAATTCCATTTAGTCACACAATCCAAACGCAAACCCGATTCTACGGACATAAGCAATTGTTCACAACATGTAACAAACTTTAATAATATATCTACTTTCCTATCCCTTAATATATTTGACTCTCTCTAATTTTACGTAAAGGTTCACTTGCAATTTTTAAACCATCTTGAACAATGAGATTTAATATGTCAGCAGAACACCGAACATGGAAAAAACTACCATTGCAAAGCAAGTTTCCTCTCAAATGAGCCTTCAAGAAATTTTGCATGTTGTTTGTTGCATTATCTAAAGTGAGAGAAAAGATCTTTTTTTCAATTCCCCGATCCTTTAAAAACTCAGAGATTTTTTCTGATAAAAGGGTACCGGTATGTGGTTGGGGGAAATGACAGAAATTTATAATCCTACTATGAAATACACAATCATGATCAACAAAGTGAGCGGTTAAAAAAATATAACCCTCACTAGTACCGGGCGACCACAAATCGGAAGTGAGACAAATTCTACCACGGATGTTCTCAAATGCACGTTTCAATTTTACTTTCTCAAGCTTATAAATTTTAATACAATCCGCTTTGGCAGTGTTTCTAATTTACGATTTCACATCCAGATTCAAATAGTTATGCACTCTTCGTAATCCTTCATGTTCAACAATCAAGAATGGATAGTTATGCATCATGATTGCTTCAGCCATTTTATCCTTATAAATGAGCTGACTAAATTTTCTATTAAGCATTTTTCCTTCATGATCTATATGCATTTGAGTCACATTTTGGTTAACTAAATCGGGACATGACTTTTCATGTGCATGCAAATTTCTAGTCCCATGAAAACTACCACCATCTCCAATAGCATAACTTTTTGTGCATGTTTTACCATATGCTCTTAACTTTTTGGTTGAAGGATCTACCTTTTTTCATATTGATTCCAAATTGAACTTTCTTCCCTTCGTTTTCTCTTTGAACTGTCAATTGGTTGTGTCAAATTGTCCGAGCTTTCAACTCCCCCATCAATCAAATTAATTGTTACACGATCCCGTCGATCCATAAGAACTCTACAAACAAAAACTATTTTTAAACAATTAACACATACTCACCAAGAAAAATATAATTAACTAACAAAGTAAAAATTAATAAAAGATTGTACAGAACATGCAATTGAATGTGAAAAAGTTCAGTTTTTTTCTTACAAACTGAAATAATATTGGACAATTGAACATGGGAAGAAAATTATTGGTACTACAATTAATACAAAATTATCATTAAATTATTTATGAAAACAACACTAAAACAGGGGTACTGCAAGCATCAAGCTTATTACATCATTTATATAAGCTATCTATATATTGGTACTGTGAGAACCCAGATTTTATGAATAAATATTTAATTTTCTCGAAATATTTTTTTAATATTATGGTGTGGAATTGATATAATGTTATAGTTGTGGGTAGTATTTATAAAATTTGCAAAGTATGCATGTTGTCAAGTTATATTCGATTGGTCGGGGAATATTCTTTTTGTCGGGAATATCCGTACGACGGCACAATCATTGGTGGACCCCACAACAGAAGTATTGTCGTAGTTAGAAAATGACAAAAATATTTTATAAAAATAACGGCGGAGGTTTTACCATTAATACTGTTGAACTACCTAGTAGTAAAAGTACAGTAATACGCGTGGTTGCATAGTAGCACACAGTATTAATTATTGATACTTACGTAAGAAGTCACTCAGTTATACTGCATTATTGCTACAGTAATTTCTGCATCATATCTCTCATATTATTGATTCGATTATTGTCACAGTATCATCTGCATAATATGATATTATTAAATCAATAGTTGAGATGACAAAGTTATTCATATTATTAAATTGCAATATTTACACTATCTAGAAGTTCTGTCAAGGAGAGGTTTGGTCATCTAATCAAGGCGCATGATAGGAGAAATCCTTATTGGAAAACCCACTCTTTCCTGGGAACGACCTGGTTGATAAATATTTTGAGTTATAATATTAATGATGAATGTTGTTCGGAGTTGAATTTGGAGACGTGGACGTGATATTTGAGTCCGGAACGTCGAAATTAGTAAAAATAGTCTATAAACACAAAATTTTTCAGAATTCACTATTTGGTCAAAAAGTCAACAGTTGACTTTTTCGGGAAAGTCAAACTTTGAAATTTCAAAATTTATATTTTTGATAAAAATAGTTTCATCATGTTGGAATTATTTGTGTTAGTGAAAATCGACATTTATTTCGATAAAAATTGATGTCTGGAGGATATATTGACCAATCGGGTATTCAACCGGATAAATGAGCAATTGATTGCTATTATTTCACATGATTATAACTATTTGTTCACATGTTATACTATTGATTCACATTCTTGTTACTATTAGGGGAGTTGGTGCAAGATTGATAATACTTGCATGACTAAGTTAAAAATGGAGGTATAGATGGAGAGTACTATATCTTGTAATTAATTTTTCACATGTTTAGAACTATTGAGTCACATGATTTACTATTGAGTCACATGATTTTACTATTGATTCACATGATTTACTATTAGGGGAGTTGGTACAAGTTTGATAATACTTGGATGACTGAATTAAAAATGAAGGAAAAGATGAAGGTATTGTACTGTAATATTTTGAGCCCCAAAACGTGCAATTATCGAAACTATGTTTTTCTATAAATAGAAGCTCATTCTTCTTCATTTCTCACAAATTCACCAAAGCTTTAGAGCCATTATTATAGAGAGAAGCTATAGAGAGAAAGAATAAGAGAAGTCTGCTTCCTTTCTATTCCAATATCAAGTTTCTTCTAAGGTAAGGGGTGTTATTCATTCTTATTCATGAAGAGAACTTCTGTTATTCCATTCTTTATTATTCTATTGGAATAACCTGTAAAAGTGACATACCCTATACATAACCTGTATACGCGACATACCCTATACTTGGTGAAATCCTTATGTTATTCTATTCTTTATTATTATGTTGGAATAACTTGTATGCGTGGTTTACCCTATACTTGGTGGAATGACCTGTATATGCGGTTTACCCAATACTTGGTGATCTTCTTCTGTTATTCCATTCTTTATTATTATGTTGGAATAACTGCTTATATCGGAAGTCTGCATACTTGGTGAAATTCTTTATTATTCCGTTCTTTATTATTCTGTCGGAATATCCTGTCGGTGTGAATTTCACCTGAACTGGTTCCATATTTATTATTCCACATTTAATATTCTGTCAGAATATCCTGTCTGTGCTTTACGCCAGACCTGGTTCCATTTGTAAGACCCCGAATTTTATAAAATAAAAGTATTTAATTTTTTTATAGTTACTATTCATGAGTTACTATTCACGAGTTATTATTCATGAGTTACTATTCACGAGTTACTATTCACGACTATTCATGAGTTACTATTCACGAGTTACTATTCACGAGTTACTATTCATGAGTTACTATTCAATAATTGTCACTGCACAGTATTTCCCATTATCAGATCAATAATTCATATTATTTTAATAATAATATTAGATAGCATTATTGGCAATGTCTAGAAAGTTCTGTCAAGGAGAGGTTTGGTCATCTAATTACGCGCCAGTAAGGAGAAATCCTTATCGAAAAGCCCCCCCTCTTTCACGAGAAGCCGCTCATTGTCATTATAATTGTGATTCTGTAATATTATTTGTGAATAATTAGTTATTGATTTATATGTTAAGAAAATATTTATTTGATGTGGATATAGATGATGGATTTATTTATGTGTTTATAAATGAAGGAATTAATGTTGAGGTGTTTTATCAGTATTTTGTCGGATTGGAGGTATTAAAAACTCAAATCGGTGTTCTTAAAACTTTACTGCGTGAGTTATAATTTTAATCCGACCGTTAGATCGTTGTGATTTTTGAATATGTTATACATATATTAGTTGAGTATATGTCCACAAATTTTGAACCGTTGAAAATAGACGCATGATTTGTTATGAATTTTAAAAGGTGTTGAAACGGTGTTTAAAATTATCCGTTTGTGGATTTCGGATATTGTAGGTTTAGAATTTGGAAAAACTCAAAGCTACAAAGTTGTAGAGAATTCGATTTCAGGCAGAATGGACATAAAATTCGTATTTTTTCTGATAACCGGGCTATTTTTTGTGAATTATTGAAGTTTCGGCAAATAAAATGATTTTTATTAATTTATGGGTGGGACCCACTTTTGGTGGGTGTTGAATACACATGGGCTGCTATTTTTCTTCCATATTGGCTGGCTTGGTTGGTGGAGGATGTTAGAGAAAATAAAAGAATAATAATATTTTATTATTTTAGTCTCCTTTGGCGTTCTAGCATTTTCCTATAAATAGGTGCTTATGTTAGAATTGAAAATCACACCAGAAACTGAAGTTTTCTCTCTCTATATTATCAAGTGTATTCTTGTGAGTATTTTGATATCTTGAGTGTTGCTATATGGTGCAAGTTCGTTCAGCGCTATTCCAGTCAGAAGTACTGCTCTTTTGAGGTAAGAGATTTTATGGGTTGTTATGTTTTTCATGTTCGTAACTTTTCAGACCTTCAAAAATTTTGAAAAAATTTGAAATGATAGTTTGATGAGTTTTATTGATTGTGTCCAAAAATGGAGATTTTTGGATGTATAGATTAAGAGTTATTAATTTTATGGAAAAATACTATTTTAAAAGAAAACCTTTATAACTCCTTGTGGTTAACTCCAAAATTGGTAAAATTTTTATTGGGAGTACATGTATATAACATGAGAATATTTTGTAAATTTCGGAATTTTTGGACTAAAGTACAATTTATGATAAATGTCTAAATATTCGGCAGTTTTGGCCATATGAAAAATAGTAAATGAATTTTAAAATTTCGAGAAAATATATGTTCAATATGGGACTATATTGTGCTAAATCCTTAAAAGAAATATTTTGAAACTGATTTGGTATTTTTCATGAAAATATTCTAGTTACTTGAGTAAATGAATTAAATATGTTATATGAAGGAAGAAAATTGGAAAATATGATTTTATGGCTTGAGAATCATATAGGAGGTATATGCAGATTTTTGATGAGAGTTTTGGTTATTGGTGATGAAATCTTATGAGTTTAGCATTTTATGATTATTAAATACATTAATTAGTAAAGTGTAAACAATTTAATTAAATTGTTTATAAGTTTTAGAAATTATTAAATATTGTTGTAATATTAAGAATATTAAGATTTTGATATTATTAAGTGATTTATAAAATTTGGATTAAGGTGTTATAAATATTGATATGGATTTTATTGTGAAACTTTATCTCTTTGTGTCGGGGTTACTATTCACGTATACGGCACTATTCACGAATACACTGAAAAATAAAATTTTTCTTTTTGTTCAAGATGTCTATTATGGTTACTATCTTTGATTGAATCCATGTTTTGATAATATTGTTTTTATTATCATATATAACATTTTTATAATCCTGGTGAAGAAATTTCTCTTTGACTTGAGTGTAAAAATGGATAGATTATTGGTATGATCGTGACTATGGGTTTTCTTTGGCAAGTAGGGCAAAGTTGAATTTTTGACTGGTATGATCATGACCATTGAATTTATAATTGAATATTTTTAGCTTAAGTGCAAAGATGACATGTTGTTGAATATCTTTGGCCCGTAGTGCAAAGATGACCTGTTGTTGAATAGCTTTGGCCCGTAATGCAAAGATGAATTATTGATGAATATCTTTTGCTCGTAATGCAAAGATGACCTGTTGTTGAATATCTTTGGCCCGTAGTGCAAAGATGAATTATTGATGAATATCTTTTGCTCGTAATACAAAGATGACCTGTTGTTGAATATCTTTGGCCGTGAGTGCAAAGATGAATTATTGATGAATATCTTTTGCTCGTAATGCAAAGATGACCTGTTGTTGAATATCTTTGACCCGTAGTGCAAAGATGACCTGTTGTTGAATATCTTTGGCCCGTAGTGCAAAGATGAATTATTGATGAATATCTTTTGCTCGTAATGCAAAGATGACTTGTTGATGAATATCTTTGGCCTGTAGTGCAAAGATGAATTTATTAGTATGATTATGAACATGAACTGTGATTTGGTATAACCATGATCTTTGATATTTTAGGTGATGAAAATTATCTTTGTCCTGGATGAGAAAAGGAATTTAGAACTACAATTACGATTATTTGTTATACACGTGATTGTGGACAGGAATTGTTGATTGATGTTACAGGGATAAAACATTGTTGGTGGACTTTTAACATGGAGAAGATAATAGACTTTATGGTCTATTTGACTCTTCTAATGGATTGCTCGTTCCGCAGCAATTATGGTTGAAAAGTTTTATCATCTACCATATGTTCTAAATCTCTGAATTATTACTGATGAAGGCTATTGATAATTTAATTATCTTTAGTCGTGATATTCTTTACTGAGCTAGTTGTGCTCACCCTTTTGCTTCACAATTCCTTTCAGGTAATAAAAGTGTAGCTGGGTCGAGCGGGGGAATAACAGGGGAATAGAACGGTGGTCTATATCTGTTGAGGTTCTCCCTAAATAGTATGGAAATAATTTTATTGAGAACTTTAGATAAGTGTGTCATATTATATACGTCATTTGATATTTATTTTTGGTGAACCGAATAGGGTGAGGTGAACCCAACTTTGGAAGGGTGTTTTGCAACTATCATACAAGATGTCTAATGACATGCAACCTCGTGTTATCATAAGACAGGGTTGTGCACATCCACTTGCTAAGTATATCTACGAGCACTACCTATATGATCTTGGAGTTTATTTGAAATGTAATTCTCACTTGGAGACAACGGAGATAATTATATGTCAAGAGAAGACTCGCCACTGGAAAGAACATGATAGTTATCTTCTCGTTTTTCTTTGGGGACTATTAGGTCAACTAAGGATAATTCTGTGGGCATATGATATCTATTATAACCTAGACGCATGGCCTCCCATGTACGAAGGTTTTCTTGATCATTTTCCAAAGGCTTTAATTTCTAAAATAGTTATTGACTGTACCTTTATGTAAGCTGCCATTGTGACGTGCTATCTAAGGTTGGGACATGAGTCACAGTTGGTATATATTTGTATCCAAACTCACAACAATTGTGTTGTTGTATTTTGCACGACAATTGTAGTAATAAAGTTGTAGTTGTTTTCTGTACCATGTATTTGACGACTCAGAATAGGTTGGATGGATTAGACCTATTTTGGGGGCGTCACACCATTACTTATTATTCTGCATTTATTATTCTGTCAGAATATCCTGTCGGTTTGAATTTCACCTGACCTGGTTCCATATTTATTATTCCGCATTTATTATTCTGTTGAGAATAACCTGTCTGTGCGGTCTCTATCGCATGCATGGTGAATCCTTCTGTTATTCCATTCTTTATTATCCTGTTGGGATAACCTGTCTATGTGGATTGCCACATGCATGGTGAATGATCCTTTGTATTCATTCCTTATTAAATTGTGGAAAATATCTGTTTACGTTGATTATGATGAGAGTCATAATAAAAGCATTGGATTGATGAAAATCATGGATATATGAAGTATTAGTAAGTGTTATGATGAGTTATGTTGGTTATTATGAGAAAACATGAAAGTTTCTTAGAAATCACAAAGGGTTGAAAAATCAGATTTTGGTAAAAACGTAACACGAAATTCAATTAACCATATCTCCTATTATATTTTGAATTTTTGAGTGTGGTCAAGTCCTAGAGTTAGATCTATGAGTTACCTAACTAATCCAAGTGGAATCACTGGAAAAGGTGTTTTAGATTTTCGTGTGGACTGATTTTAGCAAAGGAGGCGGAAACTGAAAATTACGAAAAAGTTGCTGCCACATTTTTCTAAGGGCTGTTTCGGCCACTTAATTAGTGAGAAAAATTCTGGCCTTTTGGAACATGAAAGTGTATGGTATAAAGAACATCGTGTCCAAAAATGAGCTCATTCTGACTTAAAATGAACAAGTTATGACCATTTCAATATTTAGGTTTTTTCGACGAAAAACGCTATAACCGGAGTTCTATAACTCCGATGACCATGAAATTTAAACTGGAGGCTCATGTTAACATGTGTAAGATTTTGTCAAGATTTTGGAATTTTTGTAGTTAACCTTGAGGTAGCTAATTTTTTAAGAAATTAATTGGAAATTGATTTTTAAAAAATAGTAAATGAATGTTAAAAATTCCGAAAAAAATATATGTTCATTATGAGACTATATTCTGCTAAATCCCAGAAAATAAATATTTTTGGGACTGATTTGGTATTTTTCATGAAAATAGTTTAGTTACGAACATATGAGTTAAATATGTTATGTGAAGTAACAAAGTTGGAAAATAGGATTTTATGGCTTGGAAATCCTATATAAAATATATGTAAATTGTTGATGAGGGATTTGATCATTGGTAATGAAATCTTACGAGGATGGAATTTTGAATGATTAAATGCATTATTTGGTAAAGGGTAAACAATTGAAATAAATTGTTTATAAGTTTAAAAAGTGATTAAAATATTGTTATGATATTAATGATATTGGATTATGAATTTAGTATGGGATTGATAATATTTGGATAAATTTAAAGTCTTTAATATTTATCCTTATTTTCAGTTGATTAATGTTTATATCATTGTCATCATCCTCATGCTTATATGGTGATAAAAGTTATCTTTCGCTTACGATGCGAAGATGGATTTGTTGATTATTGAATTGTATATCTTTGGCTTACGTGCAAAGATGGATTGTTGATTATTGGTTTTATTGTTGTATATCTTTGGCTTACGTGCAGAGATGGATTGGATATGATTATGATCAGGGATTATTTGGTATAGTCATGACCATTGATGATTTAATGAATATCCTTGGCCCGTAGTGCAGGGATGATTCGATGATGTGGGTTATTTATTAAGCTGAGTCTTAGCGATAAAAATTGATGAAAACCTTTTAAAACATAGAAGATAGTAGATTTTATTCTCTACTTGACTCTTCTAATGGATTGCTTGTTCACCGCCGCTTAAACTTGATGTCTATTGTATTTTATCAGTTTAACATTGTTGAAGACTATTGATAATTTATTTCGCATTATCTTAGTCATAATATTTCTTCTTGGGCTAGTTGAGCTCACCCTTTCTTTTCTTTCTTTGTTCTTCTTGAAATGAGAATATATTTGGGACGAGTCTGGGAAAAGTGTGACGGTCCAGATGATAGCATTAGTAGTCCTCACTATTCTGTTAAATAGTGTGACAATAAATGTAACGAGGACTGAATTTGAGTTTGTATACTGTCTATGAGGACTCCATTAAGAATGGATATTGTCTAGAAGGCAGTATTCTTTTTTAAACTCTCAGTTTATGTTTTATCGTATTTTACACGACAGTTGTATAGTTAAGTTTAAGTTTGTATTTGTATTTTGTACCATGTATTTGGCGACTCAAGATGGGTGATGTATACCTAATTTTGGGGGCGTCACAGGTACTGCAAGCAGCAAGCTTTACACTTCTCTCCTATCTATATTGGTACTGCAAGTCAGCAAGTTTATTACATCATTTATATATGTATATATGTGGGTGAAAATATCAACAACGGTGTAAAGTTTGGGGTGCAATTTATCTTTTAGTCGATATATATATATATATATATATATATATATATATATATATATGTACTCCATTAACCCTTTATCATGCATCCCCTATTTATACCCTTCGTAATCCCCTTTTCTCATTGGACCTTCATTAACATTCTGCTCACTTTGATTTGGATGTCTACCGGATCTAATATGGAGTACATACATTAAGTTGGACACAAACATGTACAATCTGTAACAAGACTAAAAGACAAATTGCACCCCAAACTTTACATCGGTGTTGATATTTGCTCCCCAAAGTGAAAAAGGTGTCTAAGTACACCCCATACTTAACTTATACGAAATAGATTGCACACTTTGCACACTTAACCGGTCAAAAGTGACCGGCTAAGGCACAGATCCACATAAGAAGGGGTATTTCAGAATTTTTTCTTTTTTATCTTCTCCAACGCTATTACAGAGTCATTAAGTAGCACACAACAACTCGATCTTAGAAAATCGATCAAGAAAACCAAGAAAAATTAGGGCTCATGTGACGCCCCCAAAATAGGTATACATCACTCATTTTGAGTCGCCATATATCACATTATAAAAATCAAATACTTCAAGAATTAATTTATCCAAGAACCAATAACGTCCAAATTGTCAACATGATACTTCTTTGTAGAGTAAAATTCAAGAATGCTCAGAAGAATATTTCCATGAAAAGATACTGGATGAAGCGCAAATATCAAGGATATTCTACTAATTTCATGGAGTATATAAATCAAAGCTTTAACCAACTGAGTATAAGAGAATATATGAAACTGCAAATGAATTTTCGTCCGCCATGCGGTAATCCACTTAGATAGATCATTTCCACAATTTAATAAGGAATGAAATATAAAGGATCATTCACCATGCATATGGTAATCCACATAGACATGTTATTCCAACAGAATAATAAAGAATGGAATAACAGAAGGATTCACCATGCATGCGATAGAGACCACGCATAAAAGTTATTCCTAATAGAATAATAAAGAGCGGAACCAGGTCCAGAAAACGCATGCATGTGATATTCCAGCAGAATAATAATAAAGAGCGGAACCAGTCCCGCCAGTAAAAACGCGCAGACAAGATATTCCAACGAGTAATAATAAAGAATGGAATAACAATGAAATCACCATACATGCGATAATCGCATGCATGTTATTCCAATGTAATAAGTAATGGAACCAGTCAAAGCGTAATACGCACCGACAAGATATTCCGATGTAATCATAAAAAGAATGAAATAATAGAAGAATTTCACCATGTATGCAAGATTGCGATAAACAAAGTTATTCCAACATAATAATAAAGAATGGAATAACAGAAGTTCTCTTCATGAATACAAAAGAATAACACCCCTTACAAGTACAACAAATAATATCCCTTACCTTTGAAAGAAGAGTATTCCGACTGGTAGGACGAGGATATACTCGAAGAAAACTTGTACTACGCTCAAAGCTTTCTTAAACTCTAAAGAAATACGCTCAAGATTATAGAAGAAGAATTCTCTTTATAGTTTCTCTCTCTAGAGTTTCAGTGAATTCATAAGAAATAATGAATGAATGAACTTCTATTTATAGAAGAATGGACTACATAGTAACTAATTCATGAACAGTTCAGATTGATTTACTTTAAACGGAGGGTCCAGATTTAAAGAAAAATCTTTTAAATAAAATATAATATATTCTATTTATAATCTAATAAAACAAATAACTTTATAAAAGTATTCTGTTTTATATAAACAAAATTTACTATTAGCCTAATAAAATAAATAACTTTATAAAAGTATTCATTTTATATAAAAGCATTTGCTTTTATTACATTAATAATACTAATAAAACAAAACTTCATCATCACATACTTTAAAAAAATTTCAAATGTCACCCTTAACTTTAAACTTTTATCAATTTAATTATTTACCAAAATAGAAAAATTGAATACTTTTATTTCATAAAATTCGGGGTCTCACATTTCATGGGGTAAAGCTACTTTGGTGCATGAAGAAATCATTGATGAAGGCAACTCTTGGAGAAGCTCAAACAATGCTGCTAGAAGATTCTTTGGTTGTCCAGATTGGTATGAAGATGGGCACGGTGGTTGTAATTATTTCGCTTGGGCTGATCCTCCAATGTGTGAGCGTTTAAGGGAAGTAATACCTGGATTAATAAGAAGATTAGAGAATTTGGATGCTGAAATCAAAGTTGTGAAAGATGATCTCGAACAGTGCAGAAATAGGGCAAGGTTTGCAATTTGTCTGTTGACTGCAACTTGGGTTGCAATTTTTTATTTTATGTTTATCTCGGCCAAGGATGAACCACCCCTCCATTCTTGAAAACAAGCAACTTGGGTTCTACTGAGCAAATTGGGTTCTCCAGAATTGAACAGTGCAGAATTGGGTTCTAGCAATATAGTGGTAGAAATTAGTTGTCTTATGGAATGTAATTGTAATTGTGATTGTTGGGCATCTTTTGTGGGTAATTTATTAGTTGTAATGTATGGGCAAATTTATTGGTTGTAATCAATTGCTGCAATTTCTTGTTTATGGTTGGTGTGCAATTTATGATACCTGCACCTTTGAACCTTTGCACACTGGCTCACAAATGCACATCAAGGGTATTAATGCACAAAACAGACAAATGCAAACAACAAACTGCAATTGCCCAACTGTATCACACTGCATACACACATTGTAAACACACACTGCAAACACATGTACTTAAACACACACTGCATACACACACACACACACTGCACTCACTGCAAACACACACTACACTCACTGCAGACACACACACACAATACACTCACTGCATCATAAAGGAACTGGTATTGCCATTCAATTACCAAATTAATCCCCAGTACAATCCATAAATCAGAGGCAATTAATAACAGTTGCTATCATTGGCCTAATAACAATGGCTTAATCCTATTAACAATCCCAGACACACCTTCATAAGTTTAGGCCCCAAAAAATGAATCACATGCACAAAACATACATAAAACAGCCTTAAGTTAGGTCCCAAAAATCCCCTAAACTGGATATATACATCCATATAAGCTTAGTACCACAAAAAAGCCCAAAAACCCCATCTGGTTGGTATTAATCTGCAGTAGGCCCTCCACTAGTTGGTTTCCTAAATTGGAGCTTCTCTCTTTTGGATCTGGCTGCAGCTTCTAGGTCTCCAAGTGATGTACATTATTTTCCTTTCCATGTGTATTCCTTGGGTTGTAGTATATCATCTGAGACATTTCTTTGGCTACTCTCGTAATGGATTCCACCTTTCCACTTTGTAGAACCACCAGCTTGATCCACATTCATGCCACCTGGATCATGTGTTGATGTCATTGGTGGAGGTTGAGAAGCTTGAGTATGAGCCTGCCTAGTCTTGTGAACCCTTTTTTCCCTCTTAGTCTTTGGAGGAGGTTGAGATGATTGACTTTGTGGAGCCTGGGAAGATTGTGAAATCACATCTGGTTGCTTATTGAGTTTCTGAAAACCAACACACAGAAATATATTAAACCCAATATATGATCTTGATAAAATAATCACATAAACACACACTTAACTTACTTGAGGACACCTTCTTGCATTGTGACCCCATTCCTTGCAAAATCCACATTTCAGTGATGTTTCTTTCCTCTTCAACCTTGTACCTTCATGGATTTGATTCTGGAATATCATTACCTTTCCTCCTAACAACTTTAGGCCTACCCACAGGAGTATGTTTAACTGGTGGCAAAGGTGGCTCAATCCCAGTATGATCCCACTCAGATTTGTGTTTTATAGGCTCAATGTTGTATTTGTCAAACCTTTAGATACATGTCCTTTGTTAAACACTCACGTATATATACGTATGTATGGATCACGTGTCTATTTTGTTAATGCATGATATTGCATGAGCACATGGTATTCCAGACAAGTCCCACCTCATACAAGTACATGTATTTTTTTCCCAAATTCACAACAAATGAATGACCCCCAGAAGTCATTGTCACTGTAAACCTCCCACCACCACCTGAGCACAATGGCAATCCACCCCCTGCCTGCCCTTTCCATTTCTCTATCTTTTTAGCTATTCTAGGGCACACTACACCATTATATTTCATCATCATATCTCTCCTATTAACAATCCTATTCATGCAATATGGTGGCCTAACTAATTTTATCCTATTCATCACATGGATTAACTAATTTTACTTTATATGGTGGCCTGACCCTCAGAAGTTGAAGGGAAGTTTGATTGATGGAAGAAATTCAACAATGAGATATTATATATATATATATATATATATATATATATAGAGAGAGAGAGAGAGAGAGAGAAAATTACCCAGACTCCAGAAAAAGAAATTGGTCTCACATAATGAGGATTTAGATTCGGGACGAAGAGAAGAAGTTACTCAGTCGGCCTCGTCGACCGATCGAAGCGTGGACTTGTGGAAGACTGGAGTCTGGAGGTGGGGTTGTATATGGTGTATCAGTTTCAGTTCTTAGCAACCAATTTTAAATCCAGATCGAAAAAAAGTCCTTTTATTATATATGGCTTAGCCGGTTAAGCATTGAGGAGGTAGGGTTTTTAAAAAGGACCGAGACTGATTAAATTTAAAAAATGGCGCGCAATAAAACAGTCCAAGATACTATTTAAAAAGTGAAATTCACAGTCAATTTTTGACCGGCGGACTGACCCGGCTCGGCCCAAGGTCCTGAGCCAATTTTGGCATTATTTATTTATTTATAAAGTTACATGTAAACGAGACAGAAGATGAGATAGAGAAATTTTGAAGTACTCCTTGACGTCCGCGAGGACTAGTCCCTCCGCTGTCGCTGGCTGTATGCGTACAATTCCACATAAACACACCCCACAATTCCAGACTACTCGACACCCCACATAAATTAAATTCTCAGTCCCCTCCTACTTGAATTCCAGACTACTTCCTTGATTGTGTAAGTTCTAACCAACCAGAAACCAGAATTTACTTGGTGTGACATACAACAAAATTAAGTACAAGCCCAGAAGCTAGCCCTACAGCCACTAGTACTCCCCTCCCATGTTCTATGTCCTTGTCAATCTTTTCATCCTTTGATCTGCGAACCTTATCAAAGTACACGTCCCGGTTGCTGATCAGCTTTAATGCCAACGTTTTAGAATTTCTCATTTGTCTCTAATAATTTAACGTTTATTCTATTCTAAGAGTTGATCTTTATTCACAATCGACCATACTTTTAACTCTTTCTCTACCCGTATCCCTACAAAACTCTTCCACTTTTATGAGTAGATGAGACTAATAAGTTTTTTAAAAGAGAATAATGGAAAAATGTGAGAGAGAGTATGAAATAACTAAAGATGAGGATTTAAAAGTAGTATTATAGATAATTAAATATTATATTTAATATATTTTAATTATTACCTTAATTCATAACTCTAAAATGTTCTATATTAAAATACGGAGGGACTAATTTGTTGCAGCTGATAAAAACACCTAACTGTTTTCCTTTCCTCTTTTACCAAACCCCCACCTCCAATTAACTACTCAGTCATAGGTAAATGTTGAGCTGCTTGTGCATTCCTTCAATTGTCCTCGTAAAGAATTTCTATTTGACTTTTTTATTCTATTTTATTTTATTACAAATATTAAGGTTGTTGACTTAAATATAATTTTTTTTTTTTTGAAAAAAAAAAAATTATCACAAAATTATTAAGGATTCGTTTCCTAATCAAATCCAAAATAGAGAATATTAAGTCAAACGATACTTAATTTCACACTAAATTTAATTCTTATATTAATACTCCTCCATACATTTTTCATGTCATTTGAAAAAGAATAGTCTTTTTTTTTTGTTTATAGTTTATACGTTACAAGAAAGAATTAATTATTCGGTTTCTCATATTATCCCTAATAATTAAAGATTAACTTATTTCTCTTTCATCTTTGCATTAAATTTAGATGGATAATATTGAGATTTATACTCAATTTAATCAATTAGTTAAAATATTAATTACATTTTTCAATTTATACATATAATTTTAATCAATTAGCAAATAATTAATTACATATTCATTACAAAATCAACCATAAAGCATAATTTGACTTTTTAATTTTGAATTGGCCAGTTTTAGATTAAAAATTTATGATATTGGAGAGACCGTGATCAGGATAAAGTACAAATTTACAGCGTGCACCTAACAACTATTCGTGACTCATGAGCATATATGAATGTTGCAATTGTTGTATTGAATACATGCAGCTTTTTTTAGGAAAAATGTCACCTCACTTTGGATTATGTACGTAAACTACATATGTAGTAGTAGCATTTAACAACCAGCTAATTTGTAGTTGAATTTTTTTAATAGCCTTATTAATTATTCCCAACTGTAATTTCATACTCTTGTGCATTCTTATACCCCCTCTCTCTCCTCTTTTCTTCATTATCTTTCTCTCCCTAAATCTCTTTGCAATGATTCCAATTTCATTTTCTTCTCTTTCCCCTTATTACCATATAATTTTCACCACTTTAGCCTTCCTTTTTTCCGGTCTAATTTTCTTGTTAACACGCAGAAAAAACCCAAAAAATGTACCCAATCTTCCTCCGGGACCGCCCGGTTGGCCGGTTGTCGGAAATCTTTTTCAGGTGACCGGCTCCGGCAAGCCCTTTTTTCAATATGTGAAAGATTTGATTCCCAAGTATGGTCCAATATTGACTCTTAAGATGGGCACCAGAACTATGGTAATTATTAGTAGTGCTGATTTGGCCTACGAGGCTTTAATTGAAAAGGGCCAAGTTTTTGCTAGCCGGTCTAAAGAAAACCCGACCCGATCCGTATTCAGCTCCAACAAGTTAACGGTGAATTCGTCGGATTATGGCCCGGTTTGGCGGTCCCTGAGGCGGAACGTGGTTCAAAATATGCTTAGCTCAAGTAGGATTAAAGGGTTTCGTCGAGTGAGAGATGGGGCAATGGATAAACTTGTGGACCGGATTAAAGCCGAGGCGGAGCAAAATGATGGAGCCGTTTGGGTGCTGAAAAATGCCCGGTTCGCTTTCTTTTGTATACTTTTAACCATGTGTTTTGGGATTGAAATGGATGAAGAAATGATTGAAAGGGTTGATTACATGATGAAAACGGTTTTGATTACTCTTACTCCAAGGTTAGATGATTTTCTTCCGCTTTCAAGTCTATTTTTCTCGAAGCAAAAGAAGAGGGTGGCCCATGTTCGGAAAGAGCAAATTGAAACCCTAGTTCCACTAATCAAGCAGCGTCGATCAGTGCTTGAGAATCCAGGATCAGATAAGACCGCAATGTCCTTTTCGTACCTTGACACGCTTTTCGACCTTCAGATAGATGGTCGAAAATCGTCTCCGAGCGATGCAGAGATTGTCACACTTTGCTCGGAGTTCCTCAATGGCGGTACTGACACAACCGGTACTGCCATTGAGTGGATCATTGCCAGAATTATTGAAAATCCGAGCATCCAGTCAAAGCTTTACAAGGAAATAAAATCAGTAGTCGGAGATAGGAAAGTTGATGAAATGGATATGGAGAAAATGCCCTACTTAAATGCCGTGACAAAGGAGTTATTACGAAAACATCCTCCTACGTACTTTTTACTTACCCATGCAGTAACTGAGCCCGCAAAGTTGGCGGGTTATGATATACCTATGGACACTAATGTCGAGTTTTTCTCACCAGCTATTGGAAATGATCCGAAAATATGGTCCAACCCTGAAAAATTTGACCCGGAACGGTTTCTCACCGGTCGGGAGGAAGCCGACATAACCGGAGTGACCGGAGTAAAGATGATACCGTTCGGAGTGGGGCGAAGGATTTGCCCTGGGTTAGCTATGGCCACAGTGCACCTTAATTTGATGATAGCAAGAATGGTTCAAGAATTTGAATGGAGTGCTTACCCGGAAAATAGCAAGGTGGATTTTAGTGAGAAGTTTGAATTTACTGTGGTGATGAAGAATCCTTTAAGAGCCAAGATTAAGCCCAGGGTATAAGCTATGCTTTAATATTGAATAGTACAAGGTGATATGGTTGGTTTGTTATTGATGATTATTATGATGCTTAATATTTTCACACAATTTTTTACATTTTATTGTTGTCTAAATTTGGGTTTGATTTTGTAAAGTTCTTTTTTTTTGGAAACATATGTTATGGTAATTAAATTTCAATTATTTGAATAATCATGTAAAGTTAGCAATAAATAATTATACCCACTTTCTATTAATGTGAATAGGGCCTCATAGATGTACTACATCAAACTCCATTATTTCATGTTGAAGTTCATATATCATTATTTCATGTTGAAATTTTCAGATTCTTTCAATCGTGGCGAAGTCTTGAGATTTTTACCTCCTCTTCCTCTTCCTCGATTCCGCTTTTAATTTATCTGCCTTTCTTCTCGCTTAAACTCAATCTCTTCATTCACCCCTCCCATATTAACCACTAATTCCCCTTTCTTTCCCTTCTTTCTCTTCCCAGTACTCTGCATGGCCTGGTGCAAAATATTCCCAAACTGTCCTTCCCACTCAACCAATGGCGAAGCCACGTTGGAAGCTGTGGGGTCAATTGACTCCACGAGAAAAAAATTTATTTTATAATATATAATAAATTTTAAAGAAATTTAAGTGTAATGAATAAATTGACCTCACTGAAATTTTATAAATTTTTTAATATATAGGGTCAATTTGAATTTTTTATATCTTTCTCAATTTCATATTACTTCTACTTCTTGATGTATGCATCTTCATCTAATATTTTTAAAATAAATATTAATCTAATTTATATTATTTTTATAACATAAGACATTTAAATATTTATTAATAAATTTCTAATTAGAAAGGCGTATTAAGGGTCAATAGGGTATATATATATATATATATATATATATATATATATATATATATATATACTTGTTATATTAATAATATTGTAACAAAATACATGTTTTATATATATAACTGGCTAAAAAGTATAAAATTATTTAAAAAAATTGCCTCGAGACTGCATCCCTGAATCCACGCTAAATTATTTATAACATTACAAAATTTTGAAAGTTCTGCCACTGCACTCAACCACTTACCATCCGGAGTTGCATATATATGTCACGCCAGAGCCTTTCTTTGGTGCACATTGCGTGTAACATCCGGGAAGTGCAGGCGATGGAGATGAGTGTTTAGGTGTCTATTCAAGTGAAAATGTGTGTTTCAATAATTTTTAATTGGATGGATGGCGATATATGATTATTTTGGGATCCGGATCCTCTCCATTTCAAATGAAATGGAGAGTTTTTATTTAAACGCTCATATTTAAAATTATTAGATTCAAGGCCTAGAAATTATCAACTTATTTAAAAGTAACTAACCTAACTCTAGCAGCAAAAATTTAAAACCTAAGATTAGCAGGTAATTAAGAACTGAAATAAGTCAGATAAGACTTGGGTTAAGACTTGGGTTAAGAATGGAATTCTATCCATGAATGGGATAACAAGGGATAAAGTAAATAGAGGAAGATAATACCTATGATGAGGTAAGTTGATGAGATAAGTTGATTAAGAGAAATTGTGTAAGGGCTTAATAGTAAACTAAACTAGAAAGTTGCAGTAATAATAATTCTAGTATGGAATCCTTGTAAATGGGAAGAAAGTATTAGCTAAAGGATGAACAGATACACCTATATAGTTAATTAAGTTAAGTATGTGAGAAACAAGATAAAACTGTAAGACCCCAACTTATTATAAATAAAATTGAATTTTCTCTATTTATTATCTTGAAATAGTAAGGAGTTAATTTGATATAATGTTTTGGTTATGGGTGAAATGTGCAAATTTTACAAAATAAGCAAGTGGTTATAAAATATTCCTTTTGTCAAGGAATATTCGTTTGGTCGTAGAATATTCTTTTTGTCGGGAATAATAAAATTTATTGGCCAAGCAGACCATTCATGGGCCCCATAATGAGGATAATTGTCGGATGAAGAAAATAACAAAGTATGAGTTTTTATAATTAATTCTACAGTAATGGTTACCGTTAACATCGTTGGAATATTCGGTGGTTAAAATACTGAATACGCGTGAATAAGACAAGAAGCACACCAGTATTTGTACAAAGATAGTTGAATTATTGATTCTTACGTAAAGAAGGCACTACTCAATAATTGTTATAGTAGTTATTGTTCAATATTTTATTTTATTGATTCAATAATTCTTTGCGTTGATAGTTTATATTATTGTTGTTTTAATAATTATCACTGCACATTATTTCCCATTATCAAATCAATAATTCATATTATTTGAATAATATTATTAGATAGCATTATTGGCAATGTCTAGAAAGTTCTGTCAAAGAGAGGTTTGGTCATCTAATTGCGCGCCAGTAAGGATAAATCTTTATCGGAAAGCCGCCTCTTTCCTGGGAACGGCCTGATTGTCATAATTGTGATTCTGTAATATTATTTGAGAATAATTAATTATTGATTTATATGATAAGGAAATATTTATTTGATGTGGATATAAATGATGGATTTATTTATTTTATATGGTTATTAATGAAAGAATTAGTGCTGAGATGTTTTATCAGTATTTTGTCAGATTGGAGGTATTAAAAATCATCCGTTTGTGGATTTCGGATATTTTCTGTTTGGAATTTAGAAAAACTTTCTTCTGCAAAGTTGTAGAGAATTCAATTTCGTGTGGAATAGACATAAAATTCGTATTTTTATGATAAACGGACTATTTTCTATGAATTGTTAAAGTTTCTGATTATTATTTAAATGATAAAACATTTTGGAAGATTCTAAAATTGGTTGGTGAGAAATGTGCTCAATTGAATTTCAAATGTGGTGGGTGACAATAGTAACAGGTAAAGCCATCAGGTAGAAGGTCAAGTCTGCTTCGGAGTGCTAATATTTTCCTATAAATAGAGGGCTAAGTTAGAATTGAAAATCACACCAAAAATAAAGTTTTCTCTCTTTCTCTCTCTCTATATTATCGAGTGTATTCTTGTGAGTATTTTGATACTTGAGTGTTGTTATCTGATGCAAGTTCCTTCAAGATTATATCCAGATTCCAAATGGAAATACGGTTATTTTGAGGTAAGGGATGTTATTTTCTTCCTATATGATATTATTTCTTTCAATATCATTATGCCGAAGTATTAGTCTGAACTTTTAATCAAATTTGGAACTTTTGTGTGGGAGTTACTATTCACGATACAAAGACTATTATTCATATACCAGACTATTCACAAATACACAGATTATTCATCGAGAAATGAAATTTTCTCTTTTTCTTCCAGATGTCTTTTATGGTTGTTATCTTTGATTGTATCCATGTTTTGATCTTTATTTTTGAATTCTACTTCACACTTGGTTATTATGGAGTATTATTAAGTTTGGATAAATCGAAATACGAATCCCTAATATTTATCCTTCTGTCTCACTGGATTCGTTCTCTAAAATGTTTTTCATCATCCTCAGTCCTTAATGATGATACTTGATGAATATCTTTGGCCCGTAGTGCAAAGATGTATGATTACCTGATGAATATCTTTGGCCCGTAGTGCAAAGATGAACAGGTGTTGAGATGAACATGACCAACTGGTGATACAAATGAATATCTTTGGCCCGTAGTGCAAAGATGTATATTGATTGATGTTACAGTGATAAAATATTGATGATGGACTTTTGAAGTCATAGATGATAGTAGATTTCATTCTCTACTTAACACTTCTAATGAATTGTTGTTTTCGCTGCAGTTGTTGATCTAAAACTTGTTGTCTATTATATTCTATCAAATTTTTCCCTGTTAAAGACTAAGGATAATTTTTTGTATATTATCTTAGTCATAATGTTCTTTACTGGGCTAGTTAAGCTCACCCTTTTCCTTTTTGTTCCATTTTTCTTCTCAAGAGGTGAGAGTTTAGTAGGGACTAGCCGGGGTACGGAGTGATGACTCAAGATAGCTGTTTTAGTAGTCCTCACTATTTTGTAAAATAGTGCATCAATAATTGTAATGAGGACTATACTTGGGTGTGGATATTGTCTAGAAGACAATATTGTATTTAAACTCACAATATGTGTTGTCGTATTTTGCACGACAATTGTATTAATAAAGTTGTAGTTGTTTTTCTGTACCATATATTTGGCGACTCAGAATGAGTGATGTATACCTATTTTGGGGGCGTCACAGTTGGTGTCAGAGCTTAGGGATATGGTCTCTGGCGGAGATCGGGGAATAAAACTAGGAGGTGAGAGACGAGTAAATCCTTCGCTAGTGTGTCCTACCTAAGCTTATTTGTTGGTCGGTCATAATATAGGAATATTATGTGATATGTTAATTTGTTTAATTAACCCCTGTTTTATGGCAGTTTTTAAAAATGGCAGCTGAGAACGTTAACAATGAAGTCTATGAGACTATGGAACAACCTTTGATTACCAACCAAGAGAACGTGCAACAGGAAGCCAATATTCCTCCTATAAACAACACTACCGAGCAAACTATGAATGATGCGATGTTTAGAAGCTTTTTGCAGTTCATGCAAAATCAGACGAGGGAGACTCGTGTACAAATACGGGTGGAAATGATAGCAACGTGCGGTCTGTCACAACTAAGCAGTTCAAGGAGTTGGGACCACCAGATTTCTGGGGAAAGCCCGATCCGATTAAGGCAAAAATGTGGGTTAAGCAAATTACCAAGATATTCGATGTCTTGGGCTGCACGGAAGAATAGAAGGTTCCATTCGCCACCTTTATGTTCCGTGGTGAGATAGATTATTGGTGAGAGTCTGTGAAGCGTACCCATCCAGCCGCACTCAACATGTCTTGGGAAAGATTTCAGAAACTGTTTAATGACAAGTACTTTCCTGAAAGTATTCGTTATATGAAGGAGGTAGATTTTATTAGACTGGAAAAAAATAACATGATGGTGTCCCAGTACGAGGCGAAGTTCGCGGAGTTATCTAGGTTTGCACCTCATTTGGTAGAAAATGAGGAACGTATGACGCGGATGTTTTGAGAGGTTTAAAACCCTAGATTCGACAATATCTTATCTCTCATAAATTTTCTTTATATTCAGATGTTGTAAACAGGGCTCAATTATTAGAGCGTGATAATGAGTATGTTCAACCGAGGGACTATAACCAGGGTAATACCGGTGACAGTAGTCATCGGAGCGATGATAACCAGGGAGGACGGAAGAATACGGTCAAAAGCGGTAACCACTCGAGTGGAAATCGTGGCCTTGACAATAGGAGAGGTGAGTCAAGTGGAAATTTCAAAAAGAGGAGATTCAACAATGACGGAAAGACATCAGCAGCAGCACTAGCACCAACAACAAATTTTAGGGGAGGAGAACGACCACCAGTTAGATGCTACAGATGCGGAGAGGAGGGACACATAAGTCCAAACTGTTCACAGCCTTCCAAGGTATGTTTCAATTGTGGAAAAGATGGTCACATAGCCCGATTTTGTCCAGTAGCGAAGTCAAGTCCAACTGGGACTGTAAGACCCCAACTTTTTGAATAAAGATAAATTTTCTATAATTATCATTTTTGAATATTATGGAATGAATTTAATATAATGTTATAGTTGTGGGTAATATTTACAAATTTTACAAAGTATGCAAGTTGTCTTATTATATTCGATTGGTCGGAAAATATTCTTTTTGTGGGGAATATCCGCATGCAATGATGACAATCATTGGTGGACCCCTACAATGTAATTATTGTCGGATTGAAAAACGACAAAAAATATTTTATGAAAATAACGGCGGAAGTTTTACCGTTAGTCTTGTTGAACTACTCGGTAGTAAAAAAATACGATAATCTGGCGTTGTTAAGAGAAATAGACAAGTATTGATTATTAAGGCTTACGTGATAAGTCACTTTCGGTTTTGTTTTATTAGTATTATTAACGTAATAAAAGCGAAATATTTTTTTATATAAAACAAAATACTTTTATAAAGTTATTCGTTTTATTAGATAATAATTAGATTATATTATATTTTATTATGCATAGTGTTGCATAGTGTTTTGCATAGTAAAATCTTTTTATATAAAACAAAAAACTTTTATAAAGTTATTCGTTTTATTAGATTATAAATAGAATATATTATATTTTATTTAAAAGATTTTGCTTTAAATATGGACCGTCACATTAAAGTAAATCAATCTGGATCATTCATGATTTAATTACTATGCAATCCATTCTTCTATAAATAGAAGCTCATTCCTTCATTATTTTCTTATTTAATTCACTTTGAAACTACAGAGAGATAAACTGTAGAGAGAAAGAAGAAAAGTATTCTGCTACTTAACTACTCTTATATCCAGTTTCTTTTATGGTAAGGGATATTATTCTTTTGTATTCATGAAGAGAACTTCTATTATTCCATTCCTTATTATTACATTGGAATAACTTTTGATCGTGGGCTACCCTATACTTGGTGACATTCTTCTATTATTACATCTTTATTATTACATTTGGAATATCCATCGTCATGTTTTACAGGACCGGTTCCGCTCTTTATTATTCTATTGGAATATCATATCGTGTGTTTTACAGGACACGGGTTCCGCGTCTTTATTATTACATTGGAATATCACATCTATAATGGCACCGCATGCATGGTGATTTACGTTGTTATTTCATTCTTTATTATTATGTTGGAATATCCCGCTTGCGAAGTTTTTGCCGACCTGGTTCCGTTACTTATTATTACATTTGAATAACTCGCCTATGGCTGAAAGCACCGCATGCATGGTGATTTCTTTTGTTATTACATTCTTTATTATACTCAGTTGATTAAAGTTTTGACTTCTATACTCCATGAAATTAGTAGAATATCCTTGATATTTGCGTTTCATCCAGTATCTTTTCATGGAAATATTCTTCTGAGCATTCTTGAATTTTACTCTACACAGAAGTATCATGTTAACAATTTGGACGTTGTTAGTTCCTGGACAAATTAATTTGTGAACTTGTTTTATTGAACTCTTATGTCATTGTCATCATCCTCATGTTTATATTATGTTGAAAGTCATTTGTGGCTTGTAGTGCATAGATGGACTTGGTATGATTATGACCAGGGATTATTCGGTATAATCATGACCGTAATGTTACAAATGATGTGGTAAAAGTCCTTATTGGCCCGTAGTGCATTGATGGATGATTGTTGGCATGATCATGATCATTGATGAATACACGAATATCCTCGGCCCGTAGTGCATGGATAATTTGTGGTCGTGATACTAAAGAATATCCTGGTCAGAAGTGTGGGGTGTTTCGATGATGTGGATTATTTATTAAGCTGAGTCTCAGTGATAAAAGTGATGAAAAACCTTTTTAAATTATAAAAGATAGTAGATTCTATTCTCTACTTGACTCTTTTAATGGATTGCTTGTTCCACTACAGTTAAACTTGATGTCTATTGTATTTTATCAGTTTAACATTGTTGGAGACTAATGATAATTTATTCTGCATTATCTTAGTCATAATATTTCTTGCTGGGCTAGTTGAGCTCACCATTCCTTTCACTTTTCTCTTTAGGAAATGAGAACGTAGTTGGGACGAGTCGAGGAATGGAGTGATGGTCCGGATGATAGTATAGCTAGTAGTCCTCACTATTTTATTAAATAGTGTGACAATAAATGTAACGAGGACTTATTCTGAGAGTGGATATTGTCTAAAAGACAGTATTTGTATTTAAACTCACAACTCTCTTGTTGTATAATTAAGATTGTATTTTTATTATGTACCATGTATTTGGCGACTCAGAATAGGTGATGTATACCTATTTTGGGGGCGTCACAGAGACGGCGGCACCAAAGCGACTACGGACAAAATAAAGTCGATGATTCAAGGAAGGGCGTTTGTCGTGACTGGCCAAAACGTGAAAAACCCGAACGAGGTGATCACGGGTAAGCTAATCTTGAGCTCTTGTGAAGTTTATACCTTACTAGATACCGGTTCTAACCATTCTTTTATCTCTCCTGCTTGTGCTCAACGTTTAAACTTGACTCCGGAGAAATTGGACTTTAACTTATCTGTTGAAACTCCATTGGGTGAAACCTTCGTTACATCTACAGTTTATAAATCTTGCTTGATCCAAGTTGGTACAATCACATTACCTGTTGATCTTATTTCTTTAAAGATACTTGCATTTGATGTGATTTTAGGGATTGATTGGTTAACCACTCATCATGCCAAAATTGATTTTTTTTGTAAGGTTGTTTGATTTCATATTCCTAACCAACCTGTTATACGAATTCAAACAACTAAACCACTAAAATCAGTCACTATCATATTAAGCCATAAAGCTATTCATTTATTGAAAAACGAATGTCAAGCTTTCTTAGCCCATATTATGGACTTGAACAAAAACACGTCAGATTTGAATAATATTCCTGTTGTTAATGAATTTCCTGACTTATTTCCTGAAGAAATTCCTGGTCTACCCCCGGAACGTGAAGTTGAATTCTTTATTGATCTTGAACTGGGTACAAAGCCCATTTCTAAAACCCCATATCGAATGGCTCCTATTGAATTTCAGGAGTTAAAAGTCCAACTGACAGAATTGTTAGACATCGGTTTCATTGGCCCCAAGTACATCTCCTTGGGGTGCTCTTGTGTTATTTGTAAAAAAGAAAGACGGGAGTATGCGACTTTGTATTGACTACCGAGAATTAAACCATGTCACCATCAAGAATAGGTATCCACTACCTCACATTGATGACCTGTTTGACTAGTTACAAGGACCACAATACTTTTCAAAGATCGATCTTTGTTCTGGATATCATCAGCTGAAGATTAAAACTGAGGATATTCCAAAGACTGCTGTGACGCCCCCAAAATAGGTATACATCACCCATTCTGAGTTGTCAATACATGGTACAGAAACAACTATAACTTTATTATTACAACATATAAACTGTGAGTTTAAATACAGATATTGCCATCTAGACAATATCTACACGCAAATAAATCCCCATCATAATTATTGATATATTATTTTACAAAAATGGTGAGGACTACTAAACAACTCTCTCTAGAACCTTCATTCCATACCCCGACTAGTACTTGCTACATTCCCGCCTCTTGAGAAGAAAAATGGAACAACAAGGAAAAGGGTGAGCTCAACTAGCCCAGTAAAGAATATTATGACTAAGATAATATACAACAAATTATCGTTAGTCTTCAACAGGGAAAAATCTAATAGAATACAATAGACAACAAGTTTTAAATCAATATTTTAATGAAATAATAATTCATTAGAAGAGTTAAGTAGAGAATGCAAACTACTATCTTCATGTATGAATTTAAAAGTTCATCGCTCATCTTTTATCCCCGTAATATTAATCAATATATATCTCGAATCAAATATTCATCTTTTCACTACAGCCAAAGATATTCATTAGTTGGTCATGTTCATCTAAACACTGCTCATCTTTGCACTACGGCCAAAGATATTTATCGAAATCATTCATCTTTGCACTACAGCCAAAGATATTCAATAATATCATCATTTAAGACCGAGGATGATGAAAATATTTTTAAAGAAACGAATCCAAAGGAAACAAAATGACAAGGATTAAGGATTAAGGATTCGTACTTTGTTTTATCCATGTCCAAAATACCTCAAAAATAATCATAGTGGTGTAAAATTCAAGAATGATCAAAACATGGATACAATCAAATCTAGTATCCCATGATAGATATTTTGGGACTAAAAGAAAAATTTTTATTTTTCGATGAATATAAAATGTATTCGTGAATAAGATCAGATACGTGAATAAGTAACTCGACACCAAAAGTTCCAAATTTGATAAAAACTTCAGATCAATATTTCAAAGATAATGATATTGAAGAAATAATATCATTACTTAAAAAAAATATCTCTTACCTCACAAAGATAGTACTTTAGTTGAAACACCGGATATAGGCTATGACTTGAACTCAGACCGTATAACAATACTCAAAATACTCACAAGAATAAACTCGATAATATAGAGAGAAAACTTCAGATTTCGGTGTGATTTTCAATTCTAACCCAAGACCCTATTTATAGGAAAATGCTTAGAACACCAAAGTAGAAAATTTAATATAATATTAATATATATAAAATTTTTCCTACGCACACTCTTATAACCTGAAATCAGTTCACTTCAACCAACCAAGCCCACCAAACATATCAAAAACGTTTTCCAATTTAAATTATTTTAAACTTCCAAAAATCAATTATTTCGGAGCTTCAGAACTTCAATAATTCATAATAAATAGCCCTTTATCGAAAAAATTGAATCCCACGAAGTTTTTATAGGAAATCCAATTCTATACAACTTTGCAGAAGAAAGTTTTTCAAATTCCAAACAAAATTGACCAAATCCACAACCAGGCGATTTTTTGTGCTATAATCAAATTTCGATCTAATAAATGGGGTCCACCGACATGTTTAACATGTTTTAAACATTTATTGCAACAAAAAAATACTCTTCCTCCTCGTATACTCATATATCCCACATTTGTTGTAAAAATATCACCATTATTATATTATTAAAATAATATATTTAAATGAATTATTTTATCGTAAAAAGATAAAATATTAATTTTCAACAATTGTCACATTCAAAATTTTCTCCATCTATATCCACATAAAATCAATATTTTTCTCATTATATAAATCAATAATTAATTATTCACAAATAATATTACAGAATCACAAGATCTGCTTGTGCCGCTAGTTCAGAAAGAGGGGCTTTCAATAAGAATTTCTCCTCATGGCGCAAGCAATTAGGTGACCAAACCTCTCCTTAGATGTAACTTTCTAGACATTGCCAATAATGTTATCTAATAATATTATTCGGATAATATAAATTATTGCTTCGATAATGAAAAATATCGTAGTAATGACAATTATGAAACAACAAAGAATATAAAATATCAACGCAACAATTATTAAATCAATAAAATAATCGAAGCAAGAATTACTGTAATCATTATTGAGTAGTGTCTTCTTACGTAAGAATCAATAATTGGTGCAATACCGGTGTCTTACCGTGTGTTTTAACCACCGAGTATTTTAACAAGATAATTCTGAATAACTACGCCTAGTTATTTTTAAACAACTTATATTTGCTCGTTTTTTCATCCAATCGCTCAAGTTATGGGGCCCACAAAAGATCTACTGTAGTGCAGATAAATATTCCCGACAACAAGAATATTCCACGACCAAACGAATATTCCCCGACAACAATGAATATTTTATAACCACCTGCTTATTTTGAAATATTTGCGTATTTTACCCATAACTATCCACATTAATCAAATCAACCCTTACTATTTCAAAATAATAATAAGAGAAAATTAAATTTCATTAATAATAAGTTGGGGTCTTACAACCTCCCTCCTTATGAAATTTCGTCCTCGAAATTGACGACGCACACTGTGTTTGAAAAGGTGAGGATACCTCGCTTTCATTTCCGTTTCCAATTCCCGTGTCATTTCCTCTATAACATGATTCCTCCACAAAACTTTAACTTGTGGTATGACCTTTCATGGCGTAGGACATGCTCCTTCCTATCCATGATCTTGGTGGTACCTCCTCATACGTTAAGTCTTGGCTATTTCGTCCTGGTTCTAACTCTATAACGTGGTTTGGGTCTTTCACATATTTACGAAATACGATATGTGAAACACATTATGAACACGAGACATACTTTGAGGTAACGCGAGTCTATAGGCTACATTTCCTACTCGGTCAAGAATTTGAAATGGACCAATAAATCGTGGATTGAGCTTTCTCTCTTCCCAAATCTTGTAACTCCCTTCCATGGAGCAACTCGCAACAATGCATGATCCCCTATACTAAATTCCACGTCCTTTCGATGAAGATCCGCATAACTCTTTTGTCGATCTTGTGCCGCTTTTGTATCATTTTGAATCATTTGGATCTTTTCAGTAGTCATACGTACTCAACTCGGGTCCCAACAATGTTGCTTTCACCCACCTCGTCCCAACATATCGGAGAGCGACATTTTCGCCCATATAATGCTTCAATGGAGCCACACCTATACTTGCTCGATAAGCTGTTGTTGTAGGAGAATTCCACCAATGGTAAATACTTATCCCAACCGCCTTGAAGTCTCAGGACACGTAGTCTTAATAGATCTTCAAGAGTTTGAATAGTCTTCTTTGATTGTCCGTCCGTTTGAGGATGGTATGCCGAACTAAATCGCAAATCCGTGCCCATACTTTTTTGCAAGCTAACCCAAAATCTTGAAGTGAATCTTGGGTCACGATCCGAAACTATGGATACAGGCATGCCACGCAACCTCACAATCTCATTCACGCATATACTAGCAAGACGTTCAAGGAATAAGTCTCCGTGTCGGCAAGAAATGAGCGAGACTTGGTTAATCTATCAACAATAACCCAAATAGCATTGATGCCTTGAGAAACCGTAGGAAGACCCGTGAACGAAATCCATGGTAATGTGTTCCCACTTCCATTTTGGAATCTCAAGTGGTTGCAACGGACCCTTAGGTACTAGATGATGTTCGCCTTTACACGTTGACATCGTTAAACACATTGAGATAAACTTTGCAATCTCTCTTCATATTGTTCCACCAAAATGTATGTCGAAGATCACGATACATTTTGGTACTTCCAGGATGGATTGCAAATGGTGTATTATGTGCCTCCATCATAATCTTGTTCTTCAAATTAGAGTCGTTAGGGACACAAAGTCTGGAGTGGTCTCGAAGTATTCCTTCTTCATCAATTCTTGCTTCTGGAATAGCACCTTCTTGTACTTTCTTCTTCATACGCATCACTTCCGGGTTCGGGTGGCTCGAAGCAACCTTAACTTTTTCTATTAAAGTTGGCTCTATATATTATACTTGACATCATCGCACTCATTCCTCGTATATGATCTTCTACTCAACGCGTCACACTACCACGTTCACTTTTCTAGGATGGTATGAATAGTGTGGTCGTAATCTTTCAACAACTCAAGCCAACGTCGTTGCCGTGACGTGTTGAGTTCCTTTTGCGTGAAGAAATATTTGAGGCTTTTATGGTCTGAATATATCTCCATTTTCTCCCCATATAGATAGTGCCTCCATATCTTTAGCGCAAAAACGACTACTGCCAACTCTAGATCATGAGTAGGATAATTTCTCTCATACTCTTTAAGTTGTCGCGAGGCATAGGCTATGACTTTCCCACGTTGCATGAGAACACATCCTAACCCTTTGCCTGAAGCATCGCCGTAGATAACAAATCCATCCGTACCAGATGGTATTGTTAGAACAGGTGCCGAAATGAGTCTCCTCTTGAGCTCTTGGAAACTCTTCTCGCATTCCTCGCTCCATATGAATTTTGTATCCTTCCGAGTTAGCTGGGTTAATGGAGTAGCGATTCGAGAAAACCCTTCCACGAATCTCCGATAATAACCAGCTAAGCCCAAAAAGCTACGCACTTGATCCACCATCGACTTTGGTTGCTCTAACTTTGTATTGCTTCAATCTTCGCTTGGATTAACAGATACTCCATGTTTGACACCACGCGCCCAAGGAATGCTACTTCCTCAAGCCGAACTCGCATTTCTTCAATTTGGCATATAGTTTGTTTTCACGAAGCCTTTGGAGTACCAGCTTCAAATGGTGCTCATGATCTTCACGACTTTTGGAACATATGAGGATGTCATCAACAACAACGAACTGACCCAAATATTCCTTGAATACTCGGTTCATCATATCCATGAAAGCCGCAGGAGCATTAGTTAATCCGAAAGACATGACTAAGAATTCATAATGCCCGCATCGAAGTTCAAGGTAGTCTTTGGAATATCCTCGATTCTAATCTTGACTAATGATATCCGAACGAAGATCGATCTTGAAAAAAATTGTGCCCTTGCAACTAGTCAAACAAGTCATCAATACGAGGTAGAGGATACCTATTCTTGATGGTGACATGGTTCAATTCCCGATAGTCAATACAAAGTCGCATACTCCCCGCTCTTTCTTCTTTACGAATAAAATAGAGAGCACCCCAAGGAGATGTCTTTAGGGCTAATGAAACCGGATGTCCAACAACTCCCGTAGTTGGACCTTTAACTCCCTGAAGTTCAATAGAGCCATTCGATATGGTGTTTTAGAAATGGGCTTTGTGCGGGTTCAAGATCAATAAAGAATTCAACTTCACGTTCGGGGTAGGCCGGGAAGTTCTTCGTGAAATACGTCGGGAAAGTCAATAACAATAGGACTATTATTCAAATTTGACATGTCTTTATTCAAATCCATAACATGGGCTAAGAAAGCTTGACATCCGTTTTTCAATAAACGAATAGCTTTATGATTAGATATGACGGTGATTGATTTTAATGGTTTAGTTCTTGAATTGCATAACAGGTTGGTTAGGAATATGAAAACTAACAACCTTATTTAAAACAATCAATTTTGGCATGATGAGTAGTTAACCAATCAATTCCTAAAATCACATCAAAAGCAAGTATCTTTAAAGAGATAAGGTCAACAGGTAAGGTGATGGTGCCAACTTGAATCAAACAAGATTTATAAACAAAGTGGATGTGATGAAAGTTTCTCCTAACTGGAGTTTCCACAGATAGGTCAAAGTCTAATTTCTCCTGAGTCAAGTTTAAACGTTGAGCACAAGCGAGGAGAGATAAATGAATGGGTAATACCCCAGATCAAGTAAGGTATAAACTTCAGAAGAATTTATAAATAGCTTACCCGTGATCACCTCGTTTGGGTTCCTCGCATTTTGACCAACCACAACAAACGCTTCTTCCAGGAACCGTTGACTTTGATTTTTTCGGACGATCTTTTGAGTCACCGCCTCACTGAACTAGGTTTTGCTACTGCATAATCTCGAGCGATATGTCCTTCCTTTCCACAATTATAGCATACCTTGAACTATTGTGGGCGCTTTGGTGATATGTCCCTCTTCCCCGCATTTATAAGATATGAATGGGTGGTCGTTCTCCTCCCTTAGAACCGGTTGTCACCTTACATCGCCGTCGTCTTCACATGGTCGTTGTTAAATCTCCTCTTTTAAAATCTCCTCCCGACTCACTTCTTCTATTTTCATGGCCATGATTACCACCGAGTGGTTACCATTTTGTCCGTCTTTTTCTTTCTCCGTTGGTTATCGTTGTTTTGTTGATCGCTATCTCTCCAGATGATCCTCGATTGTGGTCCCTCGGTTGACCGTACTTGTTATCTCGCTCTAATAATTGAGCCATGTTTACAAACATCCGAATAGAGAGAAAATTTATGAGAAATGAGATCTCGACGACGTATCTTGGGTTTTAAACCTCTAAGAAACATCCGCGTCATCGTTCCTCATTCTCCACCAAATGAGGTGCAAACTGGATAACTCGCAAACTTTGCCTCTTATTGAGACACCGCCATGTTGTTTTGTTCTAATCGATGAACTCCACTTCCTTCATATATGACGAACACTTTTCGGAAAGTATTTGTCATTAAATAGTTTCAAACATCTCCCAAGACATCTTGAGTCTGTAATTTGGATGGGTACGCTTCATGCAGACTCCCATCAAGAGTCCGCCTCGCCACGGAACATAAAGGTGGCGAATGGAACCTTCTGTTTCTCCGTGCATCCCAAGACATCGAATATCTTGGTAATTTGCTTGACCCATGTTTCCGCCATGATCGGATCTGGCTTTCCTTAAATTCGTGGTCCCAACTCTTTGAAACTTGCACGTGACAACACGTGAATTGCTATCATTTCTCCTCAGATTTTGAACACGAAGTCTCCTCGCCTCGATTTTGCATGAATCGCAAAAAGCTTCTAAACATCCCTCGCTCATCATCTCGCTTCGGTGGTGTTGTTCACAGGAGGAACATTGCTGACTGTTGCACGTTCTCCTCGTTGGTGAGTACAGGCATCTCCACTGGTCTCATTTCCATTGTTAATATTCTCGGTCGACATTCTCAAATACCGTCATAAAACAAGGGTTAATTAAGGAAATCAATATATCACATAATATCCTATATCTTGACCAACTAACAAATAAGCTTAGGTAGGATACACTACTAGCGGATTTATTCGTCTCTCCCTCCTAGTTCTATTCCCCGATCTTCGCCAGAGATCATATCCTAAGCTCTCGATACCAAATGTGACGCTACCAAAATAGGTATACATCACCCATTTCGAGTTGTCAATACATGGTATGTAAACAACTATAACTTTATTATTACAACATATAAATCTGTGAGTTTAAATACGAGATATTGCCATCTGACAATATCTACATGCAAATAAATCCCCATCATAATTATTGATACATTATTTTACAAAATGGTGAGGACTACTAAACAACTCTCTCTAGAACCTTCATTCCATACCCCGACTAAGACTTGCTACATTCTCGCCGCCCCGAGAAGAAAAATGGAACAACAAGGAAAAGGGTGAGCTCAACTAGCCCAAGTAAAGAATATTATGACTAAGATAATATACAATAAATTATCGTTAGTCTTCAACAGGAAAAATCTAATAGAATACAATAGATAACAAGTTTTAAATCAATATTCGCAATGAAAATAATAATTCATTAGAAGAGTTAAGTAGAGAATGCAAACTACTATCTTCTATGTATGAATTTAAAAGTTCATCGCTCATCTTTTATCCCCGTAATATCAATCAATATATATCCGAATCAAATATTCATCTTTGCACTCAACAGCCAAAGATATTCATCATTGGTCATGTTCATCTAAACACTGCTCATCTTTGCACTACGGGCCAAAGATATTTATCGAAATCATTCATCTTTTGCACTACAAGCCAAAGATATTCAATAATATCATCATTTAAGACCGAGGATGATGAAAATATTTTTAAAAAACGAATCCAAGTGAAACAAAATGACAAGGATTAAGGATTAAGGATTCAGTACTTTGTTTTATCCATGTCCAAAAATACCTCAAAAATAATCATATTGGTGTAAAATTCAAGAATGATCAAAACATGGATACAATCAAAGCTAGTATCCACAATAGATATTTTGGGATTAAAAGGAAAATTTTCATTTTTGATGAATAGTCTGCAGTATTCGTGAATAAGATCAGATATCGTGAATAGTGCCAGAGTATCGTGAATAGTAACTCCGACACCAAAAGTTCCAAATTTGATAAAAACTTCATATCAATATTTTAGCATAATGATATTGAAGAAATAATATCATTACGAAAAAAAAAATATCCCTTACCTCACAAAGACAGTACTTCTAGTTGAAACACCGGATATAGGCTATGACTTGAACTTGCACCATATAACAATACTCAAAATACTCACAAGAATACGCTCGATAATATAAAGAGAGAAAACTTCAGTTTCTGGTGTGATTTTCAATTCTAACCTAAGCACCCTATTTATAGGAAAATGCTTAGAACACCAAAGTAGAAAATTTAATATAATATTAATATATATAAAATTTTTCCTACGCACACTCTTATAACCTGAAATCAGCTCATTTCAACAACCAACCAAGCCCACCAAACATATCAAAAACATTTTTTAATTTAAATTATTTTAAACTTCCAAAAAATCAATTATTTTGAACTTGAACTTCAATAATTCATAATAAATAGCCCTTTATCGAAAAATTGAATCCCACGAGTTTTTATAGGAAATCCAATTCTCTACAACTTTACTGTAAGAAAGTTTTTCCAAATTCCAATCGAAATTGACCGAAATCCACAAACCAAGCGATTTTATAAAGTTATAATCAAATTTCGATCAATAAATGAGGTCCACCGACATGTTTAACATGTTTTAAACATTTATTGCAACAAAAATACTCTTCCTTCTCGTATACTCATATATCCCACATTCATGTAAAATATCACCATTATTATATTATTAAAATAATATATTTAAATGAATTATTTTATCAGAAAAAGATAAAATATTAATTTTCAACAATTGTCACATTCAAAATTTTCTCCATCTATATCCACATAAAATCAATATTTTTCTCATTATATAAATCAATAATTAATTATTCACAAATAATATTCTGAGAATCACAAGATCTGGCAACCGTGCCGTTCCGAGAAAGAGGGGCTTTCCAATAAGAATTTCTCCTTACTGGAGCGCAATTAGGTGACCAAACCTCTCCTTAGACAGAACTTTCTAGACATTGCCAATAATGTTATCTAATAATATTATTTAGATAATATAAATTATTGCTTCGATAATGAAAAATACTGTGTAATGACAATTATTGAAACAACAGCAATATAAAATATCAACGCAACAATTATTAAATCAATAAAATACTGAACAGTAATTATCGTAATCATTATTGAGTAGTGTCTTCTTACGTAAGAATCAATAATTGGTGCAATATCGCAGGTGTGTCTTCTTGTGTTTTAACCAACCGTAGTATTTAACAAAGATTATCTGTGAATAACTACGCCTGTAGATTATTTTTAAACAACTTATATTTGTCGTTTTCTTCATCCAATCTCTTTCCGTTATGGGGCCCACAAAAGGCTGCGCCGTCGTACAAATATTCCCCGACAACAAGAATATTCCACGACCAAACGAATATTCCTCGACAACAATGAATATTTTATAACCACTTGCTTATTTTGAAATATTTGCGTATTTTACCCATAACTATCCACATTAATCAAATCAACCCTTACTATTTCAAAATAATAAATAGAGAAAATTAAATTTCATTAATAATAAGTTGGGGTCTTACAACTGCCTTCAAGACTCGGTACGAGCATTATGAATTCTTAGTCATGTCTTTTGGATTAACTAATGCTCCTGCTGCTTTCATGGATATGACGAACCATGTATTCAAGGAATATTTGGATCAGTTCGTTGTTGTCTTTATTGATGACATCCTCATCTATTCTAAATGCCATGAAGATCATGAGCACCATTTGAAGCTGGTACTTCAATGACTTCGTGACAACAAGCTATATGCCAAGCTGAAGAAATGTGAGTTTTGGCTTAAGAAAGTAGCATTCCTTGGGCACGTGGTATCAAAACATGGAGTATCTGTTGACCCGGCAAAGATTGAAGCAATCCAAAGTTGGGGAGGCGGTAGAAGTTAGTGACAAAGGCGCGTAGTTTTCGGGCTTAATTTGGTTATTATCGGAGATTTGTGGAAGGATTTTCTCGAATCGCTACTCCGTTAACTCAGCTGACTCGAAAAGATGCAAAATTCATATGGAATGAGGAATGCGAGAAGAGTTTCCAAGAGCTCAAGAGGCGACTCATTTCGGCACCTGTTCTGACAATACCATCTAGTTCGGATGGATTTGTTATCTACAGCGATGCTTCAGGCAAAGGGTTAGGATGTGTTCTCATGTAACATGGGAAAGTCATAGTCTATGCCTCGCAACAAATCAAAGAATATAAGAGGAATTATCCTACTCATGATCTGGAGTTGGTAGCAGTCGTTTTTGTGTTAAAAATCTGGAGACACTACCTGTATAGAATGAAAGTGGAGATTTATACGGATCATAAAAGCCTCAAATATTTCTTCACCCAAAAGGAACTCAACATGCGGCAATTGAAAGTAGTATGCACACAAGCCAATCATGTTTGATGATAAAGCATATACTTTGTAACAATCTTATTCATTTATTAATAAAAAGTATTAATTTATTAAAGGCTTTTAATTATCTACATGATGCTGTTTTATAATATGTGATAAACCCATAGTTTTAAGCAATGCTTTTAGAATAATGATGATGATCATTCTAATGAGATCTAAATTCTTAGAAAGCTTAAAACTAAAATAGTTCCCAATCATTGGATTACTAAATTGGGGATTAGTGAATCCAGGATAGATTGGTACATACGTTGCTTTGCTCATTGGATGAGGATGATTGATCTTATGATCATTTGTGTGGAGACACTAAAGCAAGTATGTAGTGCTTATTAGAGAATAATTTCAATTGAACATTGGCTCGCTAAGGAATACCTAATGGAGTTTTACTTGCTCGTCAATAGAATTCATGTAGTGATAGTAGTACAAGTGATCCTTGGACTTGAGATCATCATAGTATCTTGTGTATGATGAGTTATACTTTGACTTATTCCTTAAGACCCTTAGGGTATATTAAAGGGTATGCTTGGGTATAATAAGTTGTACATGGAGATAATGTATGATCAATAAAGAATCTACCACTTTATTAAAAGAAGAGAAATGTCCTATGTGATTCGATAAATGACAACCCAAAGAGTCCTTGGTTGGCGAGAATGAAATTAGAAAGGAGTTTCTAATTTGCATTATTTGGAGTTGTGCATTTAAGGATCAAAATACATATAATTAAATAAAATAAGACTTTGACAAAGAATTCCATGTCTTATATTTAATTGGGACATTGTATGGTGGAAGGATTGAATTGCATCTGTAACTATTTACTCAAAGGTTCTTTAATGATTAATGTTGAAATCTATATTATACGGAAAGTCGTTGATCGCTAGGAGGCTTATCCCTATTGTAGAATAAATATTATTTATTTAAATAAATTAATTATTTAATTTATTTATTTAAATAAGATTAGAATTGTTCTAATTGATTTATTCACAACCGGGTTTAATATGGAAAACCTAAAGGGTCACACCATAAAAGGAAGAATTATTATTTAAGAAGTTAATGGCATAATCGTAATAATATGTTATGTATATTTAATTTAATCTATGGTGATAGAATAAATTAAATAGCTTAATGTTTATTATTTAATATTTTAGAAATATTAAATATAAATTAATAAGAGGAGTCTTATTAATATTATTACAATTATTATTATTTTAATTTTAAAAGAGTTTAGAAATTAATTTAATATAAGTACTCTCATTTATTCTAACAGGATTAGGAGGAAAATTAGTTAGAGGAGTTTAATTAATTATCCCTAATAAGATTAGGGAGCCCATTTAATTAAAAGAGTTTAATTAAATAATACCTTATTTTATTAAATAAGGTTACCTGATATCTTTATAAGAGGAGTCTTATATCAGATATCAAAAATAGACGTAATAATTCCAATAGTTGGGAGAGTACGCCTTTTTCTATAGAGATAGAAAAACTAGGGTTTAGCCAACCACCCATTTTCTTGAATCTTTATTATTCCTTGGTGGATCACCTCTAGAGGCCAAACATTTGGGTGGCTAACGTTGATCAAAGGAAGGAACCAAACCCGGTGGATTCAAGTTGAACACGAAAAGGATTGGAGGTGAACTTATACCTGAGGAAGCTCGAATCTTCAAGGGTATGATTCTTGTTCTTCATATCTTTTCGTTTAATTAATAATTGTGCATAAAGGGTGATCCGGGTATATGGTTTATAAAAATTTTTAAACTCTGATTTATCTCGCTTCCGCTTAATTTTTGCAATTTGATTGCACACATGAATATTACAAACCTAACAGCAATATCATCCTGGAAAAGTAAACATTGTAGCTGACGCATTGAGTAGAAGATCATATGCGGGTACGAGTGCAATGTTGTTAACACAAAAGCCCATTTTGTACGACTTACAAAGGACGGAGATAGAATTAAAGACTCCAGGGACCCACATGAAAATGGCAAATATACGAGTAGAACCGACTTTAATCGATAAAGTTAAAGCTGCTCAAGCTACGGACACAATACAACGCAGTATGATGAAGAAGAAAGTGCAAGAAGGAGCTATTCAAGAAGTAAGAATCGATGAAGAAGGAATACTTCGAGTCAACTCTAGACTTTACGTTCCTAACGATTCTGACTTGAAGCATAGAATCATGATGGAGGCACACAACACCCCGTTTGCAATCCATCCTGGGAGTACCAAAATGTATCATGATATTCGACATACATTTTGGTGGAACAATATGAAGAGAGAGATCGCGGAGTTTTTCTCGAGGTGTTTAACTTATCAACATATAAAGGCGGAGCATCAAGTGCCAAAAGGTCCATTGCAACCACTTGATATTCCAGAATGGAAGTGGGAACACATTACCATGGATTTCGTTACGGGTCTTCCTAAAGTTTCTCAAGGCATAGATGCGATTTGGGTTATTGTTGATAGATTAACCAAGTCTGCTCATTTCTTACCTGTACGAGAAACTTATTCCCTTGAACGTCTTACTCGTATATATGTGAATGAGATTGTGCGATTGCATGGCTTACTAGTATCCATAGTTTTGGATCGTGACCCAAGATTCACTTCAAGATTTTGGGTTAGCTTGCAGAAAGCTATGGGCATGGATTTACAATTCAGTTCAGCATACCATCCTTAAACGGATGGACAATCAGAGAGGACTATTCAAACCCTTGAAGATATATTAAGACTCTGTATTCTAGATTTCAAAAGAAATTGGGATAAGTACTTGCCACTGGTGGAATTCTCCTACAACAACAGTTATCAAGCAAGTATAGGCATGGCTCCATTTGAGGTGTTGTATGGATGAAAGTGTCGTTCTCCAGTATGCTGGGACGAGGTGGGAGAAGCAACATTGTTGGGACCAAAATTGGTACGTATGACTACGAAAAAGATCCAAACGATTCGACAACGCATACAAACGGCACAGGATCGACAAAAGAGTTATGCGGATCTTCATCGAAAGGACGTGGAATTTAGTATTGGGGATCATGTACTGTTACGTATTGCTCCATGGAAGGGAGTTACAAGATTCTGGAAGAGAGGAAAGCTCAATCCTCGATTTATTGGTCCATTTCAGATTCTTGACCGAGTAGGAAATGTGGCCTATAAACTCGCGTTACCTCCAAGCATGTCTCGTGTTTATAATATTTTTCACATATTTATGCTTCGTAAATATGTGAAAGACCCAAACCACATTATTGCGTTAGAAACAGACGAGATAGCCGAAGATTTAACGTATGAGGAGGTACTTGTCAAGATCTTGGATAGAAAAGAGCATGTCCTACGCACCAAGGTTATACCACAAGTTAAGGTTTTGTGGAGAAACCATGCTATTGAAGAAATGACCTAGGAATTGGAATCGAAAATGAAAGCGAGGTACCCTCATCTGTTCGAAACACCAGGTACGTACGTCAATTTTGAGGACAAAATTTCATAAGGAGGGGAGGTTGTAAGACCCCAACTTATTATAAATAAAATTGAATTTTCTCTATTTATTATCTTAAAATAGTAAGGAGTTAATTTGATATAATGCTTTGATTATGGGTGAATTGTGCAAATTTTACAAAATAAGCAAGTGGTTATAAAATATTCCTTTTGTCCGGGAATATTCGTTTGGTCGTGGAATATTCTTTTTGTTGGGAATATCCGTACGACGGTGCAGTCATTCGTGGGCCCCATAACAGGATAATTATCGGATGAAGAAAATGACAAAGTATGAGTTTTTATAATTAACGGCGTAATGGTTACCGTTAACACTGTTGGAATACCTGGTGGTTAAAAATACGATGTCTGGCGTAGTTGAATGAGATGCTTGCGGTATTACCAGATAAAGATAGTTGAATTATTGATTCTTACGTAAGAAGGCACTACTCAATAATTGTTACAGTAAGAAGGCACTACTATCTTCTATGATTTAAAATGTTTTCATCCATTTTTATCGCTGAGACTCAGCTTAATAAATAAAATTGAATTATCCCTACATCACAGTCAAGGATAATCATGTAATCATCAATGGTCATGACTATACCAAAATAATCCCTGGTCATAATCACACCAACAACTGTCCATCAATGAACTACAGGCCAATGAGGACTTTTACCACATTATTCGTCACATTACGGTCATGACTATACCGAATAATCCCTGGTCACAATCATACAAAGTCCATCTATGCACGTAAGCCAAAGATGACTTTCAACATAATATAAATATGAGGATGATGACAATGATATAAGAATTTAATAAAACAATTTCACGAATTAATTTGTCCAGGAATCAATAACGTCCAAATTGTCAACATGATACTTCTTTGTAGAGTAAAATTCAAGAATGCTCAGAAAAATATTTTCATGAAAAGATACTGGATGAAGCGCAAATATCAAGGATATCCTACTAATTTCATGGAGTATAAAAGTCAAAACTTTAACCAACTGAGTATAATAAAGAATGGAATAACAAAAGAAATCACCATGCATGAGTACTTCAGATAAACAAAGTTATTCAATGAAGAATAATAATAACGGAACCGGTCGGTGAAAATTTGCAAGCGATGGATGTTTTAATGAGAATAATAAAGAATGGAATAACAACGAAATCATCATGCATGCGGTACTTGCGACAGATAGGTAATTTCAACAGAATAATAAATGTGAGTAACCGAGGTCCAGATGTAAAACGCATGCATGTGATATACCAATGTAATAATAAAAGCGGAACCAGTTAGGTGTAAAACACATGCATGTGATATTCCAACAGAATAATAAAGACGGAACCAGGTCCGGTGTAAAATACACAAACAGGATATTCCAACAGAATAATAAAGACAGAATAATAGAAGAATGTCGCCAAGTATAGGGTATTCCGCGTATACAGGTTATTCTAACAGAATAATAAAGAATGGAATAACAGAAGAATTTCACCAAGTATAGGGTATGCCACGTATACAGGTTATATATAGGGTATACCGCGTATACAGGTTATGTATAGGGTATGCCGCATATACAGGTTATTTCAACAGAATAATGAAGAATGGAATAACAGAAGTTCTCTTCATGAATAAGAAAGAATAACACCCCTTACAGGTACAACAAATAATATCCCTTACCGTAAAAGAAACTGGATATAAAAGTAGTTAAGTAGCAGAATACTCTTCTTCTTTCTCTCTATAATTTCTCTCTCTAGAGTTATAGTGAATTCGTAAGAAAATAATGAAGCAATAAGCTTCTATTTATAGAAGAATGGATTACATAGTAACTAATTCATGAACGGTCTAGATTGATTTACTTTAATCGGACGATCCATAATTAAAGCAAAATCTTTTAAATAAAATATAATATATTCTATTTATAATCTAATAAAATGAATAAATTTATAAAAAAAAATTGTTTTATATAAAAAGATTTTACTATGCAAAACACTATGCAAGCACTATGCAACACTATGCATAATAAAATATAATATAATCTAATTATTGTCTAATAAAAGAATAACTTTATAAAAGTATTACATTTTTATATAAAAGATTTTACTATTAGCCTAGTAAAACGAATAACTTTATAAAAGTATTCTATTTTATATAAAAGTTTTTACATTTTATTACGTTAATAATACTAATAAAACAAAAGCGAGTGACTTATCACATAAGCGTTAATAATCAATCAATAGTGCTAAGCTTATGCAACCACGCCAGTATTCTTTTCTTTTACTACCGAAAGTAGTTCAACAAGTATTAACGGTTAACTTCAGCCGTTATTTTTATAAAATATTTTTGTCGTTTTTCGATCAATCCAATAATTACATTTGTGGGGTCCACCAATGATTATACTTAGTCGCACGGATATTCCCACGACAAAAAGAATATTTTCCGACCAATCGAATATAATATGACAACTTGCATACTTTGCAAAATTTGTAAATATTACCCACAACTACAACATTATATCAAATTCATTCCATAATATTCAAAAATGATATGTATAAAAAATTCATTTTTTATTCATAAAAGTTGGGGTCTTACAGTAGTTACTGTTCAATATTTTATTTTATTGATTCAATAATTGCTGCGTTGATAGTTTATATTATTGTTATTTTAATAATTGTCACTGCACAGTATTTTCCATTATCAAATCAATAATTCATATTATTTGAATAGTATTATTAGATAGCATTATTGGCAATATCTAGAAAGTTCTGTCAAGAAGAGGTTTGGTCATCTAATTGTAGTAAGGAGAAATCCTTATCGGAAAGCCCCCTCTTTCCTGGGAACGGCCTGGTTGTCATAATTGTGATTCTGTAATTTTATTTGGGAATAATTAATTATTGATTTATATGATCAGAAAATATTTATTTGATGTGGATATAAATGATGGATTAATTTATTTTATATGGTTATTAATGAAAGAATTAATGCTGAGATGTTTTATCAGTATTTTGTCAGATTAGAGGTATTAAAAATCATCCGTTTGTGGATTTCGGATATTTTCTGTTTGGAATTTGGAAAATCTTTCTTCTGCAAAGTTGTAGAGAATTCGATTTCTTATGGAATGGACATAAAATTCGTATTTTTCTGATAAATGGGCTATTTTCTATTAATTGTTAAAATTTCTGATTATTGTTTAAATGATAAAATATTTTGGAAGATTCTAGAATTGGTTTGGTGAGAAATGTGCTCAATTGAATTTCAAATGTGGTGGGTGGCAATAGTAACAGGTAAAGCCATCAGGTAGCAGGTCAAGTCTGCTTCGGCGTGCTAACATTTTTCTATAAATAGAGGGCTAAGTTAGAATTGAAAATCACACCGTAAACAAAGTTTTTCTCTTTCTCTCTATATTATCGAAGCGTATTCTTGTGAGTACTTTTATACTTGAGTGTTGCTATACGGTGCAAGTTCCTTCAGCACTATATCCAATATTCCAGTCAGAAGTACGGTTATTTTGAAGTAAGGGATGTTATTTTCTTCATATATGATATTATTTCTTTCAATATCATTATGCCGTAGTATTAATCTGAACTTTTAATCAAATTTGAAACTTTTTATGTCGGAGTTACTATTCATGTAAGACCCCAGCTTTTATAAATAAAGATGAATTTTCTATAAATATTATTTTTGAATATTATGGAATAAATTTGATATAATGTTATAGTTGTGGGTAATATTTATAAATTTTGCAAAGTATGCAAGTTGTTATAAAATATTCGTTTGGTGGGGAATATTCTTTTTGTTAGGGAATATTCGCATACATAATGGCTCAATCAATCATTGGTGGACCCCACAACATTATATCGGATTGAGAAAACGACAAAAATATTTTTATAAAAATAACGGCGGAGGTGTTACCGAATTAAAAGCTGTTGAACTACCCGGTGGTAAAAGTACAAGAATGTCTGGCGTGGTCGCATAAGAAGACACTGCAGTATTGATTATTGATGCTTACGTGAGAAGTCACTCAACCTATGCTTCAATTATTACAAAGAATTCACGATCATATCTCTTATATTATTGATTCAATTATTGTCACAAAGATCATCTCGTATAATATGTTATAGTATTAAATCAATAATTGAGACGACAAGTTATAAATGATTAATAATTGTTGAAAGATTAAATGTGTGTTGATGAAAAAAAATGATTTGTGGTAAGTTTGATTATTTTATGGGGGGCTCATATGTCATCATCTAAGAGTCTCTTCGTCGATAGTAATTACCTTCGTCAATAGTAATTACCCTTGTGAATAGTATTTTTACCTTCATCGATAGTAATTACCTTCGTCAATAGTAATTATCCTTGTGAATAGTATTTACCTTCATCGATAGTAATTACCTTCGTCAATAAGTAATTACCCTTGTGAATAGTATTTACCTTCATCAATAGTATTTACCTTCGTTAATAGTAATTACCTTTACCAGACGTCGAACCACTTGTCGTTTCACATTACAAAGCGTCGAACCACTTGTCGTTTCACATTACAAAGCGTCAAAACCCATTGTCAAGCCACTTGCCTTTTCACACTAAGGTGCTAAGCTAGAAATCTTCTATAAATAGAGGCCTAGGGCTTCATTATTTTTCACGAATTCATTCAAGCTATAGAGAGAGAAAGTATAGAGAATAAGAGAAAGAAGAAGAGTATTTTGTTACTACATCGCTGCGAAGATTCAATCTCCTACCAAATGTAAGGGGTGTTATTCTTTCTTATTCATGAAGAGAAGCTGTTGTTATTCCATTGCTTATTATTACATTGGAATAACTTTGTATAAGTGGTTTACCCTATACTTGGTGATATTCTTCTATTATTCATTGGAACATCACATGCATGTGTTTTACGGACTGGTTAAAATCTTTATTATTATTACATTGGAACATCCTCGTCATGTGTTTTTACACCGGACTGGTTCCGCTCTTTATTATTCATTGGAACATCACATGCGTGTGTTTTACCGGACCGGTTAAAATCTTTATTATTCTCGTTGGAATATCCTATCATGTGTTTTTTACCGGATCCGGTTCCATCTTTATTATTCTCGGTTGGAACATCACTTGCCGGTGAAGTTCACCGACTGAATGGTTCCGTTATTTATTATTACATTGGAATAACTCATGCATGCGGTTTATCGCATGCATGGTGATTTCTTTTGTTATTCCATTTTTATTATACCAAATTGGTTAAAACTTTGACTTCTATACTCCATGAAATTAGTAGAATATCCTCGATATTTGCGTTTCATCCAAAGATCTTTTCATGGAAATATTCTTTCGATCATTCTTGAATTTTACTCTACAAAACAAGATCATGTTGACAATTTGGACGTTAATAATTCCCGGATAAAATAATTTTGAACTTGTTTTATTGAATTCTTATATCATTGTCATCATCCTCATGTTTATATTTTTTGAAAGTCATCTCGTATTCTGTAGTGCATAGATGGACTTGGTATGATTATGACCGAGACTATTCGGTGTAATCATGACCATTAATGAATACACAAATATTCTTGGCCCGTAGTGCATGAATAATTGTGGTCGTGATACTAAAGAATATCCTTGGCCGTAGTGCAGGGGTGATTCGATGATATGAAATATTTATTAAAGTCGAGTCTCATTTATAAGCAAATGATGAAAAACCTTTTAAAACCTAAAAGATAGTAGACTTTATTTTCTACTTGACTCTTTTAATGGATTGCATATTCCGCCGCAGCTTAAACCTGGTTGTCTATTGTATTTTATCGGTTTAACATTATTGAAGACTATTGATAATTTATTACGCATTATCTTAGTCATAATATTTCTTCTTGGGCTAGTTGAGCTCACCCTTTCTTTTCTCGCTTCTCTTGTGAAATGATAATATATTTGGGACGAGTCTGGGAAACGCAGTGATGGTCCTGAAGATAGCATTAGTAGTCCTCACTATTCGTAAAATAGTGTGATAATAGTCATAATGAGGACTTTTGTTTGAGTTTGTATAATATCTAGTAGAGCGATATTTGTATTTAAACTCACGGTTTATGTCGTATTATATACCGGCAGTTATGTTAATAAGTTGTATTTAAATTCTGTACCATGTAAGTGGCGACTCAAGATGGGTGATGTATACCTAATTTTGGGGGCGTCACAATTCACGTATACGGCAATATTCACAAATACAACACTATTCACCGAGAAATGAAATTTTCTCTTTTTCTTTCAGATGTCTTTTATGGTTACTATCTTTGATTGTATCCATGTTTTGATTTTTATTTTTGAATTCTACTTCAAACTTGATTATTATGGAGTATTATTATGTTTGGATAAATCGAAATACGAATCCCTAAAATTTATCCTTCTGTCTCACTGGATTCGTTCTCTAAAATATTTTTCATCATCCTCAGTCCTTAATGATGATACTTGATGAATATCTTTGGCCCGTAGTGCAAAGATGTATGATTACTGATGAATATCTTTGGCCCGTAAGTGCAAAGATGAAGCAGTGTTGAGATGAACATGACCAACTGGTGATACAAATGAATATCTTTGGCCCGTAGTGCAAAGATGTATATTGATTGATGTTACAGGGATAAAATATTGATGATGGACTTTTAAGTTCATAAATAATAGTAGATTTCATTCTCTACTTAACTCTTCTAATGAATTATTATTTCCTCTGCAGTTGTTGATCTAAAACTTGTTGTCTATTATATTCTATCAGATTTTTCCCTGTTGAAGACTAAGGATAATTTGTTGTATATTATCTTAGTCATAATGTTCTTTACTGGGCTAGTTGAGCTCACCCTTTTCTTTTTTGTTCCATTTTTCTTCTCGGGAGGTGAGAGTTTAGCAGGGACTAGCCGGGGTACGGAGTGATGACTCAAGATAACTGTTTTAGTAGTCCTCACTATTTTGTAAAATAGTGCATCAATTGTGAAACCCCAGATTTTATGAATAAAGATTTAATTTTCTCGAAATAATTTTTTGAATATTATGGTGTGGATTTAATATAATGTTATAGTAGTGGGTAATATTTACAAATTTTGCAAAAGTATGTAAGTTGTCATATTATATTCGATTGGTGGGAAATATTCTTTTGTCGGGGAATATCCCAGACGACTAAGACAATCATTGGTGGACCCCATTAACGGAATTATTATCGCATTGAGAAAACGACAAAAATATTTTATTAAAAATAACGGCGGAAGTTTTACAATTAATCTTGTTGAACTACTCGGTAGTAAAAAAGTAAATGTACGATGTGGTTGATAGTAAAGACATGATATTGATTATTGATGCTTACGTGATAAGTCACTCGGCTTTTGTTTTATTAGTATTATTAACGTAATAAAACGAAAAAGCTTTTATATAAAACATAATACTTTTATAAAGTTATTCGTTTTATTAAGCTAATAGTAAAATCTTTTATATAAAATAGAATACTTTTATAAAGTTATTCGTTTTATTAGATAATAATTAGATTATATTATATTTTATTTTGCATAGTGCCAAAGATAGTTTTGCATAGTAAAATTTTTTATATAAAACAAAATACTTTTATAAAGTTATTTGTTTTATTAGGCAATAATTAGAATATATTATATTTTATTTAAAAGATTTTGCTTTAATTATGGACCGTCCGATTAAAGTAAATCAATCTGGACCGTTCATGAGTTAGTTATATGCAGTCTATTCTTCTATAAATAGAAGCTCATTCCTTCATTATTTTCTTACGAATTCACTGAAACTCTAGAGAGAGAAATTATAAGGAGAAAGAAGAAGATTTTTCTGCTATTTCACTACTCCGATATCAAGTTTCTTTTACGGTAAGGGATATTATGTGTTGTACCCGTAAGGGGTATTATTTCTTTCTTATTCATGGAGAGAACTTCTGTTATTCCATTCTTTATTATTCTGTTGGAATAACCTGTATACGGGGAATACCCTATACTTGGTGACATTATTCTATTATTCCGTCTTTATTATTCTGTTGGAATATTCTATCTGTGTATTTTACATCGGACCTGGTTTCGTCTTTATTATTCTGTTGGAATATCACATCGTGTATTTTACAGGACTGGTTCCGCCTTTTATTATTCATTGGAATATCCTCATGCATGTGTTTTACATAGGACTGGTTAAAATCTTTATTACTCGTTGGAATATCACATGCATGTGTTTTACAGGACTGGTTCCGTCTTTATTATTCTCGTTGGAATATCCATGCATGCATTTTACTTGGGACCTAGTTCCGTCTTTATTATTCTCGTTAGAATAACTCAATACATCTAAGTACCTCATGCATGGTGATTTACATTGTTATTCCATTATTTATTATTATGTTGGAACATCCCGTCTTGGCATGCGATGTTAAATCAACCTAGTTCCGTTACTTATTATTCTCGTTGAATAACTGCATCATGCTGGCACCGCATGTATGGTGATTTCTTTTGTTATTCCATTCGTTATTATACTCAGTTGGTTAAAGTTTTGACTTCTATACTCCATGAAATTTGTGGAATATTTTTGATATTTGCGCTTCATCAAGTATCTTTTCATGGAAATATTCTTCTGAGCATTCTTGAATTTTACTCTACAAAGAAATATCATGTTGACAATTTGGACGTTATTGATTCTTGGACAAATTAATTCGTGAACTTGTTTTATTTGAATTATTATGTTATTGTCATCATCCTTATGTTTATATTATGTTGAAAGTCATCTGTGGCCTGTAGTGCATAGATGGACTTGGTATGATTATGACTGTGGATTATTCGATTATAATCATGACCGTAATGTTACAAATGTTGTGGAAAAAGTCCTCTCATCGCCCGTAGTGCATTGATGGACGATTTTTTGGTATGATTATGGCTATGGATTCTCTTGACGCCAAGGAGCAAAGATGAATTATTTTATGGCATGATCAAGACCAGTTGATGAAAACACGATTATCTTTGGCCCGTAGTGCATGGATAATTCGTGGTCGTGATACTAAAGAATATCCTTGGCTGTAGTACAGGGATGATTTAATGATGTGGATTATTTATTGAGCTAAGTCTCAGCGATAAAAGTGATGAAAATTTTTTTAAATCATAAAAGATAGTAGATTTTATTCTCTACTTGACTCTTTTAATGGATTGCTTATTCCGCTGCAGTTAAACTTGATGTCTTTTATATTTTATCAGTTTAACATTGTTGAAGACTAATGATAATTTATTCTACATGAGTTAGATCCATGAGTCTTCTAACATCTCCAAGTGGAATCACTGAAAAATTCTTTGTAGATTTTCGTATTGACAGTTTTTAGTAAAGTAGGAAAAATTTGGAAATACTAAAAAGCAATTTGTCCAAATATTTCCAGAGGCATTTTCGGCCATTTAATTTTTGAAATAAATTCATTCCTTTTTGGACATGAAAATAAATGATATAAAGAAGCTCATGTCCAAATTTGAGCTTATTCCGACTTAAATTGAGTGAGTTATGACCATTTCAATTTAAGGATTTTTCCGACGAAAATGGCTATAACTAGAGTTCTATACTTCTGATGACCACAAAATTTAAACTGGAAGTTCTCGTTAATATAAGTAAGATTCTGTAAAATTTTGGAAATTTTTGGAGTTGAGAATGATATAGCTAATTTTGCTAAGTTACGAACTAAAATTGGCTTTTGTAAAATATGTAATAAAAAGGAAAAATTTCAGAAATTTTTTTTTGTGCATGGAATATATATATATGTGTATGGACAGAAAAAAATGATTAAGGAGGCTTAATGGAGGAATTAGGCTTCCAACGGATTAAAAATTAATAATTATCGACGAGTCGGGAATCGTCGAGATAATTTCTATCGACTTGAGTATGTCGATATGTGACATACGAGACTATAAAAAGGTTAATCACATAATTTTATGTGGATGTGAGGGGATATGTACGTTGGTATAAGTCCAAAAAGATAATTTTTAATAAATGTGGTAGTTGTGGACATAAATGGCCTATTTAAAAATAGGAAATGAAGTTGGAAAATTTCAAGAAAATTATTTTGTGACTAAAATATTATATATTGAAGTTTTCCGGGAGATAGGAAAATAATAAGTTGATTAGATATTTTTAATACCTATGAATGCGTTAAGAATAAATAAGAAAATTAAGTTATATTAAGTCATAAAATTCTATAAGGTGATTTTATTGACTAATAATCATTAATATGATGTATTAAGACTTTATGAGGGTAATTTGGTTATTTTTAATAAAATGATATAAGAATGGCACGATGTGTGTGTTAAATAAATTAAATAGTAAGAGATAAACAATTAAATTAAATTATTTATAAATGATTAATAATATTAGTAAATGATTCAAATATTATTAAAAGATTAATAATATTAGTAAGTGATTAAAATATTATTAAAGAATTAATAATATTAGTAAGTGATTAAAATATTATTAAAAGATTAATAATATTAATAAGTAAATAAAATATTATTAAATGGTTAATAATATTAGAAAGTGAGTAAAATATAATTAAATGATTAGTAATATGTGTAAGTTATTAAGATATTATTAAGTGATTAATAATATTAGAAAGTGAATAAAATATTATTAAATGATTAATAATATTAGTAACTGATTGAAATATTATTAAATAATTAATAATATTTGTAGAGTGATTAATAATATTAGACGAGAGTTTAAGAATTATTATCAGATTTAATTACAAGGTGATGATTAACCTAATCAATTAAATTCTCATGGAGGATGTAGGTTATCACTAAGTCAAAAAAGTAATCAATTCAAAGAAATCACTTGAATATCATCCTTCTTGCAGTTTTAGCAGCAAAAGTATTAATAATATCCGCACAATCAATCTTATCAGCCATCTAATGTTCAATGGATAGGATGGATAATCCATTCAACCTTTCTTGTGACATAGTTGAGCGGAGGTAGTTCTTAATTAGCTTCAACTTCGAAAAACTTTTTTCTCCGGAAACAACCGTAACAAGAATAGTCAATAATATCCTATACGCAATCCACACATTTGGATAACAATCCCCTATCAATTTCAATTGATTAAGCACTTCAATTGGTTTCGTCATCTCTTTTGGTAAACCTTCTCTGAAGACTTTCAATTCTGAAAACAACTCATTTCCGTTGATATCGGAAGTTCCTTTATGTTTCAAAGCATCTTCTAACTTGGAGCAATACATCTTCAAACATTCATCGGTTATAGACTTTAACTTGTTCACATCAAACAAAAGACCCCAAATTTTCTCATATTTTTCAAACTGGCTCTTAAGTGATGAAAGAGCTTGATCTACTATAGATAAAAAGTAGTTAACTCTAAATGAGTCTTCAGCCGAAAGGATCACCTCTTCACTCCCATTCTCATCAAAATGTTTCTTTCGATGAATGACATGCTTCTCGTAAAATACGGGTTCAACGCCCATTTTGGACGCAATTGCCTTAGCTTCATCAATAGCCTCCACCAAACCACTTTCTCTATATTTCTCAAGAAAGGAAACAAGCCCATTTAACTGATCAATGACAACATCAATATGCATATCTTCTTTTTACAAGGTCTTGCTGACAACGTTAACTGCAAACAAAATAGTATGCCAAACAACCATGCTAACTAAGAATCCAAAATCCTCAATTGCATATCTTACTAAGGCATCAGCTTCACTCTTTGCACCAGCATCTTCACGAGAATCAGCTAATTCAAGTAAAGCCTTTTTGATTTCTACGGGAGCTTGGTATCTTATTGCTCTAACACTTTCAACACGACTTTCCCAACACGTTTGTGATAATGACTTAACAGTGAGATTTGCAACATGTTTTATCAAAATTTTCCATCGCTTGGTAAAAGCCGCAAACAAACAGAAGATACGTTGTACAACTCCAAAAAAAGATGTAATTTTGTTACAACAGTTGGCCATATCGAGGTTAAGACTATGGCAACCACATGGCATGTAAAATTCCCTAGGATTTCTAGACCTGTAAAACGAGCCGGGCTGGCCCAAATGGGCCGGGCCAAATTGACCCGAATTTTTGTGGGATAAAATTAAGCAGCCCGGGGGCTTTTTAATATATTTTTTTTAAAAAAAATCTGTAAATAAGTGAGAGGATACAAAAAGTAAATCAAAATTAAATGCTGCAAGGTAAAGCCCCTCTCATACATAAACATATAGTAAATTGCAGTAGTCCTAAGATGCACATTACTCTGTGCATTCTTATCTATACTGTCGCTGCTGTGTCTATTACTAATTTACTATGAATGAAAATAAAATTCAAAAATATTTGTTAGAAGCCACTGTAAAACTGGGCTCTCGTCTCTGGTCTTCATATCAGGTTGTATCAGCACCACCGTTATCAGATTCACTTTCTGCACTACTGTTACTATTATCAGTGTCCTCGTCTTGCATCTTTCCAATTTCTTCACCGACCCATTCCCCAGCCGAGTTTCTTGGTGATTCCCTGATGCCAAGGTGGTCATCGTAATGACCCAGCATCATCTCTTCAACAGCCTTATTCTCTCTTCTCCTCCTGACACATACTAACAAGTTAGCTTACTAACTTTTAGCTTCCATCTCATTTGCATTATAATAACCGTATAAACATGTATTTCTTCCTTTCCATAGCCAACTGAAATTATCAACTATATGCATACTAACTAATTTGAAAATAACCAAATCACAGTTTACACCTTATACCAATTATTTTTGCAAAATCTAATATACTAACTGTTTTCGAAAACCAATTACCAATCTTTGCATATTCAATTCCCATAACTTGATAGCATAACACAATCATTATCAAAACTAAACCCATAATTCAATACATATTATACTAACAAATAAACAAACCCATCTCAGTTAGCTATCTTTGATAATTTGCATATATTTAACTATTTTGCATACATATAACCATATGACTGATATGAGCTAACTTCCAATTTAATTACCATACTGGGATGCAAGCACAGGCGATACTGGGATGCAAGAACTGCAACTGGATGTCAATCTAAAACCACAGACTGATGAGTAAAAACAAAAACCATCAATTTACATAATTACTACAAAATGCATCAAATAAATTTAAGGATCCATTTCCTATTATTTATCCATCACCCAGGACTACAATAAAATCATCACAAAGATTTAAGCCATGAAAATAGGATAATTAACAGAGAAAAAAAAAGAACTCACCAGGATCACACACCTAAAGAAACTTCTCAACTTCTGCAACAGATAAAGATAAACTAACAATCAGTAAAACCCTCATAAAAATAAAATAAAAAATATATACCAAATTAATCAATTAACTTTAAATAACTTCGAAGAAAAAAAATGCGAACCGGTGGTAAAAGCCTTTATCAAGCCAGCCCTTCTGCCTTTGAAGTCGTTAAAAACCTGATTGCTGATTCCTGTAAAGTTGATTAATTTAAACAGGGGTTTGCAGTGAAATTAATAAGGAGCTACAATTGAATTAAGGTTTTGGACAGAGCTAGGGTTTCTTAGCCATTGCTGCCAGCTCAGACATGTGGGTAATCAACATTTGATAATCTCTTCTTTCTATAAGAACATATAATATCATATAAATCCAAAAATATACAGATAAATTGCTTGCAGCTAAACACAAAAACATATAATATCATAAACCCATAAATATAAATTGGTAGATTCTAGATCTAGTCTAATCCGGTTCATAAACCCTTAAAATATCTTATTGAAATGAGAGCGGAAAAATACCTGAGACAGTGAGACGTCAGACGAGGACGTCGAGGAGAATAGAGTAGGGTTTTAGCCTTTTAGGGGAGAGGAGGAACTGCCGAAGTGCCGAACTGTGAAGCAGTGAAGTGAGGTCGAGGAGAATAGCGTCGATCGATCGAAGTGAAGTGAAGTGAAGTGAATTGAGGTGGTGCTATCTCATACTCTCTTTCTCAGACTCTCAATCCCTTACTCCCTTTATTATGCCGGTAGTTAGTCCTTAGCGAGGAGTCAGGAGATTAGAGATTAGAGATTAGAGATAGAGATAGGGTTTTTTAAATGATCGGTCGGGCAGGGCGCCCACGGGCGGGTCATCATTGGGCCGGGTTAAAATTGGACCTGGCCAAAACGGTCCAGTTTTTGGTGGGTCGAAAAAGTGAAGCCCACAACCCAATTTTTTTTAATTTGGCCAGTGCCGATTGACCGTACCATGGCCTGGGGTCGATTTTGCTGAGCGCCTAAGGATTTCTATCGAGAAGCCTTTTCTGAACACCTTTGTGTTTCCCTTTCATACTGGAGCCGTTATCATATCCTTGCCCTCTTATATCACTAATGTCAAGTTGAAGAGTGGACAAGACATCTTCTAGTTCACCAAAAAGTCCGGATCCCGTTGTATCTTCCACTTTCAAAAATTGTAAGAAGAATTCCTCCACTTTTGGTGTACTTATTGAAACATCCACACATTGTATTAAAAGTGACATTTGTTTTTCGTGACTTATATCTGGAGTAAAATCAAGAATCACAGCAAAATATTTTGCATTTTTTATCTTACAAATCATTGCACTTTTGACATCATCATCAAACATTTGTATCAATTCATTCTGAATTTTATGGCTAAGATAATGGTAATGAATCTCACCTTTCAAAATTCGTCGAAAGTGTTCTTGCATTATTGGATCATATACAACAACCATTTCGATTATGGTTAGAAAAATCCTATTCTTCTCTTGATAAATCTTCTCATCATCTCCACGAAATGCTAAATTCACTTTAGCAAGTGCTTTCACAGCAGCAATTATCCTTACTAGTACTCCTTTCCAATCCTCTTTCTCTTTGTTGATTTGATCTTGCACACTTTTGTCGATTGTTTCATTCTTTTTCAATCTCGTCTCTAATTCAATCTATTTGTTCATGCAAGCAATATGCTCGTTACTACCTTCATGACAAGAAAAAGACATATACTTTTTAGGAGCCATGGTGAATTAAAATTTAAAAATCTGCAAAATTCTGGCATAATCTCGCGATTATCTATAAATTAATTATCAAATAGGGTCTCCTTTATTAAGAGTCTCGCTACAAGAAAAAGGCCTAATAAATGACCGATAATATCAACGATCGCATATGCGATCGCTAATAATAATAATAATGACAAACTTCTCGCTAATCGTAATTTAATCCAAATATTATTCAATATCAACGACCGCATGTGGTCGCTGAGCGGTCGCTAGCACAATTTTGCCTCCAAAAATTTGGCAGGAAATGTTGGCGCGATGATTTTGTGTGACCACTTAACATCAGCGACCGCATGCGATCGCTGATAAGTCCATGTCATTAAAATTAAGCGATATCGCGATGGGTATTCATCTTGTGGTCATTGATCAAACTTAATGTAATCGATGACGCATTATTTCGACACACCGCATGAAGAAAAAATAGAGGGCGTAGAATAGAGAGAGAAGAGGGAGAAGGGGGAGAAGAGAAGAAGGAGAAGACCGTTGCCACCGTTGTCATCGCCATCGCCATCGCCGCCGCTACCGCTGCCTAAACCCCTGCCACAGGTAATATTAACCAAAACCCTGAACAAATAACTCTTTTTTTCATACCACTGAACAAATTATTTGAATCTGAACAAATTGTACCCTATAGTTTAGACTCAAAATCAATTTGCAATCCTGGATGAATGCATTTTGAAATGCATTTTGATGAGTTTCAATTGTTGTACAAATTATGGTGTTTAATCCTGGATGAATGCATTTTGGGGCTATAACCACCCAACTTTTGGTTTCTTTTAATCTGTGGGCTGACTATCAGACTAACTATACAAGTAACATGAGTGCTCGAAGCTTAATACTCTTATGGAATCTCAAGATAATATGAAAAAGGGGTGGGATATCAACAGTTCCAAAAAAGTTAGGAATATGAATTGGACAAATTTTGAAATGGTTAGAAATATCGAAGCTTATGATGCAAGTGAGGTTGGAGGTCATGTTACAATCATGAGGATTCATTTCTATTGAGATGAAATTTGAACAAAGACAACAAGTGGACTGATTTTTTTTTAATAAATGCATTGATATTATTCTTAATTTTTTTATTTAATTTGCATCAATTTATTTTTAGTATTTTTGAAGTTTTTTTTATTCTCTAAGTGGACTGATTATGCATTGATACATTTCTTAAGTGTATGAGTGTGGTTTAATTCTTAGGTGTGTGAGTGTGGTGCGTGAGAAAATTAAAAGAAAAAAACATAATAATTTGCACAAAATTATATTAAGCAAAGCTAAGTATTCCCTTTGTCTTAAAACGACACATATTAAGAGACTAATGGAGGATAATACAAGGATCAAATGTGATATGCTAGGGGTAAAATGGAGAACTTCCGTATATTGCGCTACTAATCATGTTCGGCAATATAATCCCAGCGCATTTCATAAAAAAACTCTCACTTGATAATCAGCACAGACAAAATAGAATTATAAATCTCACGATTTATCATGGAAAAAGTATCTGTATGGTTACTAATAGTTTGAGATCGGTAAACTCAAAAAGTCCACTCAGCTGGCAATTATATATGGCACAGGGAAAATATACCAACTAAAACCATGTTCATGTACTTGAGTACCATGTCAAGTCTACACTATAGAATTGTAGAGGACTGCCAAGAAATTCAATTATAATGCATGCCCCCAATAGTACACTTATGAACAAATACACTTAAGACATGTTAATTAATTCTACCATTTTGTACAAATGGTGGATTGATCCATTTATATTGGAAATTTATATATTTCTCTTGGTTTGTGTCTTGGGTGCCTAGAAATGACCATATATACATGTCGTCGTGCATGTGACTAATCCATATTATAGGGGAGACTCTGGCGAATTTTTTTTGTTGGTCGGGTAGTTGAGAACATTTATAATATTAACGAGCTCAAGTCATATGCTTACTAGCTAGTATGCTTAAGTCATATGCTTACAAGTATGCTCAAGTCATATGCTTAAAAGTATGCTTAAATGTTAATCATATGCTTACAAGTATGCTCAAGTCATATGCTTACAAGTATGCTCAAGTCATATGGTTACAAGTATATATGCTCAAGTCATATGCTTACAAGTATGCTTAAAAGCATGTTAATCATATGCTTACAAGTATGCTCAAGTCATATGGTTACAAGTATACTCAAGTCATATACTTACAATCATGCTATACATTAATAAGTTCATGTTGTTTGTAGTAGGTACCGTGGAATCATGGACCTCTATTCAGACCGTAGTTGGATGGCACGACGATATTCAAGTGCCCAGATAGGTGCTACAGCTAAATTTAGAGTTGGTTGCCAAGTGTTTTTGGAGTATGCGTATAGTCACCCGAAATGTATGAATGGTCAGTCGCAGATATGATGTCCATGTTTGAAGTGTAAGAATGTAGATTATATGGACAGAGACGTGGTAAACTATCATTTACTTGTTTCGGGTTCATAAAAATTACGAAGAATCTTTGGTGGGCACATGGGGAGAGAAGAGATGGTGGCATCACAAGTACACAATTTAAAGCAAGTAGTACTCATCGTATGAATGAAATGGTTCATAATATTGTAGGGCGATTTTGATTGGGAACAAAGCGAGAGAGCAACCTATGAATTCTGATGCCAAAGACTTCTTTAAGTTGTTAGACGAGGGTAGCGAGCCATTGTGGCATGGTTGCACCAAACACACTACATTGTCTGCAGTGGCAACATTACTTAACATCAAGGTTGATCACAACATGAGCCATGAGTGTTTTGAGTCGCTCTTGAAGGCCATTAAGAGTATGTTGTCTGACGATGAGAAATTACACAGTAACTATTACTTTTGTAAGAAAATGGTGAAGAAGTTGGGTCTTGGATACCAAAAGATTGATCGTATGTCACAATGATTGCATGTTGTTTCTATAAGGAAAATGAGCAGGATGACAAGGTGCACGTTTTGTAGTCATGATCTGTTTAGGCCTAATAAAGGGTGTGACTACAAAAAAATCAAGTATACCGGATTTAAGATTCTAAGGTATTTTCCAATAACACATCGGCTAAAAAGATTGTACATGTCTTAAAGAACAACCGAACATATGAGTTGGCATGTAAATCTCCAAACTAAAGATGGAGAACTAAATCATCCCATGAGATGGGCGGTGCTTGGAAAAATTTCAACTTAGCACATCACAGGTTTGCATTGGAACCTAGAAATGTGAGGCTTGGATTGTCCATCGATGGTTTCAATCCATTTGGCCACTCGGTTGCTCCGTACTCATGTTGGCTGTGATTGATTGTTACTCTGCATAACTTGCCTCCTTGGATGTGTGTATGAAATGCCCATACTTGTTTTTTTCACTCGTGGTTCTTGGTCCTAAGAGTCCTGGAAAGAACTTAGATGTTTACTTGAGACCTCTTATAGACGAGTTAAAGGTTTTGTGGGAGGATGGAGTACAGACTTTGGATGTTGCAACGAAAACAAATTTCAACCTTAGGGCAGGGGTTATGTGGACTATAAGTGACTTCCCAGCTTATGGTATGTTAGCTGGATGGAGTACACACGGGAAGTTGGCTTGTTCGTATTGTATGTAGCATACAAAGTCTTTCAATCTATCAAAAGGTCGAAAGCCTTGCTAGTTTGACTGTCATCGTCGGTTCTTGCTGGTAGATCACCCGTTTCGAAGAAATAGAGAACACTTCAGGAAAGGGAAAGTAGACAATGATATGCCTGCACCGCGATTGTCGGGAACGGAGATGCGAGATCGTGTGATGAGATTGCCAGTTATCCCATTTGGTAAGATTGATTCCACAAACATAATAAATGGGTTTGGCGAATCTCATAACTGGGTTCGGAGAAGCATCTTTTAGGAACTGCCTTATTGGTCTACAAATTTGATTCGTCATAATCTAGATGTGATGCATATTGAGAAGAATGTGTTTGACAATGTGTTTAACACCGTGATGAATGTTATGGGGAAGACAAAAGATAATGATAAGGCACGTTTAGACATGAAAGATATTTGTAAGCGTCCTGGATTAGAACTTTATGAATCTCCTAATGGTAAGATTGTCAAACCGCATGCAAGGTACACATTGTCCAAAGAGCAAGTTGAAGATGTGTGCACATGGGTTAAGTCTCTGAAACTACCAGATGGATATGCGTCAAACATTACAAGGTGTGTTACGGATGGGAAATTGCAAGGATGAAGAGTCACGACCGCTATGTATTCATGGAGAGACTCCGTACTATATAGCATTTCGGGATCTCGCTTGATAAACCAATATGAGATGCTTTGACGGATCTTAGTCGTTTCTTCAAAGACTTATGTTCAAAATCATTAAATGAGAAGGACATATACGTTCTGTACTTGAGAAGAACATCATAGAGATCACGTGTAAACTGGAAAAATATTACCTTTGGTTTTTTGACTCCATGGAGCATTTCGTAAATGCATCTTCCCTATGAAGCTCGTGTTGGGGGTCCAGTTCAATATAGATGGATGTACCCTTTCAAGAGGGTGATGGGAAATCTTAAAAGGAAGTTGAAGAATAGAGCTTATGTCGAGGGGTTGATATGTGAGGCATACAGTTTCGATGAGATATATACGTTTGTCTCAGACTATTTTTCGGACGAAGTCTTGACAAAGGCCAATCGAGTATCGAGACATGATGATGGGGGAAATATTGAACTAAATGGTCGGCTCTCTATATTTGGTCTATCGGGTCACGCTTATGGAAAAGGGATGCGCATATTCCCCTCTAAGCAAGAATTACATGCTGAACATACTTACATTCTTCTCAATTGCGAGGAGATTGACGAATTTGTGAGGTACACATGTAAACTTGATAATTTATCTTTTAAGTTGAAAATTTATTCCAATATGTTAATGTTTATAACATGGTATAGATTATACGATATGACGAGTTAAAATTAAAGCATCCCAAGATAATCGATAAAGATATTCAAATCACCATGATAAAAAATTTGCACTTTGGCTAAAGGACAAAGTAAGTTCAATTTTAAGACGTAGTATATATATATATATATATATATATATATATATATATATATATACTCCATATTAACTATGACTTCATTTAATAAGATGGAGTTTTTATAGGCTTTGACTGAGGGATCAACGATTCTGCCTAATGTACAAGTCCTAGCTATGGGACCAGACAGGGACCAAGTCAGCCGCAATGGTTACAAAATAAATGGTTGTGAATTTCATACAAAGGCATATGGGTGCGGTAAAAGAACAACCAACTCTGGAGTGTGTGTCAAGGAGATTGTTACAATGAGCTTGGTCGTGCCTTTTATAGGGAGTTGGAGGAAATCGTAGAGTTGTCGTATAAGGGCACGTACGGGGGTCATATTCACTTATTCAAGTGCCGTTGGTTTGATTCAGAAAAAGGGATACGTCATAACAGACATGGAATCGTCGATATTGACCTCCATAGATTTGCGTACTCCAACGAACCGTTTGTTTTACCAACTCAAACAGTACAAGTATACTACACTCCTAGTCCTGTTAGGAAAAGGGATAGACCGCCTACAGATTGGCAAGTTGTAATTCATACTCCCGCGCGTAGTCATGTAGAACTAGTTTATGGGGAGATTTACCAAGAGCAGATGCTTCATAGTCAAACTATAATAAATGTGGAGGACGACAATGAAGTAATCCAGTTAGATGGTGGAGATGAACCACATGAATTAGATCATGAGCCAATACTTGTGTCAGATGACATTGATACTGAGGGGGAAGAGTTATTGACTTAATCGACCTTTGAATCGAATCAAGCGAGATGATGGTTATGAATCGCAACACATTATACAAGATGATTCTGATCAAACATTGACACTTGAACAAATGAAATGTATGTTTAGCATTACATGTTTTTTATATCATTGTCATGTTTATGTACTTAACTATTTAAATGAAATTTTTGTTTATTGTCATTTTATATTCATATATATACATGTTTATATCACTGTCATGTTTATGTACTAAACTATTTAAATGTAACTTTTGTGTATTGTCATTTTATATTCATATATATACATGTTTATATCACTGTCATGTTTATTGTCATTTTATATATTCATATATACATGTAATCAAATATAACTCATAATAACATTTTGAAATTTGTAATATACAGATGGCTTCTGAAGCAGAGCAGAAAAAGCGCGGCTTGGGTAGGGGGCCTAATCATGTGCCCAAGGCCCCTACTAATCCGGATGATCGGATTCTTATTCAGATTCGCCCTCCTCCGAATAGCACGTACGTTCCACATCATTTATATATAAGCATTTTATATTCCATTTATACAAGATATATAACTTAGATGTAAATTGCTTTAATATATCTACTTATCATTGATGTAAATTGTTGTATATTATAGTGATTTTTTAAATAATAAGATCGTCAAGTGCATATCACAGTTGTGTTTACCGAATTGGCCTACACCTGTGATTACGCATGAAAACACCTATCGCCCACAAGGATCTTTGTTTGAAATTTGAATTTCGTGTATGTTTTTTTAATTATGACAGATAATATAATATTCAAAGGATAATTGTTTAGTAATGTTATTATTGTTGTTTTATTTGCAGAAACGGTATAGATGGGAGGATGCAGAGCTTGATGATCTGACATTATTCTCGCGGAATACCGTCCGCACCAAAGATAATTTGAATAAAGAACGACAAAAAGCCCTTCACAATGCATCAATCGACCATCCAGGCAAGGGCGAGGATTACATGCACGAGCATAGTCCACAGTGGTGCACCAAATCCATATAAATTTGAGATGTGTGCCCAATGAAGAGCTGAGAGCTGGGTGAAAAGACGAAAGACTGCCGCCACCAACAGAACCTCGGGTGTACCCAATGGCGAAAAGGCTAAAGGAACATACAAGGGCGGAAATATTTCATAATTGTATATCACAGTTGCAACATGTTTACAATCATGAATTGTAGAAAATATATCACATTTTTACTTAGTAATATTGTGCTATTTTTTATATAGGAGTCTGAGTCTCAAGGTTAGCCTATCCATTGGTTGGATGTGTACGTGGCCACCCATGATGGTCTTCCTGATGCTATCCAGATAGCGGTAATAAGTTTTAACAATTTGATCTTGTTTATCAATGCTTACAGAATTTATTTTTAACTACTCTCTCCGTCCTATAGTTATAGGCTGATTTCTTTTGGCACATAGTTTAAGAAAATTAGTTTAAGTTAATTTTTAAAACAAATTTTCCACATATACCCCTTAATATAGAATTAATGAATACATTAATTACTCCTTACTTATCACATTGAAACTCTTAACTTCATTTATTTTTGGTATAATTTTCTTTTATACACAAAATATGTTAAACTAGTAAAGCCTAAAAAGTTGAATTCTTTTATTGAGAATACAACAACATTAAATGTGGTGATAAAAATAATGACATTAAAGGTTGTTTCTTCAAAAAAAGAGTAATAGTTGAATATTTATTATAAGGGCATAAAAGTAAAATAATGAACCAACTAAATTTTATAAATAGTAAGTAGCCTATATATTGGGACATCTCAAAATGGAAAATCAGCCTATAACTATGGGACGGAGGGAGTATTTAATTGTTAACATGATGACAGGATACTTATAAGCGTTTATTGAATGAGCGTTATCCTGAAGGCACTCCACATCCGCCTATTGATCAAGAGTTGTGGGAGAGGGCATCTGTTGTAAAGAAGAACTATATTAAAGGTTAAGGACAACGACGACGCCCATCTTTCAGTGGCTCAGGCAGCTCTGCTACCCAGTCTTCACAGTCATCGAGTCATCCAAATTGCTCATACTCCTACCGATTGTGTGTGAGAGCTATATCCGAGATCGAGATCTTTCAAGATCTTTGGGCGGGCATCCGGGGTTCACGAGTCCGAGGAGTTAGCTAAGGTAGTAGCGGTAAGTTAGCAAAGAATAAAGATCACAAAGACACGTGGGATGGCGACGAGGTATAAAATCAATTTGTTGTATATATTGTCGTATACCAATATTAACATATATAGTTAGTATATATTTGTAACTTGTTTTACTATTTTTTTAATTACAGGGTAATCAAGGAGAAGCTAATCAAGATGCTGATGCTTGACGGTCGATACAGCTCTGTTTTGTAGTTCTTTGAGAATTTTGTACTTTTATATTCATTCATGTTACTTAAATATTAGATTTGTTTATATTTATTTAATTTATATTGGTTTAAAGGTTTATGTAGTTTATATACTAGTTTTGTGTATGTGTCGGTAGATGATTGATGTTTACATTGTAGTGAAAGATGTTTATATTATTGTGTATGTGTGTTGGGATAAAGCAGGTACAAAACAGGTACAGGTTTTTTTTTGAATTATACTAAACAACAAAAATCTGGTTTTCAGTTGTTTCAAATCAGCGACCACATGCGGTCGCTGATATTCATCAGCGACTAGTAACATTTGAGGGTATCAGCGATCGTATGTGGTTGTTGATTGCAGTCGCTGACACGTGGACCACGTCAGCCTTTGGCCCTAAGCCATGCTGACTCAACTTAGCGACTGAAATGACGAATTCGGTCGCTAATAGCGGTCGCAGATATATCCGTCGCTAATAGTGGTTGCTGATGTGCACATCAGTTACCAGATTATATGCGATGACTATCAGCGATTGCGATCGATCGGTCATTGATAGGTATCGTGATCGAATCACGATCACGATACGCTATTGTTGATACTGTGATCAACCGATATACCTTTTCTTTTAATGTCTAACACTACTTCCAAACAATTAAAAAAACCCAAAAGAGATTAAATTCTTCACTTGATTCATAATAGCATAAACAAATCCATAGTAGCATAAACAAATCTACTCAATCAGTCATCAAGCTCAATTAAATTAAACAATGCTTCTAAATCTCATAAACAAAACAATTAATTTCAAAACCCTAAAAAATAGAATTAATACCTGAAATTACCTTGAAATTTGTGAGAAGGAATCTTGCAATAACATTTAACACTTGAGCCTTCTGATTTTCTATCTGTATTTATATCTATATGTAATTCAGCTATGTGAGACCTCAGATTTTACGAATAAAGATTTAATTTCTCAAAATATATTTTTTAAATATTATGGTGTGAATTTGAGATAATGTTATAGTTGTGGGTAATATTTATAAATTTCGCAAAGTAAGCAAGTTGTCATATTATATTCGATTGGTCGGGGAATAATCGTTTTATCAGGGAATATTCATATTAACTAAGACAATCATTGGTGGACCCATAATGAAATTATCATCGGATCGAGAAAGCGACAAAAATATTTTATGAAAATAACGGCGGAAGTTTTTACCGTTAATCTGTTGAAACACCACCGTTAAAAAAAATGAAAGAATACGCGTGGTTGCATAGTAGCACATGGTATTGATTATTGATGCTTACGTGAGAAGTCACTCAGTTTTGTTGAATTATTGCTACAGTAATTATTGCATAATATCTCACGTTATTTGATTTAATTATTATCGATATTTTATATATTATTAAATCAATAATTGAGATAACAAAGTTATTAATGTTATTATTTGCAATATTAACGATGTCTGTAAGTTACGCCACGGAGAGGTTTGGTCACCTAATCAAGGCGTCGATAGGAGAAATCCTTATCGAAAGCCCTCTTTCCGGGAATGACCTAATCGATTAATAGTGTGAATTATAATAATGATGATGAGTTTTGTTTTATTAGTATTATTAATGTAATAAAATGAAAAACTTTTTATATAAAATATAATACTTTTATAAAGTTATTTGTTTTATTAGACTATAAATAGAATATATTATATTCAATTATGCATAGTATTTTGTGATAGTAAAATCTTTTTATATAAAAGCGAGAATACTTTTATAAAGTTATTTGTTTTATTAGATTATAAATAGAATATATTATATTTTATTATGTATAGTATTGCATAGTTACTGATAGTGTTTTCAGATAGTAAAATCTTTTTATATAAAATGTAATACTTTTATAAAGTTATTCATTTTATTAGATTATAAATAGAATATATTATATTTTATTTAAAAAAATTTATTTTATTAGAATATTCTATTAAATCAATATGGACCGTCCGATTAAAAGTAAATCAATCTGAACCGTTCATGAATTAGTTATTATTCAGTCCATTCTCCTATAAATAGAAGCTCATTCCTTCATTATTTATTACGAATTCACTGAAACTCTAGAGAGAGAAACTATAGAGAGAGTTCTTCTTCTGTAATCTCGAGCGTATTTCTTTAGAGTTTAAGAAAGCTTTGAGCATAGAAGATAGTATAAGTATTCTTCAAGTATATTCCCGCCCTACCCGTCGGAATACTCTTCTTTTTAAGGTAAGGGATATTATTTGTTATACCCATAAGGGGTATTATTCTTTCTTATTCATGAAGAGAATTATTTTCTTTCAATACCTGTAAGAGATGTTATTCCATTCTTCATTATTATGTTGGAATAACATGTTTATGCGAAGTACCGCATACATGGTGAAATTCTTCTGTTATTCTATTCTTTATTAGTCTGTTGGAACATCTTGTCGGTGCGTATTACGCCTGACCTGGTTTCGTTATTTATTATTCTGTTGGAATAACTTGTGTGCGGTCTATCGCATGCCTGGTGAAGTCTTTTGTTATTCCATTCTTTATTATTCTGTTGGAACATCCGCCGGTGCGTTTACGCATGACCGTTCCGTTATTTATTGCTCATTGGAATATCACATGCGTATGCGTTTCGTATTATGACTGGTTCCATTCTTTATTATTACATTTGAATAACTCAGATGTGCGATTCATCGCATGCATGGTGATTTCTTCTATTATTCCATTCTTTATTATTCTATTGGAATAACTCATCATGTGGATTATCACATGCATGGTGAATGATCCTTTATATTCATTCCTTATTAAATTGTGGAAATGATCTGTCTATGTGGATTACCGCATGGCGGGTGAAAATTCATTGCAGTTTCATATATTATATGATAATCATTTGGTTAAAATTTGGCTTCTATACTCCATGAAATTAGTGGAATATCCTTGATATTTGCGCTTCATCCAGTATCTTTTCATGGAAATATTCTTCTGAGCATTCTTGAATTTTATTCTACAAAGAAGTATCATGTTGACAATTTAGACGTTATTGGTTCCTGGATAAATTAATTCTTGAACTTATTTTATTGAATTATTATGTAATTGTCATCATCCTCATGTTTATATTATGTTGAAAGTCATATGTGGCCTGTAGTGCATAGATGGACTTGGTATGATTATGACCAGGGATTATTCGGTATAATCATGACCGTAATGTTACAAATGATGTGGAAAAAGTCCTCATTGGCCCGTAATGTATTGATGGACAGTTTTTTGGTATGATTATGGCTATGGATTCTCTTCGGCAAAGGGTGCAAAGATGAATTTTTTTATGGTATGATCAGGACCGTTGATAAAAATACGATTATCTTTGGCCCGTAGTGCATGGATAGTTCGTGGTCGTGATACTAAAGAATATCCTTGGCTTGTAGTGTAGGGATGATTTGATGATGTGGATTATTTATTAAGCTTAGTCTCAACGATAAAAGTGATGAAAAAACTTTTAAATCATAGAAGATAGTAGATTTTATTCTCTACTTGACTCTTTTAATGGATTGCTTGTTCCGCTGCAGTTAAACTTGATGTTTGTTATATTGTATCAGTTTAACACTGTTGAAGGCTAACGATAATTTATTCTACATTATCTTAGTCATAATATTTCTTACTGGGCTAGTTAAGCTCACCCTTTCTTTCACTGTTCTCTTCAGGAAATGAGAATATAGCTGGGACTAGTCGGGGAATGGAGTGATGGTCCGAGATGGTGTCATAGTAGTCCTCACTATTCTGTGAAATAGTGTGATAATAATTGTAATAAGATTGAATTTGAGTGTGGATATTGTCTAGATGACAATATTTGTATTTAAACTCACAACATATATTTTGTCGTATTTTACACGACAGTTGTATAATTAGTTTGTATTTATATTCAGTACCATGTATCTGGCGACTCAGAATAGGTGATGTATACCTATTTTGGGGGCGTCACAAGCTATGGCAGGGATAGTGATGAAGGACTGAAGGAGACGAAGTCGGTGTCCGCTGGAAAAGCTTAATTGATTATTTTCTTTTCAGATTGATTGATTTGTGTGAAGGAGACGAACTATTTGTGTGAAGGGGACTATTTGTAATTCAGATCTATTTGTGTGAAGGAGACGAACTCACCACTCAGTCACTCATAGTCTCATAGATTGATTATTTACTTTAATATTTAAGTAATGAAAGAAAGAGAATATTTAAGGGGGTAAAAATTTTGGGCCTAAAGCCCGGGCACCTTGGGCTTTAGCCTAGGACCGGTGCTGGATGTATGAAGCATGTGTAGATGCATTGACTAAAATTTTTGATGCATTAATATATGAAATTTGTATGCTATGTGAAGCATGAAATGTGTAGACTGTTGGACTTGCTGAGCCGTCGTGCTTAATCTTGCAAACAAATTTTGCAGATAAAAGTCGATATAAACAGATGACCATAGCGTTAGAGGATTAAGGATATATATAGACAAAGGATCACGAGAAGAATTAGTGATTGAAGATGGTTAGTGTAATTTCTTTGGAGTATTTTTATTTGGTAAGATTTGATGCCAAGACACTTAATGATGAAGTATCCAGCTAAGCTAGATGAATGTTAATATTATATATTGTAGTTGTGTAGTTGAAGAACACAATACAGAAGAATATTAAAAATTTTGGATTGTGAATCCATATAACAATATAAAACATATTGTTTATAGTTTAAGATGTATCAGTAGATCAGGAATGATCAACAAATGTAATAACCAATTGTAAAGGTTATAGATTCTGGAACAGAAGGGAATAATGTATTAATTGGTATAAAAGTTAGGTTGTGTTCAATTATTTATAAATAAAGGTTGTATATATTGAGATGAATGTGGTACCATGACGTACCAGGCCTGAGGTTCAAGAGACCCGGATTTGAGGCGTTACAATGGATGGAGCATATATGTCAATGTCAACTTTTTATGAAAGTATAAAGGACAATGATGTGGTTGGAATTATTACAAAGATTTTTTTTTTGCGTGAGCAAAATAAATTAAAGTCAACAAACTAAATAATCTGAGTTTATTTATATGGTAATGTTATCAATATAACATTTTTCATTCTTTTCAAATCAGTAATTATATTACAATTAATTTGATTTAGAGTTCAATTTTCATTAGGATATAACCACCATTATAATGCACACTTATTTGAAGGGGATGAAAGAACGGTGAAGATAGAAGATGCGCAAGGATTTAAACCTTGGCAAATTAAAAAATGAGCATATACTTGTATACTTGAAAAGCTTAAATACATTTTAAACTTTAAAGTTTTTCGCTTTTTATAATTTAAATTCTAATGTTTCTATTTTAAAATATTAAATCTCAATGTCTCTAAATTTTTATAGGTTAAACCTTTTGGCCACTTAATTTAGTATTTTTTTATTGAAATAAGTCATCGTGACTTAAAATGAAAGGACAATTAAATCTTTAAGGATATATATCATTTACACATTTTCCTTTTTATCATACAATAATCACGTGTCTATAATTTTATGTACTTTTATAAATATTTATGTTTTTCTTTAATCTGAGAAATTAAGTCATTTTAAGAGTATATATCATTTATATTGGCTCCAATTTTTCTATTTATTTTCTTCATGATCATACATTAACCACATACAATTTTATTTTCTTCTAAAGATATTTAAGAGTGAAATTACCCAAAATACCCTTTATTCGGATCAATTATTACACATCTGTGGCTAAAAAATTTAATTTATAAAAACTTAAAGATATTAAAGTTCAATGTCTTAAAGTTAAAACATTAGGTTTAAACTGTAAAAAATAAAAAACTTTAATATTTAAAGTGTATTCAAACCTAATGGATGTTAGATAAACAATAATCAATACTCCCATGCACTCTACAGAATTCACCACATTATGTTTTCAACAAATTTCTGCACATAAATTTCAATTCGTACATCTATTCGAGCTTGTACTTTTGATACACACGTAAGGAAGCTTTCTATTCATTTTAATTTGACTTGTTTACACTTTTATAGACATGTATATTGTTGAAAAATAAACTTGTACCAAAAATAAGTATTTTTATTTAGCATATTTTATGTTTTAACTATGGGTTAATTGAAAATTATATCCCAAAGTATACACCCGTTTACTATTCGTACCCTGATATTTAAACATTTTCATTCCGCTACCCAAAATACCGTTAAGTTACCATAACTGACTCTTTTGTAATTTCTGGCCAAAAAAGTTACCGGAACTGCCACGTGTTCCAGTGGTTTATGTAATAAGCACGATTAGACCAGACTTTTATTAATTTGACTGTATAAAACTTTTGAAAACCTGATTAATTAGATTAAATAATACATTTATATTTACTAATACAATAAATTTTAAATTTACAAACATAATTTTCTTTTCTTTTTCCTCTTCTTCACATAATTTTCTTTTCTTTTTCCTCTTCTTCCCCCATCTTCATCATCCTCCCCATTACCATGGAACTCACCAAAAAATTCAAAATCGAAAATACCCAAATCATTCATCTTCTTCCCTTGTAATTAACCATTCTTGAAGCTCAAAAATCTCAAACTAAAAACCCCAATTCGTTCATTATATTCAAAATTTTGCCCAATCTCAAAGTCATTTCAGTTTCTCTCTCAAGAGGAAGAACCCAAAACCCAAACCCAAACCCAAACCAAGAATTTTAGAAATCTCAAGAGCAAAGGAAAAACCAAAAACCCAAACCCAGAATTTTAGAAATCTCAACACCCATAAATTTCAATCCATAATCAAAGAAACTAAGCGTAAGATCAAACTCATCTATTATCTCATACACCAAACCCAAAAAAAATCAAAGAAATAAACCCATAACAGATCTAGCACTAAGCATAAGATTAAACCCAAATCGAGCCATTGATTTAAGCATCCATGGTGATCGGGACCAAAATTAGTCACATCAATCGTAGATCTGGGTTTGAATTTTTTAGATCTTTTATAAAAATTCATTATAACTCGAGGACCCTTGGGTTGATATTGAAGAAGAATATCAAATGAAAATAAAAGAGATGAAGATGGAGATTTTGATTATGTTTTGGTTTGATGAACGAAATGAGATGAAATTAGAGGACCCTTTGGTTTGTTGCTCTAATTTGTCGTTTGTTTTAATTTGTTGAATGAGATGGAATTAGATTGACAAAATCCCCAAAATGTTTGAATTTTTTTACACTTTATTTTGTTAATATCGTATTTTACATGTATTTCTACAAATTAATTAAGTCAACTACAGTATTTATACGGTTATACAATATTTTAATATTAAATTATGACATGACCATTTTTTGAAAAAAAAATTGATCGAAAATCTGAATAGGGTCTATCGTGGTTACTTAATGGTACTTTGGGTATCGAGATGGGAACGTTTAAACATCAGGGTACGAATGGTAAAAGGGTGTATACTTCGGGGTTTAATTTGCAATTAACCCTTTAATTAATATTTATGTACTAGTTAGTTTATGTATGTGAATGTTCATGTAGCTAGTTGAAAAGGTGTCTTAGGGAGTTGTTTTTTCATTAATTAGTGTTCATTCATGTATTTGAGTTCATACATGTATGAAAATTCCTATAAATACATATGTACTCAATTCAGTTGGAGCAAACAAGAAATATAAGACTTCATTTGTGATAACATTTAATTTCTTCATTTTCTCTAGTGTGTGAGTTTATTATTTCCAACAAATTGGTATCAAGAGCTAGGTTGCTAAAAAATGGCAAATGGAGCGGTCCAATTTCAAGTTTCTTAATTGAAGAAGGAAAATTATGAGAGTTGGTGTATTCGCATGAAGGCTATTTTTTGTTCACAAGATATATGGGACATTGTGACCAAATGCTATGGAGAGCCTGAAAATGAAAATTTGTTATCACAAGCACTAAAGGAAGCTTTGAGTTCCACAAGAAAGAAAGATCAAAAAGCGGTCACTATCATTCATCAGTATTTGGATGATGTAATGTTGCGGGATAAATGCTTTTTTCATCAGTACTCTACTTTAGGTTAACTTACAAATGACTAACTAATTTTTTTTTTACAGTCAACTCACTGAACTTTAGTTTTCTAACAAACCGTTAGAAAATTTGTCTAGACAATTAATTGACTAACTAAGTAATGATGTGGCAGTAGTGACATGGTGCTCATTTTTGATGTGGTCATTCTTAAATGAAAATGAAGAAAATCTAGGATTTGATAGTATAAAAATTTAACTAATACACTTCTCTCTTTCGAATCATAAGAGATAAAGATATGGCAAAATTGTGGTTGCATTCTTTTTTTGTGAACAGCGTCTAACAAAAGATATGTCTAAAGTATCCCGCATTTGGTTACAGCCATTCCTGCTTTTAAAAGTTGCGACTTATTTCCAGAAAAGAGAATGTCCGATGCAGGAGATACAATTCTCATTAAAAAAAATCCAATTTTATATTCATGAAAATGTGTTTAGCAAGCAGAACTGAACACTAACTCCCTATTTCTTTTTAAAATTCATTCAATTTGAGATTCAAGTAAATCTACCACTGGTTCTATATACCATTAAATCCCACATAGACATGGTAGTAGTAATTTTGATGGTCACTATTTGCGTTATTTCCATGATTGGTTGGCTTCTTGATAAAACATTATCTCCATTTTGTGTACAGCAAAGCGGATAATCATAAACATATAGACTACAAGGGTTGCATAATTTGCTTTCTCTCTTGTATTTAATGCATATACAGTAAATTAGATTGTGATCCACAATCTTCACGCTTCTCATGTAGAGAGAGCTGATCAGATAGTGTAGTTATCTAAAACTTTTGTTATTGAATTATATTAGTATGCAATGTTGCTAATAAGACGCGAAGACGTTAACGCCTGTAGCTGTCTTCAATGCTTTTTATGCAGAGAAGCAGGTTGAGATGCTGGCTTCGCACTAAATGTCTAATCAGACTGACCCTTAGAGTGAGAGACAACAGAAGTTTATGTGCACTTGAAAATTTTAGTAAGGAAGTCGAGGAAAAATACATTTTAAGTTTTAATATCATTGGTAAAATAACTCTTTTTTATATATAACAATCTTTGCTTGGATAACTTGAGCTCTCCTACATTTATTTGAAACTTGACTCTCCAGCTCTTGCAGCTGGTTCCGTCATAAGGGGCCATAATTACTTGAGCCAATTATGTTTGCAGTTTAACACAATATGAGAGCTTTCCTCTTTGAGGTATATATGCTTCTCATGAGAGCTTTTTCTCTGCAATTTGCTTCCTGGTTATGATAAAATTCTTGACTTCACCGGTTCAATTGCTCATAGTAGATATGAATTAGTCGGTCAAAACTAACCAAACCCTATCTCCCAGAAGTACCCTGAAAGAAGTGATAAAAAGATATGAATGGAAGAAAAAGAATTTCCAAGTGGATCTAGATTGGTTTAAGATATCCCCAAATATAAATTATGCTTTATTGGACTGTAAAAACTCACTTTCTAACCTTTCATTTGGTTGACACTAGCTTTTGTTGAGGCTATGTTCCTTAGAACAAACTGAGGCCAAATGGTTTGATCTTCGTGAAGTTTATTTAGTTTTCAGATAATTATGTACATCTTCACTTAGTTTCATACTGTTGTGGGAGTTGTATGTGTCTCTTTGTCCGGGAGTTCCTGAAAACTATAGCTGTCAGAAGAACTAATTCCTTGCAGACAAGCGATGTTAGTTAGAAAATGAAGTGGAACTGATATATCAATATGTAACTTGTACATAGTTCTAAGCAAAATGTTCCACCTGGTCAAGTACATGCTGTTTGGGGCAGCAAAACTGCAAGAATAGACTTAGGTTGCCAATATTTGAAAACTTTAACTGCTTTGAACTGTATTGACCATCAAATATTGGTATTTAAGAGTCGGTGCCAGTTAATTGTATTTCAAAGTAAAATTAATTGTTGTATGGTTCTTGGCCCAGCGATAACTCTTTACTTATGATTTTCATGAGGTCAAGGGTTCGATTCGTGTGTGAATGTGGTATGTGTATGTGTAGAAATTAGCAAACAAAAAAAAAATTAAAGTAAAATAACTAGTATCCCTGACTTGAATGAACAAATTAAACACTACTTTCATATATGATGCAAAGTGATCTTTTCATGGTCTAATTATGAACACAGTGATTCTCAAACATTTTATTTTCTTGTGCACCTACCAATTAATGATTCTTATTCTTATGATTGCTAAATAGGCCACACTTGATCGATCATTTCATATAGCGTGTCCTAGGGTGTTGAAAAATCAACTAAATATTTTGCACTAATCATCATCTAGCCCAAATTGAAATATGTCACACAAGTCCACGTCCTTGCGATCAGTGATTTGGTAGCAGAAAAGTCAATACTTGGAAGTATGCATGTTTTTAAACCTGGCATGGGACAACACTATCACAAACTGTGAATTATAGGTAATTTCATGAAAGGTATTATGAATCGAACTTATTTATGACGTCCCTCAAAGACTAGTTTGAGATGAAGATGTCAAATGCACTTTAGCTTCAGAGTTGGTTTATAAGATTGGAAAAATAAATTAAATTTTAAGTTTCAAGTTCATTACATTTATGGTAATAGGAAGTGGTTAGCATGAAGTTTATTTTTTGTAAGTAAGTTAATCGATTGATCGATAGAGTCTTGTGGCGTGTATTTCTATGCACACAAGATTCTATCGTTAATCGATTAATCTTATTAACAATAAACTTCATGCTAACTTGATCCGCAGTAATGTAAGTGGTTAGCATAAAGTTTATTTTTTGGGTAAGTTGGTCAATTAATATGAGTAATAATTAATATTTAAGAAATGATGAGGTAGCTAGGGCTGATATAACAGTGTAACTTGCTGTGTCATGTTGCTCATGCTTTAGTAACTTGTTATGTTTGTATATTTATTCAGTGTTGAAAAATAAACTTGTCCCAAATAATTAAGTATTTAATATATTTATGTTTTAATTAATATTTATGAAGCTATGTTGGTTCATGTATTTGAAGGTTCATGAAATTAGTTGAAAAGATGTCTAAGAAGTTGTTTTTAATTAAATGCATGTTTATTCATGTATTTAAGTTTATACATGTATGGAGATTCCGATAAATACTTATGTACTCAATTCTTTTGAAGCAAGCAAAATTATAAGATTTCTTTTGTGATAACATCTTCTCCATTTTCTCTAGTGTGTGTGTGAGGTTTTTATTTCCAACAAATTGGTATCAAGAGCTAGGTTGCTAGTAACACCCACTAGAAAATGGCAAATGGAACGGTTCAATTCCAAGTTCCTCAATTGAAGAAGGATTAACTATGAGAGTTGGTGTATTCGCATGAAAGCAGTTTTTGGTTCACAAGATCTATGGGATATTGTGACCAAAGGCTATGTAGAGCTCGTAGATGAAAATTCGTTATCACAAGCACAAAAGGAAGCTTTGAGTGCCACAAGAAAGAAAGATCAAAAGGCGGTTACTATCATTCATCAATGTTTGGATGATGCAGTGTTGCAAAAAGTTGCTCTTGCCACCACCGCCAAGCAAGCGTGGGAAATTTTCTAAAATTCATTCAAGGGAGTTGCAAAAGTAAAGAAGGTTCATCTTCAAACCTTGAGAAGTGACTTCGAAGGTTTGCGTATGAAGGAGTCCAAATCAATTTCATATTTTTTTTCTAAAATTTTGACAATTATCAACCAAATGAAAAGTAATGCTGAAGAAATCGAGTAAATGAAAAAAATCCTTCGTTCTTTAAGTCCCAAGTATGAGTATATTGTTGTAGCCATTGAGGAGTCGAAAGACTTAGAAATCATGACTGTTGATGAACTCATGGGTTCGTTGCAAATCCATGAAGAGAGGCTTGAAAAGCAAAAGAAGGGGCCTAATGAGCAAGTGCTCCAAGTGAAGCTTTCTTTCAAGGAGAGAGAAGAAAAACATGAAAATAGTCAAAGTGGTCGAGGTCGTGGCCAAGCAAGAGGTCGTGGAAGAGGCGGAAGAGGAAGTCACTACTCTCCTCACAAAGAAGAAAGGGGCATAGAGTCTCACCACACAAGGGGACGTGAAAGAGGAAATTTTTCACGACCGTATCAAAAGAGGTATGATAAATCTCGAGTTCAATGTTACAATTGTCACGATTATGGGCACTATGCTTCGAAGTGTAAGAATAATTTGAAAGATATTGAAGGAAAGTCAAATTATGTGGAGAAAAATGTTGATGAAGTGGAGCCCACTTTACTTTTGACATGCAAAGGAGAGATGAGTGAAGATGACAATACATGGTATCTTGACACGGGTGCAAGCAATCATATGTGTGGAAGAAAAAAAATGTTCGTTGAGCTTGATGAATCTGTATGCGGCATTAATGTCACTTTTGGAGACTCGTCAAAAATTCCAGTTAAAGGAAAAGGTAAAATTTTGATTCGATTAAAAGATGGGAGGCACCAATTTATTTCAAATGTTTATTATGTGTCAAATATGAAGAACAATCTTTTAATTTTGGGGCAGCTCTTAGAGAAAGATTATGATATTTTGATGAAAGATTCTAACCTTTACTGGAATTTACTAGTGAAGGTGCCTATGACAAGAAATCGAATGTTCTTATTGAATATTCAAAATGATGTGGCAAAATGTTTTAAAGATTCATCTTGGATTTGGCACTTGAGACTTGGGCACTTGAATTTTTGTGGTTTGGAAGCTTTTTCGAAGAAGAGGATGGTGAACGGGTTGCCTTCAATTTACCACCCCGATCAACTTTGTGAAGGGTATCTTTTTGGAAAGCAATCTCGAGAAAGTTTTTCGAAAAAATCAAATAGTAGAGCAATCATGCCATTAGAATTTGTGCACTCAGATGTGTGTGGTACTATTCATCCGTCATCATTTGGTAAGAATAATTATTTTCTCCTCTTTATCGATGATTTTAGTAGGAAGACATGGGTGTATTTTCTCAAAGAAAAATCGGAGGTGTTTGGAACCTTTAAAAAATTCAAGACTCTTGTAGAGAAGCATAGCGGGTATAATATCAAGGTCATTAGATCCGATAGAGGGGGCGAGTTCACATCAAATGAATATAAATTATTTTGTGAAGAAAATGGAATTCGTCATCCTTTAACGGTTCCAAGATTGCCACAACAAAATGGGGTGGCGGAGAGAAAAAAATAGAAGCATTCTTATCATGGCTCGAAGTATGTTGAAGAGCAAGCAAATGCCAAGAGAATTTTGGGCCGAAGCTATTGATTATGCCATCTATTTGTCAAATCGTTGCCCGACTAGAAGTGTTGAAGACATGACACCACAAGAAGCATTGAATGGGAGAAAGCCAAGTATTTCTCATTTGCGTGTTTTTGAGAGTATTGCTTATATGCATGTACCGGATGAGAAGAGATCAAAGCTAGATGATACAAGTGAGAAACATATTTTCATCGGCTATGATGCAAGATCTAAAGGCTACAAATTGTACAATACAAGCAACGACAAAATTGTGATAAGTAGAGATGTGAAATTTGATGAAGAAAGCTCATGGGATTGGAACATTTCGGAGGAAAATTATAATTTTTTTCCTTTCATTGAAGAGGAAGCGCAAGAAAGAGAAGTGGTCATAGGGAATTCTATTTCTCCACCTCCATCTCCACCACCATCCAGTGGAAATATTGATTATTTGAATTTATTCTGTCTTTTTGCGAATTGTGAACCTCTGGGATTTGAAGAAGCATCTAAAGACAAGAAATGGAGAAGTGTCATGAATGAAGAAATCAAAGCCATTGTGAAGAATGAAACATGGGAACTTACTACACTTCCAAAAGGCCAAAAACCAATTGGGGTGAAATGGGTGTACAAGACAAAGAAGAATGCAAAGGGTGAAGTGGAGAAATATAAAGCAAGATTAGTAGCCAAAGGGTACAGTCAAAGACCCGGTATTGACTATGATGAAGTATTTTCCCTTGTTGCTCGCTTGGAAACTATAAAATTGCTTGTTTCATTGGCGGCTCAAAATGGTTGGTTGATTTACCAAATGGATGTGAAGTTCGCATTTTTAAATGGATTTCTTGAAGAAGAGGTGTACGTGGAACAACCGCTTCGCTACATTGTCAAAGGAGAAAAAGATAAAGTTTTGAAATTGAAGAAGACGTTATACAGATTGAAGCAAGCGCCGAGAGCTTAGAATAGCCGAATTGATAAATATTTTCAAGACAATGATTTCAAAAGATGCCCGTTTGAACATGCCGTTTATTCGAAGGTTGGAAAGAATGGCGATATTTTATTTGTGTGCTTGTATGTTGATGATTTGATTTTTACCAGAAGTAATCCAAGCACGTTTGAAGAATTTAAGAGGGCTATGGCGCGTGAATTCGAGATGACGAATATGGGTCTTATGGCTTACTACCTTGGTTATGAAGTGAAGCAAAGCAAAGAAAGAATTTTTATTTCTTAAGAAGGATATGTTAAAGAGCTTCTTAAAAAATTTAAAATGCTTGATTGTAAGCCAATAAGCACATCCATTGAATGTGGTATTAAATTGTCAAAGCATAAAGGATGTGATATAGTGGATCCAACATTTTTCAAGAGTCTTGTTGAAAGTTTGCGATACTTAACATCCACAAGACCGGATATTGTATATGGAGTTAGGTTGTGTTTGATTAGCTCTTAACACCTCTTAATTGAAATGCCTCTGATTCGGTCAGAGGCAAAACATGTTTGGTAAAAAAAAAAGTTCCTTTTAATGCCTCTTAATCGGTTAGACACAAAATTAAAGCTTAACCATTTAGAGGCACATCTGAATGAGTTCATATTCTTAAATTACAATATTTTTCTTCCACTTCCAATGGTCGTCTCCACCTATTGAGGTTTTCTCCCAGCTTCCAATCTTGGATTTTGTTAAAACTTTGAATTTAGAAGAGAATTTTCATTTTTGGATTTGTGTAGAGGGTATATTTGATTGTCATGTTTTTTAGGGTGCCATTGGAATATTTGTTGTCATACAATATTTGACTCCTACCAACACCGAAATCAGAGTATGCGTCAATAGAATTTGCAGAAGAAAATGGTCCAATGAGATCCTTGAGTTCTCCTGAATTGCGCCTCCCGATGTTGGTCAATTCTTGTGGTTGCCTCTATGGCAATTATTGAGATCGGAATCGAATGTGGTTGTTCTCCTGCATCTTGTCTTTGTTTTCTATTGCAGAACCCGCTGATTCGTGGTTCTTTGGTCTTATATATCGGAGATATGCGGTGGTGAATTAGGTTCTTGGAGTAAGAGCCAGAAAGCACTTGCATTAAGGAAAAGAGCTAAAGATGAAATGGGCAATTCTAATTTCTCTCAAGCTGAAATTTTACTCTCACAGGTATAAGCATTTCGAGATGTTTATGAATAACCATTGTGTTTAGGAATTTTGTAGTTTATATATTATTTTTTTGTTCAGAGGATTAAAATAGTAAAATATTGTTATTCAGACATTTTGAAAAAAAATTTATCAAACAACATTTTTTTATTCAGATACAATTTTATTCTGATGCTCTATATTATTGAGACATCTAAACTGTTCAGGTTTTAACACTCAGTTTTATCAAACACCACCTTAGCCTTGTTAGTCGTTACATGGAAACCCCCACAATAACTCATTTGAAGGTTGCTAAACGAATTCTCCGTTACATCAAAGGTATTCTTGATTTTGGCTTACTTTATTCAATTTCAAATAATTCGACTTTGAGTGGCTTCGTAAAAATATCAGCAATTTGGTCTTGAGTCCTCACAAATACAAGTTCAACTTCTTTCTTTGCAACACATTGTCTTATAAAATGATACCTCGTATCATTGATCGAAGCAAACACATTGATACGAGGTATCATTTTATAAGAGAATGTGTTGCGAAGAAAGAAGTTGAACTTGTATTTGTGATGACTCAAGACCAAATTGCTGATATTTTTACGAAGTCACTCAAAGTCGAATTATTTTGCAAATTGCGGAACTCACTTGGCGTGACAAGTTTATGAGGGGGTGTTGAAAAATAAACTTGTCCCAAAGTAATTAAGTATTTAACATATTTATGTTTTAATTAATATTTATGAAGCTATGTTAGTTAATTCATGTATTTGAAGGTTCATGAAACTAGTTGAAAAGGTGTCTAGGAAGTTGTTTATTAAATGTTTATTCATGTATTTGAGTTTATACATGTATGGAAATTCCTATAAACACGTATGTACTCAATTCATTTGAAGAAAGCAAAATTATAAGATTTCTTTTGTGATAACATCTTTTCCATTTTCTCTAGTGTGTGTGTGTGAGGTTTTTATTTCCAACATTCAGGTGGGAAAGTAAATCTTATATGTATACCAGTTGAAACAAAAGAAGCCATTAAGTGTTGCAACCTCCTCCAAGTAATTCTGACGAAGTATAATTTGAACAACTCTTCTCAGTTTTTGTCTTCTACGTACACTGATGCAGTAACATTCCCTTTGGATCTTGTGAGGCGACGGATGCAGTTGGAAGTAGCAGATGGCCGATCAAGCCCGTGTTTACAAGACAGGTATTTTCGGCGCATTTGAGCATATAGTCCGAGCAGAAGGCCTGCGGGGTTTGTATAGAGGGATTTTGCCCGAATACTACAAGGTGGTTGCAAGCATTGGTATAGTTTTTATGACTAAAGAGAAAATGAAACAAATTTTGTTAGATCTGCCTGCCAATTGAGAAGACACCCCATTCGTATCAGGGATGCAATTGTTTGCCGTATTTAATTGTGGCTCATCTTATGATGGTAAAATTGTAATCATAACACTAACACAACAAATTTCCATGTATAGATAATGAGCCATGCAGCCAGTAAATCACATCTCAATTGTACTATAACTGTTGTTTTTACAGCACATTTTCCCCACCTAGAATGCATTCAGTTGAAAACAAGTACTTATTCCAATAGCCCAACTAGCTAGCTCTTTTTATGGGTACCTTTTCTAAGCATAAATGACTGGACATCATTCAAAAAGTAGCAACTAAAGCCGACTCATGAATTCACAACTCTCTCTCTCTCTTTCTCTCTCTCCTTTTAGTGCATGTCTACGCTCACTTCACTTTCATTTAAATATTCCTAGAGTCCGAAAATTTTTGGTTGAATTACAATTGTAACGCGTGCATGTATTAGATATGTAGAAATTAAATATGATTGATGTGATAAAAATTAACAACTGCAAGTACACAGTGTGATGTGGGATGGTCCGAGATCGAAGATATTGAGTTATCGGATAGTATGATGATGGCCTTGGAATATCATGAACGGGATAATCGTCACAAACGAAGAGGCCATTAAACACATTCGGCATTAATTCCTTCGACTTCGGAACAAGCGTTCGGTCGGTCCGTATCTTCGGGTCAGGGTTCAGCTTCGGATGGCGTCATGACTTCGGAAGTCGATGGATCTTACAATTATCATTATTATTATTATTAATTAGTTCTTTAAATTAATAATATTTTATTATTAGTAAGTTTGTTATTTTTGTTAGGAATTATTTTCGTAAAAGTAGGAAGTTTGTTAGAATCTTTTTCATATCCTTAGGATGATTTTATTTCCATATCTTTAGGAATATTCTAAAATGACTTAGGGATAAAGTTTTGCTAAAAAAGATCAATAAAGAATTCAACTTCACGTTCAAGGGGTAGACCGGGAAGTTCTTCAGGAAATACGTCAGGAAAGTCACTAACAACATGAATACTATTTAAATCTGACGTGTCTTTATTCAAATTCATAACATGGGCTAAGAAGGCTTGACATCTGTTTTTCAATAAACGAATAGCTTTATGACTTGATATGACAGTGATTGATTTTAATGATTTAGTTGCTTGAATTCGAACAATAGGTTGATTAGGAATATGAAAACTAACAACCTTACGAAAACAATCAATTTTGGCATGATGAGTAGTTAACCAATCAATCCCTAAAATCACATCAAAAGCAAATATCTTTAAAGAGATAAGGTCAACAGGTAATGTGATGGTGCCAACTTGGATTAAACAAGATTTATAAACAGTGGCTGTGATGAAAGTTTCTCCTAACGGAGTCTCCACAGATAGGTCAAAGTCTAATTTCTCCGGAGTCAAGTTTAAACGTTGAGCACAAGCAGGAGAGATAAATGAATGGGTAAGACCCAGATTCTAGTAAGGTATAAACTTCACAAGAATTTATGATTAGCTTACCCGTGATCATCTCGTTTGGGTTCCTCGCATTTTGACCAAACCACGACAAACGCTTCTTCCAGAACCGTTGACTTTAACTTTTCGGGACAACCTTTTGAGTCACCGTCTCACTGAACTTGGTTTCGCTACTGCATAATCTCGAGCGATATGTCCTTTCTTTCCACAATTATAGCATACCTTGAATCGTGTGGATGGTTTGATCGATATGTCCATCTTTCCAAAGATTTATAAGATACTGACCGGTGGTCGTTCTCCTCCCTTAGAACCGATTGTTCTTTGTCTTTGATGTCTTCGCATTGTCATTGTTGAATCTCCTCTTTTTAAAATCTCCCCCCGATTCGCTTATTCTATTATCATGGCCATGATTACCACCAGAGTGGTTGCCGCTCTTGTCCGTATTCTTCTTTCTCCGCTGGTTATCGTTGTTCTGATGACTGTTGTCACTGGTATGATCCTGGTTGTGGTCCCTCGGTTGACCGTACTCGTTAACTTGCTCTAATAATTGAGCCCTGTTGACAACATCTGAATAGAGAGAAAATTTATGAGAAATGAGATATTGACGTATGCCGGGTTTCAAACCTCTCGTAAACATTCGCGTCATCACGCCTCATTCTCCACCAAATGAGGTGCAAACACCGACAACTCGCAAACTTCGCTTTCGCATCTTTGGGACACCGCCATGTTATTCTCGCCCGTCTAATAAAATCTACTTCCTTCATACGATTTAATACTTTTAGGAAAGTACTTGTCATTGAAAGCGACTCAAACGCTTCCCAAGACATGCTAAGTGTAATTTGGATGGGGTACGCTTCATAGATTTCCACCAGTAATCTGCCTCATTACGGAATATAAAGGTGGCGAATGGAACCTTCTACTCCTCCGTGCATCCCAAGACATCGAATATCTTGGTAATTTGTTTGACCCACGTCTCCGCCTTAATCGGATCTTGCTTTCCCTGCACTGGTGGTCCCAACTCTTTGAATCGCTGGGTTGTAATAAACCGCAGGTGTGTTGTTATCATTTCCACCTGTATTTTGTACACGAGTCTCCCTCGTCTGATTTTACATGAACTGCAAAAAGCTTCTAAACATCCCACCGTTCATCATCTGTTCAGTGGTGTTGTTTACAGGATGAACATTGCCAGCCTGTTGCACATTCTCCTCATTGGTGAGCAAAGGAGTCTCCACAGTCTCATTTACTCCACTGTTAACATTCTCAGTCGACATTCTCAAATACTGCCATAAAACAAGGGTTAATTAAGGAAATCAATATATCACATAATATCCCTATATACTGACCAACTAACAAATAAGCTTATGTTGGACACACTAGCGAAGGATTTACTCGTCTCTCCCATCCTAGTTCTATTCCCCGATCTCCGCCAGAGATCATATCCCTAGGCTCTGATACCAACTATGACGCCCCCAAAATAGGTATACATCACCCATTTTGAGTCGTTAATAATATGGTACAGAAAAAAACTATAACTTTATTAATACAACATATAAACTATGAGTTTAAATACAGATATTGCCATCTAGACAATATCCACACCCAAATAAGTCCTCATTACAATTATTGGTACATTATTTTACTAAAATGGTGAGGACTACTAAAACAACTTCTAGAACCATCAATCCATACCTCGACTAGTACTCGCTACATTCTCGCCTCCTGAGAAGAAAAATGGAACAAAAAGGAAATAGGTGAGCTCAACTAGCCCAGTAAAGAATATTATGACTAAGATAATATAAAACAAATTATCTTTAGTCTTCAACAGGGAAAAATCTTAGAAAATATAATAAACAATAAGTTTTAGATCAATATTCGCAGCGTAAAATAATAATTCATAGAAGAGTTACGTAGAGAATGAAATCTACTATTATCTATGAATTTAAAAGTCCATCATCAATATTTTATCCCTGTAACATCAATCAATATACATCTTGAATCAAATATTCATCTTTGCACTACAGGCCAAAGATATTCATCAGTCGGTCAGGTTCATCTCAACACCTGTTCATCTTTGCACTACGGGCCAAAGATATTCAATTATATCATCATTTAGGACTGAGGATGATGAAAAATATTTTAAAGAAAACGAATCCAGTGAAACAAAAGAATAAATATTAATGTTTCATATTTCAGCTATTTCATGTCCAAAAATACCTCATAAATAATCATAGTGGTGTAAAATTCAAGAATGATCAAAACATGGATACAATCAAAGCTAGTATCCATAATAGATATTTTGGACGAAAAACAAAATTTTAATTTTTCTGTGAATAGTCTTGTATTCGTGAATAGTGATGTATACGTGAATAAAAGGTCGTATCACGTGAATAGTAACCCTACACTAAAAGACAAGAATTTCACAAGAAAAATACTCCCAATATTCCCAAGATAATGATATTGAAAGAAATAATATCATTTTAAAAAATAACATCCCTTACCTCGAAAGAATAAAGACTTACGACCTGGACTAATTGGATATAGTCTTTGAAGGAAGCTTACAATCAGATAAGCAACACTCAAAGTATCATAATACTCACAAGAATACGCTCAATATATCGAGAGATAAAGAGAGAGATGATTTCAATTTCTGGTGTAATTTTCAATTCTAACCTAAGTACCCTATTTATAGGAAAATGCTTAGAACACCAAAGCAGAAAATTTAATAAAATAATTTTATTTATTAAATATTCAAGCCCACCACCCAAGAATCTGAATTCTAGCAACATAACACATTTATCGCATGAGGGACACTCACCAAAAATGTTTTTCTTTAAAAAAATAATTAAAACTTTCAAAAATCAATTATTTCAGAACATCGGTACTTCAATAATTCATAATAAATAGCCCTTTTATCAGAAAAATTCGAACCTTATGTCCTTTTCATAGGAAATTCCATTATCTACAACTTTGCAGAAGAAATTTTTTCCAAATTCCAAAATGTAAATTGAAAGAAATCCACAAACCAGGCGATTTTTACAGTTATAATCAAATTTCAGTCAAGAAATGGGGTCCACCGACATGTTTAACATGTTTTTAACATTTATTGCAACAAAAATACTCTTCCTCCTCATAAACTCATATATCCCACATTCATTGTAAAAATATCACCATTATTATATTATTAAAATATAATAATATATTTGAATGAATTATTTTATCAGAAAAGGATAAAATATTAATTTTCAACAATTGTCACATTAAAATTTTTCTCCATCTATATCCACATAAAATCATTATTTTACTCATCATATAAATCAATAATTAATTATTCATAAATAATATTACAGAATCACAATACTGACAACCAGGAAGTTCCCAGGAAAGAGGGGGCTTTCCAATAAGGATTTCTCCTTACTGGCGTGCAATTATATGACCTAACCTCTCCTTAGACAGAACTTTCTAGACATTGCCAATATTGCTATCTAATAATATTATTCAAATAATATGAATTAGTGATCCGATAATAAAAAATTCTGTGTAGTGACAATTACTGAAACAATAGTAATATAAAATATCAACGCAACAATTATTGAATCAATAAAATAAAATATTGAACAGTAATTACTGTAACAATTATTGAGTAGTGCCTTCTTACGTAAGAATTAATAATTGGTGCTATACCGTGTGCTACTGTGTTTTAACCACCTAGTATTTCAACAGTATTAACGGTAACAACTACGCCCTTATTTATAAACAACTTATACTTGTCGTTTTCTTCATCCAATTGCTTTCCGTTATGGGGCCCACACATGATTGCGTCGTCGTATGAATATTCCCCGACAGTAAGAATATTCCACTATAACAATGAATATTCTCCGATAGAAATGAATATTTTATAACCACTTGCTTATTTGAAATATTTGCACATTTTATCCATAACTAACCACATTAATCAAATCAACCCTTACTATTTTAAAATAATAAATAGAGGAAATTAAATTTCATTTATTAATAATTTGGGGTCTTACAGTAATGTCCAGGACGTGATGATTGAGGATTTACAGAGACAGGTTACAGAGCTATCCCAACGCCTAACGGCAGATCAGGGTCGTCGTGGACAAGTTCCGGAGGAGGAAGTCCCGCACCTAGGCCGCTGTGGACAGGTTCCGGAGGAGGAAGTCTTACATCTTGAACACGATGAAAAATCCTATAATTCTGAGTCGAGTTTTAATAGCCCTTACCACCGTAGGAGGCAGTTATAGGAATGGCGTGACCGTGAGGACCGATAATTCTATCAGTTTTACACTATCATATCAAGCCATATAGCCATTCGTTTATTAAAAAATGGATGTCAAACTTTCTTAGCCCATGTCACGGATTTAAACAAAAATACGTCAGATTTGAATGATATTTTTATTGTTAATAAATTTCCTGACGTATTCCCTGAAGAACTTCATGGTCTACCCCCAGAGCATGAAATCGAGTTTTGTATTAACCTTGAACCCGGTACAAAATCCATTTCCAAAACCCCATATCGAATGGCTCCTATTGAACTTCAAGAGTTAAAAACCCAACTACAGGAACTATTACACGTCGATTTCATTTGTCCTAGTACGTCTCCTTGGGGTGCTTCTGTTTTATTCATAAAGAAGAAAGATGGGAGTATGCGACTTTACATTAACTATCGGGAGTTGAATCATGTCACCGTAAAAAATAGGTACCCGTTGTCTCACATTGATGACCTGTTTGATCAGTTACAAGGTGCCAAATTCTTTTTAAAATCGATCTTCGTTCCGAATATCATCAGTTAAAAGTTAAAACTGATGATATTCGAAAAACTAATTTTAGAACTCAGTACGGACATTATGATTTCCTAGTCATATCTTTTAGATTGCCTAATGCTCATGATGCCTTCATGGATATGATGAACCGAGTATTCATGGAATATTTGGATTATTTTGTGGTTGTCTTTATTGATGACATCCTCGTACACTCCAAAAGCCATGAAGATCATGAGTAAACCTTGAGGCTGATACTTTAAAAGCTTCGTGAAAATAAGCTATATGCCAAGTTGAAGAAATGCGAGTTCTGGCTTGAGGAAGTAGCATTCCTTAGGCACGTGATATCGAATTATGGAATATCAGTTGATCCGACAAAGATTGAAGCAATACAAAGCTGGGAGCAACCCAAGTCAGTAACCGAAGTACGTAGGTTTCTGGGCTTAGCTGGTTATTATCAGAGATTCGTGGAAGGATTTTCTCGAATCGCTACTCCATTTGGTTCGGAGGAATTTGTTGTGAGATCCCGAATTTTATGAAATGAAAGTATTCAATTTTCTTATAATTATTATTCTATTTAGTAAATGGTTAAATTGATAAAAGTTTAAAGTTAAGGGTGATATTTGAAAAAATTTCAAAGTAAGAAAGTTTTCATAAAATAATCGGTGATAAAAGTACAGTAATACGCTTGGTTGCATAGTAGCACACTGTATTTATTATTGATGCTTACGTGAGAAATCACTCAGTTATACTGAATTATTGCTACAATAATTGTTGCATAATATCTCTCATATTATTGATTCAATTATTGTCACAATAACAATATTTATATTATTAAAATAATAATTGAGACGACAAAGTTATTCATATTATTATTTGGAAATATTGATGATGTCTAGAAAGTTCAGTCGAGGAAAGGGGTTTGGTCACCTGATTTCGCGCCAGTAGGGAGAAATTCTTATCGGAAAGCCCCCTCTTTCCTGGGAATGATTTTGTTGTTAAATATTGTGAGTTATAATATTAATGATGAATAAGTTCATGTTGATTAAAGATGAAATTGATATTTCCATTGTGTTGGAATTATTAGTGTTGATGGAAATCGACATTTATTTCAATAATAATTGATTTCTGGAGGTTATATTGACCAATTAGGTAATTAATCGGATAAATGAGCAAATAATATCTATTAATTCACATGTTTATAACTATTTTTTCACATGTATGTACTATTGGTTTACATGCATGTACTATTAGGGGAGGTGGTGAAAGATTGATAATACTTGCATGACTAAATTAAAAATAGAGGTATAGATGAAGGTACTATACTGTAATTATTTTTTTCATATGTATATAACTATTGAGTCACGTGATTGTACTATTGATTCACATGATATACTATTAGGGGAGGTGGTGCAAGTTTGATAATACTTGCAGGACTAAATTAAAAATGAAGGAAAAGATCGTATTATACTGTAATATTCCGAGCTCCAAAACGTGCAAATATCGAAACTATATTATTTTTATAAATAGAAATTCATTCTTCTTTTATTCTCATAATTCACTAAGACTCACAAGAGCAATTATAGAGAGAGAAGCTATAGAGAGAAAGAAGAAGAGAAGTCTGCTACTTCATTATTCCAGTAGCCAGTCTTCTTTTGAGGTAAGGGGTATTATTTATTTCATATTCTGAAGAGATATTATTTTTCATATTCGTATGAATATCATTTTTCGTTCAATATTCATTGCCTTCGTTTAATATTCGTAAGGAATATTATTTTCGTTCAATGTTCGTAAGGAATGTTATTTATTTCTTATTCGTAAGGGTTATTATTTTTTACTATTCACTCGGGTATTATTCACTCAGGGGTACTATTCACGAAGTATTATTCATGAAGTACTATTCATGAAATTCTATTCATGAAGTACTATTCACGGGGTACTATTCACTCAGGTACTATTCACCTGTGGTACTATTCATGACAAAAATTTGATTTTTTTCCTGTCCAAATCATTTTTAATACAATATTATTCTTGAATTTTACTCCACAAAACAGTATCATGTTGATAATCTGGACATTATTGAATTCTTGATAAATTAAATTGTTAAAGTCTTTAATATTTATCATTTGCTTTCATTTAATTGAATTCTTATATCATTGTCATCATCCTCATGTTTATATTGTGATGGAAGTCATCTTTGACTTACGTGCAAAGATGGACTATTGATTATTGGTTTTACAATTGTATATCTTTGGCTTACGTGCAAAGATGGATTGTTGATTATTGGTTTTACAGTTGTATATCTTTGGCTTACGTGCAAAGACGAAATGTTAATTGATAGCTTTGGCCTGTAGTGCAAAGATGGATAGGTGTATGACATGATCATGACCACTAGTGATAATAACGAATATCCTTGGCCCGTAGTGCATGGATAATTTGATGATGTGATTGGCAGGATCATGACCATTAGTTAACAGTTGAATGTCTTTGGTCGTAGTGCACTAACAGACAATTGATTGGTATAATCATGACCATTGGTTTTATAGTTAAATATCTTTGGCCTGTAGTGCAAAGGTAGACAACTGATTGGTATGATCATTGTTATTACATTTGAATATCTTTAGCCTTTGGGGTAAGGATATTGAGTAAACGTTCTATTAAGCCTTTGTGGTAAGGAGAAACTATTGATGTACATGATTGTAAATATGAATTGTGGATTTAACTATAATCTTTGATGGTTCAGGTGAAGATAGGTGATGAGAGTTCTTTTTGTCTTGGGTATAACAAAGATTTGTTGATGAGTATTATAAAAATGAAATATTAACGATGGACTTTTAATTTAGAGGAGATAGTAGACATTATGTTCTACTTGACTCTTCTAATGGATTGCTTATTCCACTGCAGTTGTTGATCTAAAACTTGTTGTCTATTGTATTCTATCAGTTGTTATATTATTGAAGGCTAAGGATAATTTATTCTGCATTATCTTAATCATAATATTTCTTACTGGGCTAGTTGAGCTCACCCTTTTCTTTCACTGTTCTCTTCAGGAAATGAGAATATAGCTGAGACGAGTCGGAGAATGGAGTGATGGTCCAGGATAAGTGGCTATAATAGTCTTCACTATTCTATAAAATAGTGTGATAATAATTGTAATGAGGACTCCAATGAGTGTGGATATTGTCTAGAAGACAATATTCGTTTTAAAACTATCAGCCTATGTTTTGTCGGAAGTTACACGACAGTTGTATAATTAAGTTGTAGTTGTATCCTGTACCATGTATTTGGCGACCCAAGATGGGTGATGTATACCTATTTTGGGGGCGTCACATTTGTCATCTACAGTGATACTTCAGGCAAAGGTTTAGGATGTGTTCTCATGCAACATGGGAAAGTCATAGCCCACCTCATAACAACTCAAAGAATATGAGAGGAATTATCCTACTCATGATCTAGAGTTGGCAGCAATCGTTTTCGTGCTAAAGATCTGGAGACATTACCTTTATGGGGAGAAAGTGGAGATCTATACAGATCATAAAAGCCTCAAATATTTTTTCACCCAAATGGAACTCAACATGCGACAATGACGTTGAGCTGTTAAAATATTACGATCATACCATTCAATACTATCCTGGAAGAGCGAACTTGATAGCTGACGCATTGAGTAGAAGATCATATGTGACGCCCCCAAAATAGGTATACATCACCCATTCTGAGTTGTCAAATACATGGTACAGAAACAACTACAACTTTATTAATACATTTGTCGTGCAAAATACGACAACACTTAAACTGTGAGTTTAAATACAAATATTATCTTCTAGACAATATCCTCACCCAAATAAGTCCTCATTACAATTATTGATACAATATTTTATAAAAATAGTGAGAACTACTAAAACAACTTCTAGAACCATCATTCCATACCCCGACTAGTACTTGCTACATTCTCGCCTCCTGAGAAGAAAAATAGAACAAAAAGAAAAAGGGTGAGCTCAACTAGCCCAGTAAAGAATATTATGACTAAGATAATATAGAACAAATTATCGTTAGTCTTCAACAGGGAAAAATCTAAGAGAATATAATAGACAACAAGTTTTGAGATCAATATTCGCAATGAAATAATAATTCATAGAAGAGTTACGTAGAGAATGAAATCTCATCGTTATCTATGAATTTAACAGTCCATCATTAATATTTTATCCCTGTAACATCAATCAACATACATCTTGAATCAAATACTCATCTTTGAACTACAGGCCAAAGATATTCATCAGTTGGTCATGTTCATCTCAACACCTGTTCATCTTTGCACTACGGGCCAAAGATATTCATAAGAAAATCATTTATCTTTACACTACAGGCCAAAGATATTCAGTAATATAATCATTTAGGACTGAAGATGATGAAAAATATTTTAAAGAAAATAAATCCAGTGAAACAAAAGAATAAATATTAAGGATTCGTACTTTAAACAATCCCAGTTCAAAAATACTTCATAAATAACCATAGTGAAGTAAAATTCAAGAATAATTAAAACATGGATACAATCAAAGCTAGTATCCATAATAGATATTTTTGACAAAAATAAAAATTTAATTTTTACGTGAATAGTGTCGTATTCGTGAATAAGATCAGATATCGTGAATAAGTCAGAGTATCGTGAATAAGAACCAATTACATTAAAAAGACAAGAATTTCACAAGAAAAATACTCCCAATATTCTCGCATAATGATATTGAAAGAAATAATATCATTTTAAAAAAAAATAACATCCCTTACTTGAAAAGACGAAGATTTCTAGTTGGAATCTGGGATATAAGGTCAAGGAACTTGTATCAGATAAGAACACTCAAAGTATTAAAATACTCACAAGAATACGCTCGATATTATAGAGAGAGAAATCTTTAGTTTCTGGTGTGATTTTCAATTCTAACCTAAGCACCCTATTTATAAGAAATTGCTTAGAACACCAAAGCAAAAAATTTAATAAAATATTAATATTTATTAAATGTTTCCTACGTACACCAAGAAAACTAAATTCAACATGTTTATCACTCATGTGGGGCCCACCCAAGTGTAAAAAATGTTTTTCTTAAAAAAAATATTTTAAACTCCAAAAATTAATTATTCCGGAACTTCGGAACTTCAATAATTCATAATAAATAGCCCTTTATCAGAAAAATTCAAATCTCATGTCCATTCCATAGGAAATTTAATTCTCTATAATTTTACAGAAGAAATTTTTTCCAAATTCCAAACAGAAATTGACTGAAATTCACATACGGACGATTTTACATGCTATAATCAAATTTCAGTCAAGAAATGGGGTCCACAAACATGAAAAATATGTTTTTAACATTTATTGTAACAAAAATACTCTTCATCCTCATATACTCATATATCACATATTCATTGTAAAAATATCACCATTATTATATTATTATAATATAATAATATATTTAAATAAATTATTTTATCAGAAAAAGATAAAATATTATTTGTCAACAATTGTCACATTAACAAAATTTCTCCATCTATATCCACATAAAATGAATATTTTCCTCATCATATAAATCAATAATTAATTATTCACATATAATATTACAGAATCACAATATCGACAAACTTATAGGTTCTCAGAAAGAGGGGCTTTCAATAAGGATCTCTCTCATCTGGCGCGCAATTAGGTGACCAAACCTCTCCTTAGATAGAACTTTCTAGACATTGCCAATAATGTTATCTAATAATATTATTTAGATAATATGAATTATTGCCCCGATAATGGAAAATATTGTGTAGTGACAATTATCAAAAACAACAAGAATATAAAATATCAACGTAGCAATTATTGAATAAAATAAAATATTGAATAGTAATCATTGTAACAATTATTGAGTAGTGCTTCTTCACGTAAGAATCAATAATTGGTGCAATCGTGTGCCATCGTGTTTTAACCATTTAGTATTTCAACAAGATAATCTGTGAATAACTACGCTGCGTTATTTATAAACAACTTATTCTTGTCGTTTTCTTCATCCAATCGCTTTCCGTTTTGGGGTCCACACAAGGCTGCGCTGTCGTACGAATATTCCTCAACAGTAAGAATATTCCACGACCAAACGAATATTCCCCGACAACAATAAATATTTTATAACCACTTGCTTATTTAAAATATTTGCGTATTTTACCTATAATTAACCACATTAATCAAATAAACCCTTACTATTTCAAAATAATAAATAGAGGAAATTCAATTTCATTTATAATAAGTTGGGGTCTTACATCATATGCGGGTACGAGTGCGATATTGTCAACGCAAAGACCCATTTTGTTTAACTTACAAAGGATGGAGATAGAGTTAAAGACTTTCGAGACCTACGTGATGATGTCAAATATACGAGTACAACCGACTTTAATCGATAAAGTTAAAGCTGCTCAAGCTATATGGACCCAGAGCTGATGCGTATGAAGAAGAAAGTACAAGAAGGTGCTCTTCCAGAAGCAAGAATTGATGAAGAAGGAATACTTCGAGTCAACTCCAGACTTTGTGTTCATAACGACTTTGATTTGAAGTATAAAATCATGATGGAGGCACACAACACACCGTTTATAATCCATCCTGGGAGTACCAAAATGTATCGTGATCTTCGACATACATTTTGGTGGAGCAATATGAAGAGAGAGATAGCGGAGTTTATCTCAAGGTGTTTAACTTGTCAACGTGTCAAGGCAGAGCATCAAGTGCCAAAAGGTCCATTGCAACCACTTGAAATTCTAGAATGGAAGTGGGAGCACATTAACATGGATTTTGTTACTGGTTTTCCCAAGGTTTCTCAAGGCATAGATGCAATTTGGGTAATTGTCGATAGATTATCCAAGTCTGCTCATTTCTTACCCATACGAGAAACATATTCACTTGAACATCTTGCTCGTATATACATAAATGAGATTGTAAGACTGCATGGTATGCCAGTATCCATAGTTTCTGATCGAGACCCAAGATTCACTTCATGATTTTGGGTTAGTTTGTAGAAAGCTATGGGCATGAATTTACGATTCAGTTCGATATATCATCCTCAAACGGATGGGCAGTCGAAGAGGACTATTCCAACTCTTGAAGAACTATTAAGACTCTGTGTCCTAGACTTCAAAGGACGTTGGGACAAGTTCTTGCCATTAGTAGAATTCTCCTACAACAACAGTTATCAAGCAAGCATATGCATGGCTCCATTCGAGGCGTTGTATGGACGCAAGTGTCGTTCTCTAGTATGCTGGGACGAGATGGGTGAAGGAACATTGTTGGGACCAAAATTAGTTCGTATGACTATGGAAAAGATTCAAATGATCCGGCAACGTATACAAACTTCACAAGATCGACAAAAGAGTTATGTTGATCTTCATTGAAGGGATGTGGAATTCAATGTTGGAGATCATATGTTGTTACGTGTGGCTCCATGGAAAGGAGTTACGAGATTTGGAAAGAGAGGAAAGCTCAATCCTCGATTCATTGGCCCATTTGAAATCTTCGATCGAGTAGGAACTGTGGCATGTACACTCACCTTACCGCAAAGTATGTCTCGTGTTCATAACATTTTTCACATATCTATGTTACGTAAATATGTGGAAGACCCGAACCACATTATTGAATTAGAACCAGATGAGATAGCGGAAGATTTAACATATGAAGAAGTACCTGTTAAAATCTTGGATAAGAAGGAACATATTATACGCTCAAAGGTTAAACCTCAAGTCAAAGTTTTTTGGAGAAACCACGATGTTGAGGAAATGACCTGGGAATTAGAACCTGAAATGAAATCAAGGTATCCTCTCCTCTTCGATATACCAGGTACATACAATAATTTCGAAGACAAAATTTCATAAGAAGAGGAGGTTGTAAGACCCCAACTTTTATAAATAAAGATTTAATTTTCTTTAAATATTATTTTGAATTATAACGTGTGGATTTGATTTAATGTTATAGTTGTGGGTAATGTTTACAAATTTTGCAAAGTAAGCAAGTTGTTATAAAATATTCGTTTTGTAAGGGAATATTCGTTTTATCGGGGAATATCCGTACGACGGCACAATCATTGGTGGACCCCACAATGGAATTATTGTTGAATTTAGAAAGCGACAAAAATAACCTTTTTATAAAAATAACGGCAAAACTTTTACCGTTAACTGTTGAAATACCCGGTGATAAAAATACTATAATACGCGTGGTTGCACAGTAGCACACGGTATTGTACAATATCTTTAATTATTGATGCTTACGTGAGAAGTCACTCAGTTTTATTCAATAATTACCACAGTAGTTGTTGCATAGTATCTCATATTATTGAATCAATTATTGTCACAGTATCATCTGTACAATATTTTATATTATAAAATCAACAATTGAGACGACAAAGTTATTTATATTATTATTTGCATTATTAACAATGTCTAAAAAGTTCTGTCAAGGAAAGAGGTTTGATCATCTAATTGCGCGCCAATAAGGAGAAGTCCTTATTGGAAAGCCCCATCTTTCTTGGGAATGATATGGTTGTTAATATTGCGAGTTATAATATTAATGATGAATAAATATTATTAAAAATGTGTTTAGTGAAGCCACGTGAATTGAGATAAATAGAGGGGTTTTTTTATGAAGTATTTATTGTAAATTTGGTTTATTACATGGACCCCAACTTACTCATTTTTCAAAATCGTCGGTAGAAAGTTATCTTAGTTTTTATTTTGTAGTAATAAAATAGAAAACTTTTTATATAAAATAGAATACTTTTTATAAATAGAATATATTATATTTTATTATATTGTATAGTACTGCATAGTGTTTGCATAGTGCAGCATAGAAAAATCAAAAATTTTCGTCGAATTCCCGTGACTGTGCCCGTGAAAGTTTTCCTATGCAGTCCGTGATTATTTCCTAAATAGTATCCTGCCATTCTCCGATAAATAGGATGCTTAGTTTAAAAATAAAAATCACACCAAAATCAGAGAATTCTTCTTCTATAATATTGAGCGTATTTCTTTTGAGTTTAAGGAAACTTTGAGTGTTGCAAATAGTGCAAATTTTCTTTAAGAATATATCCGCTATACTAGTATATACTAGTCAGAATTACTCTCCTTTTAAGGTAAGGGGTATTATTTATTTCATATTCAGAAGAGATATTATTTTTTGTATTCGTAAGAATATTATTTTCGTTCAATATTCTTAAGGAATATTATTTTCGTTCAATATTTGTAAAGTATATTATCTTCGTTCAATATTCGTAAGGAATATTATTTTCGTTCAATATTCGTAAGGGATATTATTTTTATTCAATATTCATAAGAAATAATATTTTCTTCCATACTCTGTAGTATGTAAGTAATGTTATTCCATTTCATATTCCTAATTCTACACTTATTTTGATAAGTATTACTTCTATACTCCTTGAAATTAGTAGAATATCCTTGAACTTTGCGCTTCAATATCTAGTATCGTTTCACGAAAATATTTTTTTGAACTTTCTTGATAAATTTTAAGCTTTTCATGCTGGAGTACTATTCATGAGTACTATTCATACATACGGCATTATTTATACATACAGTACTATTCACGGGGTACTATTCACGAAGTGCTATTTACGGGGTACTATTCACCCGGGGCACTATTAACACCAAAAATTGATTTTTTTTCCGTCCAAATTATTTTTGATACATTAATATTATTCTTGAATTTTACTTCACAAAGTAGTTATCATGTTGACAATTTGGACATTCTTGAACTCTGGATAAATTGAATTATAAATCTTTAATATTTATCCTTAATCTCACTTAATTGAATTCTTATATCATTGTCATCATCCTCATGCTTAAATTGTGATGAAAGTCATCTTTGACCCGTAGTGCATAGATGGACTGTTGATTGGTATGATTGTGACCATGAATTATGTATCGGTATAACCATGATAGCTTTTACACTGTTAAAGGCTAATGATAATTTATTTTGCATTATCGTAGTCATAATATTCTTTACTGGGCTAGATGAGCTCGCCATTTTCTTTCATTGTTCTCTTCAGGAAATGAGAATATAGCTGGGAATGGTCGGGGAATGGAGTGATGGTCCAAGATGGTGGCTATAGTAGTCCTTACTATTCTATGAAATAGTGTGATAATAATTGTAATGAGGACTTCATTTGAGTTTGGATATTGTCTATGAGACAATATTCGTGTTAAAACTCTCAGCTTATGTTTGTCGTATTGTGTAAATTGAGTTTGTATTTAAATTATGTACCATATATTTGACGACTCAGAATGAGTTGTGTATACCTATTTTGGGGACGTCACATATTTCATATAGAACAATGTCAAATATCATTTGTATTTCAGTAAGCTCAGACATTGGTTGTATTGGTATATCCCTTTATCCATGTCTTTTGGATATGGGATAATTTTCAACAATAAAATTTTATCCTTTTGCAAAAAAATAAATAAATAATAAAACGGACAAAATTAGTGATAATAAAATGTATGAATTATGTTTCTATCAATGGTCATATTCTAATTTATTCTATCTTATCACATAAATTTTCACGTTGATCGCAGTCCAATTTGATCACATATTTATCGACATGTATATCATTTTTTATATTCCAATTAAAGATATCCCTTTTGATGCCAACTACATAATTTCAAACCCTAAGTTCAGTGATTCTTATGTATAAAATCCTTGATTAAAAGATAGGTAAGCTTTGCTCTTGCTATTAGTTACATGCATGGCATGTACTTTATATTGTTGAAGACTTGCATGCATGAATATAGTTGTTCCAATGAAGTTCAATATTGAAAACTCCTTAAATTCAGCACCCAAAAAAGGGTGAGAAGTTGCCATAGTATTCATATTCATCTTGAAACTTTATACCGCTTTAGAAACATAAAAAAAAAGGTACTATATAATAAAGTAAAAAGAAGCAAATTTTGTGCTGCATTCACTTATAATTCCACTGGAGCAGTACCAGCAAAATTTTCAGCTTAAAGGGGCAAAATGAATTGATAGAAGAGGTGGATAAAATTTTACAAATAAATATTGAAGATTTCTTATGCTTAGGCAAATGAAATCAAGATTTCAATAGCATGGCTAAGAAACTTTAAATGTTAAGTATACCTCTAGACATATTGACCAAATTAAGAGGGTGATTTGAAAAAGGTTTATAAATATATATACAAACGAACAGAATAATACTATGTGACAAAGAATAAGATCGATGTATTGTTTATCAATAAAAATATGTAAAATATGAAATCTGCTTCCTATTAAACATAGTTATTCAAACATTGTTGCTTAATAATTTATATTTTCACTTATATCCATATAAAAACAAAATTTTAAAAAAAATAAAAACATAAAGTCGAAATAATTACTAAGCAAACTTTCACGATACAACATTTTTTGATATTTTTAAATGAAAAGTGTCGCTATAAATATATAACGACAGTTTATAGGATCTATAACGACGATTTACATATATAAATATTATTTTTTAGTGTGAATTTTCAGTTTGCTAACCATTTTGCCGAAATAAAAATTTGTGTCCTCTTCTGCCAAACAAATAAGAGAGAGAACTTATAAATTGGAGTTGCTGCCACCTCCACCTCCCTTTTCCATGATTTGAATTACAATTTACACATAGTACTTATAAATTGGAGTAATACACTGTTTGACTACTGTAGTCATATAGTCGTAGTACTAGTATATATTTTCTATCTTTTCTCTCCCACCATTTTCTCTGTCAATAGAAATGGAAAAGCAATTTTGTATCCACTGATCTCTGATCATACTTTTTTCCCAATTTCATGGTCGTTGAATAAGATTAGGGTTCTATTCAGAGCTCAATTTTAAGGATCTGGTATACTAAGAAAGGCGTTACATTTAGAAAAAGAGCCGGGGAACCAAAAATGGACCCTGCAGCTCTTGATAAGCTAATCGAACGGTTAATTGAGGTCCGATCATCGAAGCCCGGCAAGTCGGTTCAGCTTTCCGAGTCCGAAATCAAGCAGCTTTGCACTGTCTCGCGTGATATCTTCTTTCAGCAGCCTAATCTTCTCGAACTTGAAGCACCCATCAAGATTTGCGGTACTCTTTCTTATCTCTCTCTCTCTTTGCGGGTCTTTTAGTTGCTTTCTGTGTGTATGTTTGTTGTTGAATTTTTCATTTTTGTAAATGGGTTTGTGTTTTAGTCATGTGCGGAAATTTGGGATTTTGGTGGATTTGTTAGGTTAAATGTTAATTAAGAAATATTTAACATATTTGACCAGAGTATAAGTTTCTAGTGTATTTAGACCTTAAATAAAATAAAGGAGATTACTGATATCTGAAATCACAATCTACTTTTGTTTTTGGGTTTTTGAAATATATATTTATGAATTTTGTTCCCTGAGAGTTGTTCATAAGACTGGTTAGCATTTACGGTCATAATTTCTTTCAATTATTTGAGGTTGGTCTAATTTAAGTCTGAGAGAAGAGTCCCTAAATGGTTCAGTAAAGCCAAGTATACATTCCTCTTACACTCGCTAAGGAAATAAGCTGCATTGGAAAGGAGCTGATGGTAAAGCAAGTGTAGTAGTCGTTTGTGCCATGCTACACTCTAGTTACAAAAGAGAAAAAGATCACTGATTGTAGATTCTCACAGTTAGTAAACTGTGTCAAAGCAGTGAAGCAGTTGTTATTCTTATTCGGTGGCAATAAACCTGATAATGTGATCACACTCTGAAACAGAGTCCTCATATTTTGGTTATTTAGTTTGTTTTATTTTTCTATGATGAAGGAAAATATTATATCCTACTGTATTTAATTAATGTAATTATAATTTTCAGTTTTTAGTTATAAGGAAGATTTTCTCCATGATTAGTATCAATATGGAAGATCTTAGGCCCTATTTTTAGGGATGAAGCGTAGGAATCGGATCGTTATACTTTAAAGCTTCTACTTGTATACCTCCTTTAAACACCTCCTTTGAAGTCCTTGTGGCAACTGTATTCTAATCATGTACTCTTTGTGGTATTTATTTCAGGGGATATTCATGGACAGTACAGTGATTTGTTAAGACTCTTTGAATATGGTGGTTTTCCTCCTCAAGCTAATTATCTATTTTTAGGGGACTATGTGGATCGTGGCAAGCAGAGCTTGGAAACTATATGCCTCTTGCTTGCTTACAAAATTAAATATCCAGAGAACTTCTTTCTTCTTAGGGGAAACCATGAATGCGCCTCTATTAATAGGATATATGGATTTTATGATGAATGTAAGCGTCGATTCAATGTGAAACTATGGAAGGCCTTCACTGACTGTTTCAATTGTCTTCCTGTGGCAGCTCTTATCGATGATAAGATATTGTGCATGCATGGTGGCCTTTCCCCTGATCTTGTGAACTTGGATCAAATTAGAAACTTACCACGTCCAACTGCTATACCTGACACAGGTTTGCTTTGTGATTTACTCTGGTCAGATCCGAGTAAGGATGTCAAAGGATGGGGAATGAATGATAGAGGAGTTTCATTCACCTTTGGTCCTGATAAGGTGTCAGAGTTCTTGGCAAAGCATGACTTAGACCTTGTCTGCCGCGCTCATCAGGTTATTAACTCAGCTATTTACCATTTCTCCACCAAACCATTCTGCTGGCTATTAATATAAATTTTGGTATAGGTTGTGGAGGATGGTTATGAATTCTTTGCCGAGAGGCAGCTTGTCACCATATTCTCTGCCCCCAACTACTGTGGTGAATTTGATAATGCTGGTGCAATAATGAGCGTTGATGGAAATTTGATGTGCTCTTTTCAAATACTTAAGCCAGCTGAGAAAAAGAATAAGTTCATGATGTCCACAAAAATGTGATCGGTATATTCTGCTCCCTAACTTTCAATTTTGGTTTATATCCAGTCCCGATGGGGGTTGAGATCTTTGTGCAACTTTGATTACTTCAATTATTTTCGCATTTATGTTCCTGTGAGTTCCTATATTGGCAATATTTATATCTCAAAGTTTAAAACAAAACTATAGGATTAGATTACGCTTTGAATTCATATTGTGCTACCAATATCACATTAAGAAGCTTACTTATGCTATATAAATTTCAGCCTTTGGCCCACTACTACCTGATCAACCTAATTTTATTGAAAATACTTCTTTTATCAAATTTTGCAATAAATACTATAAGTATGTAACTTATCATTTTTAGTAATCATGTTTTAGATGAAAAATGTACACTATCTAAGAGTAAGGATTCTTACATAGCTTGGCGAATCACTGAACCCTAGCGATCCCCGAATCCAAATTCGTGGATTCACCTATGGGGATTTTTCCAGAGTGTTTTTTTAAATGATAAAATTGAAAATATTACCAATACTATAAACCATTCTAATTAATATAATGTTTCATATACGAAATTTATCTTCAAAATTAGTTTAAGAATTAACTAGTTTATATTTCTCAAATTCCTAGATAATATTAATTTACAAAAAAAAAAAATTGTCTCGTGATTATTATTTATTATTATTTTTAACATTTACTCAAGAATTTTGGTATTTATTAGTATTGAAATGTAAATTTATTTATGTATATTTTTATATGTATGTAAAATATATACTTAATATGTATATGTGCTGAATCTCCTAATTCGCATTTTTTAGATATGCCAAACCGTAGAATCCCCATAATACGAACCCGAATCCATGCTTTTAGTGCACTACTTCTCTTTACTGAGAGACTAAGAGTACCTTGTAGGTTACTTGGTCCATTCTCATGGAGGCTTTCAATTTTCATGATAAATGATAATAGCTTAATTTCTAGAAAGTAAAATATTTTTTGTTTAACTTGGATCATTTTTAAACTCTCTTTTTCTAAAACCATTAAATATATAGACAAGAACTTGCAAGGACAACAAAAACTAATAATTGGAAGATATACATCTTCTTCTCTACATAGAGTCTGTTCAGCAGCATCAGCTTCTTCTGTATACGAAGGATAGGAACTTTTGGCTATGCAATACTTGCTGAGAGGGGTTCTAACTTTTCTGTAGAACTTTATGTTGTAGGAATGGAATCTGTGTGTAAATGCTCCATTTGTCTTTTCATTTCATAGTGGCTAATCATGTTTGTTAAAGTTGTCATGTTTTCCTGATGCATTATTTCCACCTTTGTCCGTAATGGAGCCCAGGTGGGCCTCTGATATATTTTCTTTGAGGAAGCATGATTTTTTGTGGAAATCAAATGCATATTAAAATGAATATTTTTTAGATGGTACCATAAATTGTTAAAATTCTTTTGTAATAGGAGCTCAAAAATTTCTCCTCTCTCCTTGCTGAAGTGTGCTGAAATCATTATCACAATAATAGCAACAGCTTCTCTATGCGAACTTACATTTAAACTTGATTAATAAATTTGATGTTTGAAGTTAAGACCAATTCCCTGGTGATGAATCTTACAGTCTTTCCTTCTGTCTTTATCTCGCTTTGTTGGTTGGTCAGTCAGTCCTATCTGTCTCGTTTCACTAATTAATCCGTTTTTTAGATGTGCCTAGTCACTAAATGGTACATGCAAGTAAGAGATGCTTTTATGCTAAATCGAATTATCTTTTGAGTTGTGTGCCAGTGATGCTTGGTGTAATATTTTATTCAATCGGTGGCAGCCGATGATATTTTGCCTCTTTGTCATGCTTGAACCTGGACTTAGATACCAAACGCCATTATAAATAAGGCTTGTTATGAATTGAAATGGATAGATCAAATAATAATATTACTCCCTTGTCCCTATTTAAGTGACCCTCTATCCTTGGCACATAGTTTAAGAAAGAAGAGAAGTTGACCAAGACTTCAAATTTTCTTCTCATTATACCTTACCGTAATCCGTTGATATATGGAATAAGATCCACAAAGTTCGGAACTCTCTTTCGTGGCTTTTCAAACATAAGGGTAGAAACCAGAAAGAGACTTAAATTGGGGCAGTGGTAGTATCAATTCTATATTTAAGTTGGACAATGGCAGTTTAGCTATATGTTATATTTTCATGTGAGCAAATGAAGTGAGCTATTCATTAGACTTTTTGAATAGTCTTGTTGTAACATAGTCTGTATTATCAATATTTCTTGAAGGCAGATTATATCAGTGACCTATCTATTAATATATATTCTTACAGTGTTGAGGTCATATATATAAAACGAAATCCTTCTTAGCTTAGTTGGTTACCAAAATGTGAAAATGATCATGTACACAGATTAGAGAATCAGAGTTTATCGTCTCTGTAGTGTATGGTGACATGGCTGCATTTATAAAAGTTTTAAGATTTTACTCATAGTCTGTATTATCAATATTGCTTTTATCTCAGTTCTATTCAGCTTTTACCCGGTCTCTGATTTTTTACTGAATTCAAGTCATCAATTTCATGCAGGATTATTCTCCTAACAAAAATAGTGGGGTTTTCCAGTTCGGAAATTTCTTCCCAACTCAAAAGGAGATATAAAAAATTTACTTCAGGCACAGTGCGACTTTGGGTAGAAGTACTGCTAGGGAGTGTCGTAGAGCAAGGAGTTATGTTTCTGGTTCACCTCTTCTATATATTGACCCGGGGCCTGTATATATTTAATTTAACAATTGGTACATGTTTTGATTAAGACCAACTACAACGAGCCTCATCCGCACTGGCCTTTGTTGTGACAGACTCGGATCAGTACATTGGGTTTTATGGCCATTGTATTTAGGGTGTTATACACTTGGCTCTCCGACTTTCTGCTGGTTTTCTTGTCTCGGCGAAATGCAATTTTCTGGTTCTCGGAAGACACTGATATTCTGTTTGCTACGTGGGGACGGGCATATAGTATTTCTCCACAAATGTTCGTTCCCACAGGGGTTTCTAGTATTTCTCATTTTCACTATTTAGCACTCTATTATTTTCTCCTTGTGTTCTTTTCTCTCTTGCTATCCAGTTTTATTGGCAAGTAGTTGGAATAAGAAACACAAGTTACTACATGACTAGGTGAATTCTTGGGCATCAATGGTTTGATAGTGGAGATCATGCAATTCCTTCCTGCCGCAGGCCTACACTTAAATGCAAGTTGAAGATAAGTTTATTTTTTTAAAACTGGCGAGAATATTATCTCAGTAAAATACATTACAAAGAATACAAAAAGAAAAAAAAAATAGCATAAAAAAGGTATGTAATGAAATAGGTTTGATATAGAAAAAAAATACTCATGTGATTTTCATCATGTGATAATTTGTTTTTGTGTCCCATATTATCCAAATAGAATATGGCATCTAGTATAATTGACATTAAAGATATTAAAAAGAGAAAAAAAATTAATCTACAAATGGAGAAGACTTAATAATTTGATTTGTTGAGGAGGTTTTAGCTTAGTGTTTAAGAATGAGGTAAGGTTCAATTTTCACGGTAGGTGAGTTTATTTTATATTTTTTTAATGGAAGTTTGTTACCTCTTTATGTGAGGTTTGTTTTCTCTTTATGTGAGGTTTATTTGTGGTTTTATTTCTTTCTCCTTTATGAGACTTAATTGGTTATTGATACTGTAATATTAGTGATGTATTTGATTATAAAATTATATTATACACCTCAAAATGAGAGTTTCAAAAAAAAATTATTTTTTTAATTCAAATGGACTCAAACATGTGTAACATATAGTTAACCATACTTGAATATTTTGGGTTGGTTAATTAGTTTTTAGGTTATGGATTTGGTTCATTTTTAAATTCATATTATTAATTATAAATATGTAGACCTAGCAAATCAAGCCTAAGCCCGGGGGCTGGGCCGGCCCGCTTGCCATGGGTCGGGTTTTGGGCTGCAAAATTTTAGCCCAGTAAAAGTCGGGCGTTTTTTGTCATGATTTTTTTGTTCACATACCACTCTTTGCCCTGATTTGGACCAAACTCAAAAAAAATAACATAAAATAGGCACGAATTGGTCTCAACTCGCCCGCCACGAGCTGGGCTTTGGGGTGCAAAATTTTAGCTCAGCAAAACCCGAATTTTTTTGGCCCGGCCCGGCCCGCCATTCCCCCAACCCGTTTGGGCTTGGCCCGCCCGTTTCCTAGGTATGCAAATATGGGTTGGAACTAGTTTAACTAGTTTTGACTCATATTCTATAATACTGCTAGACCAATGCTTCTGAAATATAAAATTTTTGACCTATGTGTATAAATATATCCCAAAAAAATAATATTTATTGATTATTTATACACCCCATTCACCCCACCCCACCCCACCCCACCCCCCACCCACCCACCACCCAAATTTTTTTATTGATTATGTATATACATTCTCACCCAACCCACCCCACTCGCCACACCCCCCACTCCCCACCCCGTCCCAAAAATAATATTTATTGATTATGTATAAACCCACACCCGCCTCTGGCCCACCGCCCACCCTCCACCCCAAAAATAATATTTATTGATTATGTATACACCCCATCCCGCCACCCGCCCCACCTCGCCACCCACCCACCCCACCCCACCCCACCCCACTCCACTCCACTCCACCCACCCCACTCCCTCTAAAAAAAAATAATATTTATTGATTATGTATACACCCCTATCCCGCCCCACCCCACCCCACCCTCACCTCACCCCAAACTCAAAAAAAATAATAATATTTATTGATTATGTATACACCTTCACCCCCACGCCCCCACCCCACCCCACCAAAAAAATTATATTTATTGATTATGTATACACCCCATCCCGCCCAAACCCCACCCCAATCACTCGAAAAAAAAAAAAAATTAAGTGATTATGTGTACGTTCCACCCCCGCCCCCAAAAAAAAATTAATATTTAATGATTATGTATACCCCACCCTCTCCCCCATCCCCACGCCAACCCCCACCCCCAACCCCAAAAATTAATATTAATTAAGTGATTATGTATACACCCTCACCTCACCTCCAACCCACCCCCATTAAAAAAAAAATATATTAAGTGATTATGTATACATTTTCATCCAAAAATATAATATTTAATAATTATGTATACCTCATTCAAAAATAATAATTTAATACATGAAAATGATTAACTAGTTTTAACCTATAACTATACGGGTTCAAACCATTTTAACTATATTTTAAGTAAGCAATATGATTTTGGTTTTCAATCGACCCATAATCATTTTTGTATAATCAAAATTAACTATAATTACTTTTTGCCGGGTCCAGCTGAATGCATGTTTTATTATTATTTATTTTGCTTCAATTCATTAATGTTTGTACCCATTTGTTTGATAAAAACAATTTTCTTTTCTGGAAAAGTACTGTGCACCAATCGTAATTAGTTTATGATGGTTATAATTTTTTGTAACTGGACAGGAGAGGCTCAGGACATTGACAAGCTGCTCTTATTTATAGTTGCCAAAGGCATTATTCTTGGTTAGCCGTTGAACTTTTCAAAATAATGATTTCATCTGATAATAGGGACAAGTTAATAAATTGAAGATTAAAATCTTACTATTTTATTTCTGTAAATTGGAATATTTGAACACACTTGTTTTTGATCTTGAAAGTATAATTAATATAGATGGATGTATCCATTTTAGAGTAAAATGTAAAAACATTAATGTTTTTAATACGTTAAAATGTAAATTTTTGTTTTCTAATGTATACATGCATATATAACACAACGTTATATGCAACGTCTAAAGTAAAAGATAAAGAATAGAGTCTGTGTAGAAGGGTTAATTGTCGAAAGTTATGATATAACGGAACTTTGTTAATTTCTCATATTAATGCATATTTCTCATATGTTATGTTATGACGGAAATTGTTAATTGCGTAACTCGCAAAAGGTGAAGAATAGGTTTGTTCAGATTTCTCATATCATTAATGCATGCACATGCATGGTTATTTTTATTATTATCTATCTTTGATTTTGTGTGTTGAAATATCACTCACCTAAAAATTCAACGCCCATCACCCTACAACCTAGCTAGGTTGACTCTACTTTAATACTCCCTTTATTTTATTATATCTGACGTTCTAAAGGATTTTTTTCTTCTTAAAATATTTGACGTTTTACAAAACCAAAAATATTTTGCCTATTTGTTTCCTTTTCTACCATTCCTTCTTCACCACCATTAATGGCTATTATCTCTATTTTCAAAAAATAGTTCAAATTCTATTCTTTAACTAGGAGAGAAAATTAGGAGAGAGAGTGTGAAATCAAGTTTGGTGTTAATGGAGAATTAAATAAGATCAAAGTACTAATTAAGGGTAAAATAGTACAATTACATCTATTTTTTAATCTATGTGAAAATCTCTAAAACGTCAGATATAATGGGATGGAGGGAGTACTATTGTTGTACCAAACCTACAACCTAGGTCAGACGTATTAATTAGCATATATATATATATATATATATATATATATATATATATATATATGTCCTTAATTTTCTCATTAAGAATGTCAAACGTGTGAGACCCCGAATTTTATGAAATAAAAGTATTCAATTTTTTTTCTATTTTGATAAATAGTTAAATTGATAAAAGTTTAAAGTTAAAGGTAATATGTGAAAATTTTGCAAAGTAAGCAAGTTGATATAAAATATTCGTTGTGTCGGGGAATATTCATTTTGTCGCGGAATATTCGTACGACAACACAATCATTGGTGGACCCCACAACGGAATTATTGTCGGAGTTAGAAAATGACAAAAATATTTTTATGAAAATAACTCTACGTAAGTGTTACCGTTAACAACTGTTGAAATACACCGTGGTTAAAATACGTGAATAACACCCGTTGTTGCGTAGTAGACACAAAGATTATGCAAAGATTTTGGAATTATTGATTCTTACGTGAAAGGCACTACTCAATAATTGTTCTAATAATTATTGCTTAATATTTTATTTTTATTGATTCAATAATTGCTACGTTGATATTTTGATTCAATAATTGGTATTACACAGTATTTTAAAATATCAAATCAATAATTTATTTAAATATATTATTATAATATTATATTATAGTAGTATGATGTGATTATATGATAGTATGTTTTTTATAATTTGAATGGTAATATTATTATAGTAAATTCATGGTATAAAAGTAAAATGAGGTGGAAGAGAACAAATTGAATTTGAATTCTGATGATGTAAGCGATGATGTCATCTGAAGGATGATGTAAGCAATGATGTCATATGATCAATGATGTAAGCAATGATGTTGTAAGACCCCAAATTATTAATAAATGAAATTTATTTTCCTCTATTTATTATTTTAAAATAGTAAGGGTTGATTTGATTAATGTGGATAGTTATGGGTAAAATACGCAAATATTTAGAATAAGCAAGTAGTTATAAAATATTCATTATCGTCGGGGAATATTCGTTTGGTCGTGGAATATTTGTGGGCCCTATAATTTTTAAAAGCGATTGGAGCGATTGGAAGAAAACGACAAATATAAGTTGTTTATAAATAACCACGGCGTAGTTGTTACCAATTATATCGTTGGAATACCCGGTGGTTAAAAAACACACTAATACGCGTTGTTGAACAAGAATATACTGCAGATTGCACCAATTATTGATTCTTACGTAAGAAGGCACTACTCAATAATTGTTACAAAGAATTATCGCTCAAGATTTTATTTTATTGATTCAATAATTACCGCATTGATATTTTATATTATCGTTGTTTCAATAAATTGTCATTACACAAGATTTTTATTATTATGAGCAATAATTCATATTATCCGAATAATATTATTGGATAACATTATTGGCAATGTCTAGAAAATTCTCGCGCCTAAGGAGAGGTTTGGTCACCTAATGCGCAAGGCCAAGAAGGAGAAATCTTTATTGAAAAGCCCCCTCTTTCCGGAACTACCACTCGTCACAAGATCGTGATTCTCGTAATATTATTTGTGAATAATTAATTATTGATTTATATGATGAGGAAAATATTAATTTTATGTGGATATAGATGGAGAAAATTTTTAAAGTGACAATTGTTGAAAATTAAATTTTATCTTTTTCTCGATAAAATAATTCATTTAAATATATTATTATATTTTAATAATATAATAATGGTGATATTTTTATAATGAATGTGGGATATATGAGTATACGAGGAAAAAGAGTATTTTTGTTGCAATAAATATTAAAAACATGATTTTGTGTGTTCAGAGACCCATTATCGATCGAAATTTGATTATAACTTGTAAAATTGCCTGCTTATGGATTTCGTAAATTTCTGTTGGGAATTTGGAAAACTTTCTTCTCAAAGTTGTAGAGAATTGAATTTCCTATAAAAACTCGCGAGATTCGAATTTTCTGATAAAATGGCTATTTATTATGAATTATGAAGTTTTGAGTTCAAATAATTGATTTTTGAGAGTTTTAATTAATTATTTTGAGAAAAACGTTTTTGGTGAGTTTGTGAATCTCATTTAACATGTGCTATGGCTGAAATCAGATTTCAAAGGTGGGCTAAGGAATTTTTTTATAAATAATATTATTATATTCAATTTTCTACTTTGTGTTCTAAAGATTTTTCTATAAATAGGGAGCTTAGGTTAGAATTGAAAATCACACCAAAATCAAGTTTTCTCTCTATATTATCGAGCGTATTCTTGTGAGTATTTTGAGTATACTTTGAGTATTGCTATACTAAGTGCAAGTTCAAGTCATAGCCTATATCCTGTTTCAACTAGAAGTACTTATCTCTTTCGAGGTAAGTGGATGTTATTTTCTTCTCAAATGATATTATTTCTTCAATATCATTATGTTGAAATATTTGTTGGAACTTTTTATCAAACTTTTTGGAAGTTACTTTTCATACTATTATTATTCACGAAAGTTACTATTCATGAGTTATTATTATTCTTACTATTACTATTATTCATCAAGCGAAGAAGATGTTTTTTTGAAATTTCTATCTTTTGGTGTCTGAGTTATTTATTCACGATACTAAGACTATTCACGATACTGCACACTATTCACTTAATACTGCAAGACTATTCAATTTAAAAATGAAATTTCTTCTTTTTGTCCAAAATATCTATTATGGATACTAGCTTTGATTGTATCCATGTTTTGATCATTCTTGAATTTTACTCCACTTTGATTACTTATGAAGTATTTTTGAACTGGATTGTTTAAAATACTTAAACCTTAATATTTGTTCTTTTGTTTCAATCGGATTCGTTTCCTTTAAAATATTTTTCATCATCCTCACCCTAAATGATGATATTATTGAATATCTTTGGCCCAGTAAGTAAAGATGAATGATTTCGATGAATATCTTTGGTCCATAGTGCAAAAGATGAACAGTGTCGAGATGAATACGACTCATCGATTAATATCTTTCGCCCGTAGTACAAAGATGAACAGTGTTTAGATGAACATGACTAATCGATGAATATCTTCGGCTCAGTAGTGCAAAAGATGGATATTTGATTCAGATATATATCGATTGATGTTACAGGATAAAATATCGACGATGAACTTTTAAATTCATATATAGAAGATAGTAGTTTGCATTCTCTACTTAACTCTTCTAATGAATTGTTGTTTTCACCGCAGCTTGTTGATTTAAAACCGGTGTTGTCTATTGTATTCTATTAGATTTTTCCTCGTTGGAGACTAACGATAATTTGTTGTATATTATCTTAGTCATAATATTCTTTTATCGGGCTAGTTGAGCTCACCCTTTTCCTTTTTGTTCCATTTTTCTTCTCTCGAGGAGGCTAGAATGTAATGTAGTACTAATGTGGGTATGGAATGAAGGTTCTAGAGAGAGTTGTTTAGTAGTCCTCACCATTTTTGTAAAATAATGTATCAATAATTATGATGGGGATTTATTTTGTGTAGATATTGTTTAGATGGCAATATCTCGTATTTAAACTCACGATTTATATGTTGTAATAATAAAGTTATAGTTATTTTTCATCATGTATTTGGCAACTCGTAATGGGTTGGATGGAATGGACCTATTTTGGGGGGTGTCACGGTTGGTATCGAGCTTAGGATATGATCTCCAGTGAGATCGGGAATAGAACTAGAGAGGGGAGAGACGAGTAAATCCTTCGCTAATGTGTCCTACCTAAGCTTATTTGTTAGTTGGTCAAGATATAGGATATTATGTGATATATTGATTTCCTTATTTAACCCTTGTTTTATGACAAGATTTGAGAATGTCGATCGAGAATATTAACAAAGGAGTAAATGAGACCGTGGAGATGCCTCAGATTTTACCAACGAGGAGAACGTGCAACAGTCGGCAATGTACCTCCGTGGAACAACACCACCGAAAGCGTATGATGAACGAGGGATGTTTAGAAGCTTTTTGCAGCTCATGCAAAATCGACGAGGAGACTCGTGTTCAAAATACAAGAGGAAATGATAGCAATTCACGGGTGGTCACCGCCAAGCAAAGCTTCAAAGAGTTGGGACCACCGTAATTTGGGAAAGCCGGATCCGATTAAAGCGAGAGATGGGTCAAACAAATTACCAAGATATTCGATGTCTTGGGATGCACGGAGGAATGTAAAGTTCCATTCGCTACTTTTTATGTTCCGTAATGAGGCAAACATCGGTGGGAATGCGTGAAGTTGCACTCCATCCAAACCGCACTCAGAGATGTCATGGGAGACATTTCAGAATAGCTCAATGACAAGTACTTCCCCGAAAGTATTCGCTATATGAAGGAAGTGGAGTTTATTAGATCGAGCAGTAATAACATGATTTGTCCCAAAGACGAGGCTTAAGTTCATGAGTTATCCAGTTTCAGACCTCATTTGGTGGAGAATGAGAACGATGACGGATGTTTCGAGAGGTTTGAAACCCAAGATACGCCAAGATCTCATTTCTCATAAATTTTCTCTATTCAGATGTTGTCAATGTGGCTCATTGTTAGAGCGAGATAACGAAAGTACGCTCAACCGAGGGACCATAACCGTGGATCATACCAAAGATAAAGTAGCCATCGTAATAACGATAACCAGTGGAGAAAGAAGAATACGGACAAGGCCAGAACCACTCCGGTGGTAATCGTGGCCATGAAAATAGAAGAAGTGAGCCTGGGAGGAGATTTTAAAAGAGGAGATTCAACAACGACCATGTGAAGACGCCGCCACAAGAAGAATCGGGTTCCAAGTGGAGGAGAAAGACCACCTATCGATGTTACAAATGCGAGAAAGAGGGACATATCACACCAAACCGCCCACAAAAGTTTAAGGTATTCTATAATTGTGGAAAAGAAGGACATATCGCCGAGATCAGACGCAGATCGAAACCCAATCCAATGGGAATGGTGACTCAAAAGGATGTCCCATAAAAGTCAAAGTCAACTGTTCTCGAAGAGCGCTTTGTCGTGGACTTCCATTAAAATGCGAGAAACCCGAACGGTTAGCACGGGTTAGTTAATTATAAATTTTTGCTAAGTTTATACCTTACTAGATACCGGTTTTACCCATTCTTTTATCTCTCTTGCTTGCGCCAACGCTTGAACTCGATTTACGGAGAAATTAGACTTTGATTTATTTATGGAGACTCCGTTAGAGAAACTATTACATCCGTTGTTTAGAAATCTTGCTTGATTCAGTGGCACTATCACATTATTACCGTTAACCTTATTTCTATAGAGATATTTGCTTTTGATGTGATTTTAAGGTTAACTACTCATCACGCCGAAATTGATTACTTTCGTAAGGTTGTTAGTTTTCATATTCCTAAGCAACTCCGTTATTCAATTCAAGCAATCAAACCATTATTGTCAAACATTTTCATATCAAGCCATGAAGTCATTCGCTTATTACGGATGTCAAGTTTTCTTAGTCCATGTTATGGATTTGAATAAAGACACGCCGATTTGAATAATATTCTGTTGTTATTGATTTTTCCCGACGTATTTTCAAGAATTTTCGCTTACTCCCAAAGATCGATATTAAATTTTGTATCGACTTTGAACCCCAGACAAAACTCATTTCTAAAATCTCATATCGAATGGCTCCTATTGAACTTCGTGAGTTAAAAATTCAACTATAGAATTTGGTACCGAGCCTTTATCCGGTGACTTCTTTTGTGGAATGCACCGCCGCATCTCCATAGGGGACACCATATTTGTGCGATAAGAACCGATAGGTGTCATTGTAACGTGCTATCCAAGGTTGGGATATGAGTCACAGCTTGAGAACAACCTAAGTCAGAATCAAAAAAATACGTAGCTTTAGGCTTAGTTGGTTATTATCGGAGATTCGTTCAAGGATATTCTCGAATCGCTATTCCATTAACGCAATTGACTCAGAGAGATATAAAATTCGAATGGAGCAAGGAATGTGGGAAGAGCTCAAGAACTCAAGAGGAGACTCATTTCAAAGACATGTTCACCATGCCATCCTCGAAAAGCTTAACGTGGTAGCCGACGTGTTGAGTAGAAGATCGATATAAGTACGAAAGTACGATATTGTCAAAGACTAATTTCAGATAATTTACAAATAATAGAGATGGAGATGAAAACTCTAGGTACCCACGTGATGATATACGAGTATAATCGATTTTAATCGATAAAGTTAAAGTCGCTCAAGCTACACACACCGAAATGATGAATTTGAAGAAGGAGGTGCAAGAAGTTGTTATTTCAAAAGCGAGAATCGGTGAGGTGAGGAAAGCTCAAACCTTCGATTTATTAATCCATTTGAAATTCTCGATCGAATAGGAACCGTGGGCCTATAGACTCGCTTTTACCGCCAAGTACGACGCGTGTTCATAACATTTTTTACGATCGATGTTACGTAAATATGTGGACTAATTCAACCACGCTATCGAAGTTAGAACCGACGAGATAGTCAAGACTTAACGCACGAGGAGGTACATGTCAAGATATTGGATAGAAAGAACATGTCCTATGTACCGAGGTTATACCACAAGTTAAAGTTTTGTGGAGAAACCATGCTATTGAGGAAATGACCGGGAGTTGGAAACGGAAATGAAAGCGAGGTATTCTCATCTTTTCAAACACTGTAAGACGTGACGCCAATTTCGAGGACTAAATTTCATAAGGAGGGAGGTCAGAAGACCTCAAATTATTAATAAATGAAATTTATTTTCCTCTATTTATTATTTTGAAATAGTAAGGGTTGATTTGATTAATGTGGATAGTTATGGGTAAAATACGCAAATATTTAGAATAAGCAAGTAGTTATAAAATATTCATTATCGCTTCAGAATATTCGTTGGTCGTGGAATATTCAGATCGCTTGGGAATATTCGCATTTACTACGCAAGCAGCTTTTTGTGGGCCCCATAACTAAAAAGTTTATTGGATGAAGAAAACGACAAATATAAGTTGTTTATAAATAACGACGTAGTTGTTACCGCTAATATCGTTGGAATACCCGTGGTTAAAACACACTAATACGCCGTTGTTGAACAAAAAGAAGACACCAGATTGCACCAATTATTGATTCTTACGTAAGAAGGCACTACTCAATAATTATTGTTAAAGAATTATCGCTCAAGATTTTATTTTATCGATTCAATAATCACGATTGATATTTTATATTATCGTTGTTTCAATAAATTGTCATTACACAAGATTTTCTATTATCTGAGCAATAATTCATATTATCCTAATAATATTATTAGATAACATTATTGGCAATGTCTAGAAAGTTCTATCTAAGGAGAGGTTTGGTCACCTAATCATGCCGCCAAGAAGAGAAATCTTTATCGAAAGCCCCTCTTCCTGAACTACCGGGTTGTCAAGATCGTGATTCTCGTAATATTATTTGTGAATAATTAATTATTGATTTATATGATGAGGAAAATATTGATTTTATGTGGATATAGATGGAGAAAATTTTTAAAGTGACAATTGTTGAAAATTGAAATTTTATCTTTTTCTCGATAAAATAATTCATTTAAATATATTATTATATTTTAATAATATAATAATGGTGATATTTTTACAATGAATGTGGGATATATGAGTATACGAGAAAAAGAGCATTTTTGTTGCAATAAATATTAAAAACAGATTTTGTGTGTTCAGAGACCCATTTCTCGACCGAATTTGATTATATACTTGTAAAATCGCCTGCTTCAGGATTTTGTAAATTTCGTTAGGAATTTGGAAAACTTCGTTCTGCAAAGTTGTAGAGAATTGAATTTTCTATAAAAACTCGCGAGATTCGAATTTTCTGATAAAAGGGCTATTTATTATGAATTATTGAAGTTTCGGAGTTCCGAAATAATTGATTTTTGAGAGTTTTAATTAATTATTTTGAGAAAAACGTTTTTGGTGAGTTTGTGAATCTCATTTAACATGTGCTATGGCTGAAATCAGATTTCAAAGGTGGGCTAAGGAATTTTGTTTATAAATAATATTATTATATTCAATTTTCTACTTTGGTGTTCCAAGCATTTTCCTATAAATAAAGAGCTTAGGTTAGAATTGAAAATCACACCAGAAACTGAAGTTTTCTCTGTCTATATTATCGAGCGTATTCTTGTGAGTATTTTGAGTATACTTTGAGTATTGCTATACGGTGCAAGTTCAAGTCATAGCCTATATCCTGTTTCAACTACAAGACTCGCCTTCGAGGTAAGTGGATGTTATTTTTTCTCAAATGATATTATTTCTTCAATATCATTATGTCAAATATTGGTTGGAACTTTTTATCAAATTTGGAACTTTTTCATGTCTGGGGTTACTTATTCATGAGTTACTATTCACGAAGTTACTATTCATGAAAGTTTATTCTATTCACGAAAGTTACTATTCACTTAGCACTATTCATGAAGCGTGAAGATATTTTTTTGTGAAATTTCTATCTTTTGGTGTGTTGAGTTACTATTCACGATATACGGCACTATTCACGATACTGACAAGACTATTCAATTAATCACTCAAGACTATTCAATCGAAAAATAAAATTTCTTCTTTTGTCCAAAATATCTATTATGGATACTAGCTTTGATTGTATCCATGTTTTGATCATTCTTGAATTTTACTCCACTCGATTACTTATGAAGTATTTTTGAACTTGGATTGTTTAAAATACGTAAACCTTAATATTTGTTCTTTTGTTTCACCGGATTCGCTTTCCTTTAAAATATTTTTCATCATCCTCACCCCTAAATGATGATATTATCGAATATCTTTGGCTCAGTAGTGTAAAAAGATGAATGATTTCTTGATGAATATCTTTGGCCCATAAAGCAAAAAAGATGAACAGTGTTGAGATGAATATGACTCTACTAATTAATATCTTTGGCCCGTAGTACAAAGATGAACAAAAGTTTAGATGAACATGATTAATCGATGAATATCTTCGGCTCAGAAGAGTAAAAGATGAATATTTGATTCCAGATATATATTGATTGATGTTACAGGATAAAATATCGACGATGAACTTTTAAATTCATATATAGAAGATAGTAGTTTGCATTCTCTACTTAACTCTTCTAATGAATTGTTGTTTCACCGCAGCTTGTTGATTTAAAAACCGGTTGTCTATTGTATTCTATTAGATTTTTTCCTCGTTGGAGACTAACGATAATTTGTTGTATATTATCTTAGTCATAATATTCTTTATCGGGCTAGTTGAGCTCACCTTTTTCTTTTTGTTCCATTTTTCTTCTCAGAGGCTAGAATGTAGCGAGTACTAGCCTGGGTATGGAATGAAGGTTCTAGAGAGAGTTGTTTAGTAGTCCTCACCATTTTTGTAAAATAATGTATCAATAATTATGATGGGGATTTATTCATGTGTGGATATTGTCTAGATGGCAATATCTCGTATTTAAACTCACAGCTTATATGTTGTAATAATAAAGTTATAGTTATTTCTGTACCATGTATTTGGCGACTCAGAATGGGTTGGATGGAATGGACCTATTTTGGGGGCGTCACAGATGTCATATGATCGATGATGTAAGCGATGATGTCATAAATTATGGCAAAAAGACTATTTTACCCTTACTCTACCAAGCTTATAAATAGAAGCGCTCATTCCTTCATTATTTTTCATGAATTCACTAAAGCTATAGAGCGAGAAAGAATAGAGAGAATAAGAGAGAAAGAAGAAGAATCTTCTGTTACTACAATATTGCGGTATCCAATTTCCTACTAAGGTAAGGGGTATTATTTCTTTTGTATTCATGAAGAGAACTTCTGTTATTCCATTCTTTATTATTCTGTTGGAATAACCTGTATATGTGGACTACCCTATATTTGGTGAAATTCTTCTGTTATTCCATTCTTTATTATTATGCTGGAATAATCTGTCTATGCGAAGTACTGCATACATGGTGAAATTCTTCTATTATCTCATTATTTATTATTCTGTTAGAAAATCCTATCTGTGCGTTTACGCATGACCTGATTCCATTATTTATTATTCTGTTAGGAATAACCTGTCTGTGCGATCTTTCGCATGCATGGTGAATTCTTCTGTTATTCCATTCTTTATTATTCTGTTGGAATAACCTGTCTATGTGGATTATCACATGCATGGTGAATGATCCTTTGTATTTCATTCCTTATTAAATTATGGTAATGATCTGTTTACGTGGATTACCTCATGGCGGGTGAAAATCCATTTGCAGTTTTGTAATTTTTCTGACCCTCAAAAATTCTGGAAAGTCATAATATAAGCATTGGACTGTTGATTATGATGAAAGTCATAATAAAAGCATCGGACTGATGAAAATCATGGGTATATGTAGTATTAGTAAGTGTTATGATGAGTTATGTTGGTTATTATGTGAAAACATGAAAGTTTCTTAGAAATCACAAAGGGTTGAAAAATCAGATTTTGGTGAAAATGGAACATGAAATTCAATTGACCATATCTCCTATTATATTTTGAATTTTTGAGTTTGGTCAAGTTCTAGAGTTAGATCTATGAGTTTTCTAACTTATCCAAGTGGAATTATTGGAAAAGGTGTTGTAGATTTTCGTGTGGACTGATTTTAACAAAGGAGCCAAAAACTGCAAATTACTAAATAGCTACTGCCCAAAAATTTAAAAGGGCATTTTCAGCAACTTAATTTGTGAGAAAAATTCAGGCCTTTTGGGACATGGAAATATATGGTATAAAGTACCTCATGTCCAAAAATGAGCTCATTCCGACTTAAAATGAGCAAATTATGACTATTTCAATATTTAGGTTTTTCTGACGAAAAATACTATAACCGGAGTTCTATAACTCCGATAACCATGAAATTTAAACTGGAAGCTCACGTTAACATGTGTAATATCATGCCAAGATTTGGGAATTTCTGGAGTTAAACTTGAGGTAGCTAATTTCTTAAGGAATTAATTAGAAATTAATTTTTGAAAAATAGTAAATGAATTTTAAAAATTCCGAGAAAAATATATGTTCAATATGGGACTATATTCTGCTAAATCCCAGAAAAGAAATATTTTTGGGACTGATTTGGTATTTTTCATGAAAATAATCTAGTTATGAGTAAATGAATTAAATATGTTATGTGATGTAACAAAATTGGAAAATAGGATTTTATGGCTTGGGAATCCTATATAGGGTATATGCAGATTTTTGATAAGCGATTTGATCATGGGTGATGAAATCTTATGAGTATAGCTTTTTTTTTAATGATTAAATGCATTATTTGATAAAGTGTAAACAATTAAAATAAATTATTTATAAGTTTAAGAAATGATTAAAATATTGTTATAATATTAATGATATTAGATTATGAGATTATTAAGTGATATAACATTTGGTTACTATTGAAATTTGGATAAATTGTATTATAAATATTTAATATTTATCCTTTATCTCATTTAATTGATTCTTTATATCATTGTCATTATTCTCATGTTTATATTATGTTGAAAGTCATTTTGTGTATTCAGAAAGTATGCATAGATGGAGTTGGTATGATTATGACCGTGGATTATTCGATATAATCACTTAATCAGTAATGTTACAAATGATATGGTAAAAGTCATCTTTGGCCCGTAGTGCATAGATGGACTTGACGACGATTATGACCAGGATCATTCGGTATAATCATGATCAGTATTTGAAAACACGAATATCCTTGGCCCGTAGTGCATGGATAATTCGTGGTCGTGATACTATTAAGTCGAGTCTCAAAGATTATTGGTTATCTGATTGTATATCTTTGGTAGTAGAGTAAAAAGATGAATTCATTAAGATGATTATGAAAGCAGGAATTGTGATTTGGTATAACCATGATTTTTGATGTTTGGTGAAGATAGACGATGAAAATTATCTTCATCCAGGTGCGAAAAAGGAATTCAAAATCACAATTATGATTATGAGTTATTCATATGATTGTGTGATGAATTGTTGATTGATGTTATAGGATAAAACATTATTGGTGGACTTTTAACATGGAGAAGATAATAGACCTGATGGTCTATTTGACTCTTTTAATGGATTGCTCGTTTCGCTGCAACTATGGTTGAAAAATTTTATCATCTACCATATGTTCTAAATCTCTGATTTATTATTGACGAAAGCTATTGATAATTAAATTATCTTTAGTTATGATATTCTTTAATGGCCTAGTTGTGCTCACCCTTTTGCTTCACAATTCCTTTTAGGTAATAAGAGTGTAGCTGGATCGAGCGGGAATAACAGGGGAATAGAACGGTGGTCTATAGCTGTTGAGGTTCTCCCTAAATAGTATGAAAATAATTTTATTGAGAACTTTAGATAAGTGTGTCGTATTGTATACATCATTTGATATTTAATTTTAGTGAACCAAATAGAGTGAGGTGAAACCAACTTTGGAAGGGTGTTTTGCCACTATCATACAAGATGTCTAATGACATACAATCTCGTGTTATCATAAGACAGGGTTGTGCACATCCACTTGTTGAGTATATCTACGAGCATTACCTACATGATCTTGGAGTTTATTTGAAATATAATTTTCACTTGGAGACAGTGGAGATAGTTATCTGTCAAGAGAAGACTCACCATTAGATAGAAGATGATAGTAATCTTCTCATTTTTCTTTGGGGTCTATTTGGTCAACCAAGGATAATTCTGTGGATATATGATATCTATCATAACCTAGACGCATGGCCTCCCATGTACGAAGGTTTCCTTGAGCAGTTCCCAAAGATTTTAATTTCTAAAATAATTTTTGATTATACTTTTATGTAAAGTAGCATTGTAAGGTTGTGGTCGAGGCACCATGAGAGTTACATACATTTGTATTAAAATTCACAGTTAACTGTGGTCGTATTTTATACGACAGTTCAACAGTTGTGTAAATGAAGTTTGTATTTGATTTTTATAGTGTGATATCTGGCGACTCTGAATGGGTCGTGTGGACCAATTTTGGGGGCGTCACAAAATGTGTATCATATATATACCTTAAGAATTCCATTAGAGTTGCATCTAGTGGCGGAACCAGAAACTTTTGAGAGGGGGGGTCAAAATATACTTGCAAAATCATGACGACGGCGATACGAGCTACAATACAATCCGATCCGAAGAAATTTCTCTTGCAAAAGTATATGAAAGTCTTGTGAAAGATAGAGAGACAATATTTGAGTTGGAAAAGTCGAAAAAAATTCATCTTTCGAAGAAAAATGAAGTTGACGAGATTAAGTTGAAGGAATTGAAGCCAAAGGAATAGATGGCTAAAACTAAGCAGGCGTTAGAGATGAAGAAAAAGTTGGATTTTTTTAACTGATGAAGCACTCAAACAACTTGAGTTAACTTATAACTCATGTATGTACATCAATTTACAGAGGGAAGCCGTTAATTTTCATGTTTTAACCAAATTAACCTCTTTATGGCATTTATACAAACACATGGTATGCAAGCTTTAAAAATCCTAGTTTCATAAAATTCAAACATATAAACACATAACCTCCATACAATATTCCATCCTTATATCATCTAAACCCTTCATGGTTCAATAATCAAAACTCCCACAACCAATTTCACATCAATAACAAATATATTCTATCCAATTTTTATAAACTTATTTTACATATTTTTTTTCTTTGTTTTTGTGTGTGTGTGAATTAGAAAGTAAGTTTTCCTCTGTTTTGGCTTTTAGCAGAGTGGGGAGATATACTACATAAACTGGAGGACAGGAATGAAAGCTCGAGAGGATCCCAGGACGAGTCCAGAAGATCAGTTGACTACCGATTTATACTACACAGCACTGAAGAAGAAGATGATGATGATGGCAGAAGTAGAAGCAGCAGTTGACTCTAGGTTAACTCTAATTTAATACTACCTTTATCCTATTATATCTGACGTTCTAGAGAATTTTTTCTTCTCAAAATATTTGACGTTCTACAAAACCAAGAATATTTTGCCTATTTGTTTCCTTTTCTACCCTTCCTTCTCCACCACCATTAATGGCTAATTTCTTTGTTTTCAAAAAAATAATTCAAATTCTATTCTTTAATTAGGAGAGAGAGAGTGTGTGAAATCAAGTTTGATGTTAATGGAGAATTAAATAAGATCAAAGTATTAATTAAGGGTAAAATAGTAAAACTACATCTATTCGTAATCTATGTGAAAATCTCTAGAACGTCAGATATAATGGGATGGAGGGAGTACTATTGTTGTACCAAACCTACAACCTAGGTCAGATGTATTAATTAGCATATCATATATATATATATATGTCCTTAATTTTCTCATTAAGAATGTCAAACGTGTATCATATGTATACCTTAAGAATTCCATTAGAGTTGCATCTAGTGGCGGAACCAGAAAATTTTGAGAGGGGGGGTCAAAATATACTTGCAAAATCATGATTTGCCATGATACGAGCTACAATACAATCCGATCCGAAGAAATTTCTCTTGCAAAAGTACAGGAAAGTCTTGTGAAAGATAGAGAGACAATATTTGAGTTGGAAAAGTCGAAAAAAATTCATCTTCCGAAGAAAAATGAAGTTGACGAGATGAAGTTGAAAGAATTGAAGCGAAAGGAATAGACGGCTAAAATTAAGCTGGCGTTAGAGAGGAAGAAAAAGTTGGCAGAGAAAGTGGCCGCTAAAGCGGCCATAAAAGCTCAGAAGGAAGTTGGAAAAAAACTAGAAAATTACTTGTGTATCCACGTACATTTTAAGATTATGTAAATAAGAAACTTGGTGTCGGACTTCCAACAGAGGAAATTTGTGATTTTTTTAACTGATGAAGCACTCAAACGACTTGAGTTAACTTATAACTCCTGTATGTACATCAATTTACAGAGATAACCCATTAATTTTCATGTTTTAACCAAATTAACCTCTTTATGGCATTTATATAAACACATGGTATGCAAGCTTTAAAAATCCTAGTTTCATAAAATCCAAACATATAAACACATTGTGAGACCCCAGATTTTATCAATAAAGATTTAAATTTTGTCGAAATAATTTTTAATATTATGGTGTGAATTTGAGATAATATTATAGTTGTGGGTAGTATTTATAAATTTTGCAAAGTATGCAAGTGGTTATATTATATTCGATTGGGCCTGGGAATATTTGGTTTAGCGAGGAATATTCAGACAACTACTCAATCATTGGTGGACCCCATTAATGTAATTATTCATTCGGATCGAGAAAACGACAAAATATTTTATTGAAATAACGGCGGAAGTTTTACCGTGGTTACCGTTGAACTACTCGGTAGTAAAAGTATAAAGAATACGTGTGGTTGCATAGTAGCACACACCAGATTGATTATTGATGCTTATGTGAGAAGTCACTCCGGTTTGATTCCATTATTGTTGATTAATAATATGAATTATTATAGCGATAATGACGTTTTGTTTTATTCAGATTATTAACGTAATAAAATGTAAACATCTTTTATATAAAATAGAATACTTTATTAAAGTTATTCTATAAATGTAATATATTATATTTTATTATGCATAGTGTTGCATAGTGTTTTTTGATAGTGTTCCAGATAGTATTGCATAGTGTTTGCATAGTAAAAATATTTTATATAAATAGAATATATTATATTTTATTTAAAAGATTTTTCTTTAAATATGGACCGCCGATTAAAGTAAATCAACTGACCGCTCATGGATTAGTTACTATGCATTCCATTTTCCTATAAATAAGCTCATTCCTTCATTATTTTCTTACTTAATTCATTTGAAACTCTCAGAGAGAGAAATTATATAGAGAAGTTTATAGAGAAAATTATAGAAAGAAGAAGAGTATTCTCGCTACTTCACTACTTCTATATTCGGTTATTTTACGGTAGTGGGTGTTATTCTTCTTCTTGAAGAGAACTTATGTTATTCCATTCACTATTATTCTTTGAATAACTCAGTAAAAAGTGATATACCCTATACATAACCTCATATATGCAGATATCCTATACTTGGTGAAATCCTTATGTTATTCCATTCTTATTTATTTCATTGGAATAACTCAGATATGCGGTAAGTTTACCCTATACTTGGTGACATTCTTCTATTATTACGTTGGAACATCCATGCGTGTGTGTTTTACAAGGACCTGGTTAGATTTTTTATTATTCCGTTGGAACATCACATGTCTCATGTGTTTTACAGGACCGGTTCCAAAATCTTTATCATTCTCGTTGGAATATCCTATCTCGTGTGTTTTACACCGGATCCGGGTTCTATCTTTATTATTCTGTTGGAACATCCCGCTTGATTGTGAATTTCACACCGACCGGTTCCGTTATTATTATTCTCGTTGAATAACTCCGTTTGGCGCAAGTACCGCATGCATGGTGATTTCTTTTGTTATTCCATTCTTTATTATACCCGGTTGGTTAAAACTTGACTTCTATACTCCATGAAATTAGTAGAATATCCTTGATATTTGCGTTTCATCCAAAGATCTTTTCATGGAAATATTCTTCCGATCATTCTTGAATTTTACTCACGTAAACATGATTATTGCCGATAATTTGGACGTTAATAATTCATGGATTAAATAATTCTTGAACTTGTTTTATTGAATTATTATGTCATTGTCATCATCCTCATGTTATATTATGTTATCTTTGGCTTACGTGCATAGATGAACTTAGTATGATTATGACCGAGGATCATTCGGTATAATCACGACTTGATATAAATGATGTGACAAAAGTCCTCAAAGTGGCCTCGTTATGCAATGATGGATAGTTTTTGGTATGATAATGACGGGGTGATTCGGTAGATAGTCATGACCATTGATAATTTGATGAAAATCCTTGACCGTGGTGTGGATGATTAGATGTGGTGGTTTATTTATTAAGCTTGAGTCTCGTGATAAAAATTGATGAAAACCTTTTAAAACCTAAAAGATAGTAGATTTTATTCTCTACTTGACTCTTTTTAATGGGTTGCTTATTCATCTGCAGATTATCTTTGGTTGTCTATTGTATTTTATCGTTTAACATCTTTCAAGGCTAATGATAATTTATTCGCATTATCTTAGTCATAATATTTTATTGGGCTAGTTGAGCTCACCTTTTCTTTCATCATTTTCTTCGTGAAATGAGAACATATTTGGGACGAAGCCTGGGAACGGAGTAATGGTCGAGAGGATAGATTAGTAGTCCTCACTATTCGTGAAATAGTGTGATAATAGTTGTAATGAGGACTCCTTTTGAGTTTGTATAATATCTAGTAGATAATATTTGTATTCAAACTCACGCTTTTGTCTTGTCGTATTGTTTAAGCCAGTTATATTAGTAAGTTGTATTTGAATTTATGTACCATGTAAGTGGCGACCCAAGATGGGTGACGATACCTAATTTTGGGGCGCCACAACGGTTGGTATCGAGCTTAGGATATGATCCCTGGCCAAGATGCGAGATAAGAACTAGGAGGGAGAGATTCGGGGAATTCTTCGCTAGTATGACCTACCTAAATTTATTTGGTATTTGATTGGTCACGGTCGAGTATAGTGATAATATGTTGTATGTCAATTAACCCTTATTTTATGGCAAAGTGTTTGAAAATGGCATCCGAGAATATTGAAAATAAGCAATGAAGCACATGAGAGTGTTGATTCAAATTTCAAACAAAAGGTAACGACCAACAACACGATAATTATCATACTGGTGGCAACGACTATCAGAACAATGATAACCATCGTGGGGAAATTATCATGCTAAGAATGGTAACCACTTGGTGGTAATCATGGCAAAGATAATAGAAGTGGAAATTTCAAGAAGAGAAGGTCATTTAGCTCGATTTTTGTCGATATAGTGAAGTCAAGTCCGGTGGGATAGTGGCACCAAAAGCGGATACGGACAAAACAAAGTCGGTGGTTTCAGGAAGAGCGTTTTTCGTGACTTCTCAAAAAGTGGATAACCCGAACGAAGTTAGCACGGGTTAGTTAATTATAAATTCTTCACAAGTCTATACCTTATTAGAACTAGGTTCTACCCATTCTTTTATCTCTCTTGCTTGTGTTCAACGTTTAAATTTGACTCCGGAGAAATTAGACTTTGATTTATCTATTGAAACTTCGTTGGGAGAAACCTTCGTTACCTCCATTGTTTATTAATCTTGTTGTTTCAAATAAACACTTTCACGTCACCTGTCGATCTTATCTCTTTGAAAATACTTACCTTTGAGGTAATTTTTGAAAACGATTGATTAACTACTCATTATTCTTTTTGTAAGGTTGTTAGCTTTTATATTCCTAACCAACCTGTTATACGAATTCAAAGTAACCAAATCCTAAAGTTAATCAACGTTATATCAAGCCATAAGTAAAGAGCCCAATCCTTTCGTTGTTGACTTCCTTGTGTGGAATGCACCGCTTGACTTTTCAGAGGCGACGCCGTGATTGAAGATGGCAAGTTGATAGGTATCATTGTGAGGTGCTATCCAAAGTTAAGCGATAAGTCACAGTTGGTATTAATCGACGTACTATCCAAGTCTTGGACGAGAGTAATGATTTTGAATGATATTTCTATCATTAATAAATTTCTTGGCGTATTCTTGAAGACTTCCTAGCCTACCCTAGAGCGTGAAATCGAATTTTTATTGACCCCAAAGATAAAACCCATTTCTTAAACCCTCAAATATTTCTTCAACTAAAATGAAGCAGCTTTACGTGGTTTATGATGAAAGTCATAATAAAAGCATTGTACTAATGAAAATCATGGGTATTCGTGGTATTAGTAAGTTTTATGATGAGTTATGTTGATTAGTATGTAAAAACATGAAAGTTTCTTAAAATCACAAAGAGTTGAAAATCGATTTTGGTGAAAAACGTAATATGAAATTCAATTGACCATATCTCTTATTATATTTTGAATTTTGAGTGTGGTCAAGTCCTAGAGTTAGATCTATGAGTTACCTAACTAATCCAAGTGGAATTACTGGAAAAGGTGTTGTAGATTATTGTGTGGACTGATTTTAGCAAAGGAGTGCAAAGCTATAAAAATCGAAAAAGCTTCTGCCATGATTTTAGAGAGGCTGTTTCGGCCACCTAAATTATGAGAAAAATTCTGGCCTTTTGGGACATGAAGGTATATGGTATAAAGTACCTCCTGTCCAAAAATGAGCTCATTCTGACTTAAAATGAGCAAGTTATGACTATTTCAATATTTAGGTTTTTCCGACAAAAAACGCTATAACCGGAGTTCTATAACTCCGATGACCATGAAATTTAAACTAGAAGCTCACGTTAACATGTGTAAGGTCCTGTCAAGATTTGGGAATTTTTGGAGTTAACCTTGAGGTAGCTAATTTCTTAAGGAATTAATTAGAAATTGATTTTTGAAAAATAGTAAATGAATTTTAAAAATTCCGAGAAAAATATATTTTCATTATGGGACTATATTATGCTAAATCCCAGAAAAGAAATATTTTGGGACTGATTTGGTATTTTTTATGAAAATAGTTTAGTTACTGAACATATGAGTTAAATATGTTATGTGAAGTAACAAAGTTTAAAATAGGATTTTATGGCTAAAGAATCCTATATGTAGTATATGCATATTTTTTGATGAGGGATTTGATAATTGGTGATGATATCTTATGAGTATGGCATTTTGAATGATTAAATGCATTATATGGTAAAGCGTAAACAATTAAGATAAATTGTTTATAAATTTAAGAAGTGATTAAAATATTGTTATAATATTAATGTTATTAGATTATGAGATTATTAAGTGATTGATAACATGGGGATATTCTTGAATCCTTGATAAATTATAAATGTTTAATATTTATCCTTTATCTCATTTGATTGATTCTTTATATCATTATCCTCATGTTTATATTATGTTGAAAGTCATCTGTGGCTTGTAGTGCATAGATGGACTTGGTATGATTATGACCACGGATTATTCAGTATAATCATAACCGTAATTGAATACACAATTATCTTTTGCCGTAGTGCAGGGATGATTCGATGATATGGATTAATTATTGAAATTTGAGTCTCAAAGAATGAAATATTAATTCATGGATGTGGTAAAAGTCATCTTCGTCAGAGTAGTGCATTGATAGACTTGGTATGATTATGACCACGGATTATTCAGATAATCACGATCAGATTGAAAACACGAATATCCTCGCCAAGAGTGCATGGATAATTCGTGGTCGTGATACTATTAAGCTAAGTCTCGAAGATTATTGGTTTTTGATAGCTTATATATCTTTGGCCCAGTAGTAAAAAGATGAATTGTTAATAAATATCTTTGGCCTGTAGTGCAAAGATGAATTGTTAATGAATATCTTTGGCCGGATTGCAAAGATGAACTTAATGTTTTCAACGATAAAGGTATTCAAGGTATCCTCACCTCTTTATCATACCAGTATCGCATTTCTAATTTCGGTGGCTAAATTCCATAAGGAGGGAGATTGTGAGACCCCAGATTTTATCAATAAAGATTTAAATTTTGTCGAAATAATTTTTAATATTATGGTGTGAATTTGAGATAATATTATAGTTGTGGGTAGTATTTATAAATTTTGCAAAGTATGCAAGTGGTTATATTATATTCGATTGGTCTGGGGAATATTCGGTTTAGCAGGAATATTCGCACAACTACCAATCATTGGTGGACCCCATAATGTAATTCATTATCATTTGATTGAGAAAACGACAAAAATATTTTATTGAAATAACTACGGAAGTTTTACCGTGGTTATTGTTGAACTACTCGGTAGTAAAAGTACGAAGAATACGTGTGGTTGCATAAGTAGCATTACCAGATTGATTATCGATGCTTATGTGAGAAGTCACCGGTTTGATTCCATTATTGTTGATTAATAATAATAATTATTATATAGCGATAATGACGTTTTGTTTTATTCAGATTATTAACGTAATAAAGCGAAATATCTTTTATATAAAATAGAATACTTTATTAAAGTTATTCTATAAATAGAATATATTATATTTTATTATGTATAGTGTTGCATAGTGTTTTCATGAGTGTTTTGCATAGTATAAGATTGCATAAAGGTTTGCATAGTAAAATGTTTTTATATAAATAGAATATATTATATTTTATTTAAAAGATTTTCTTTAAATATGGACCGCCGATTAAAGTAAATCAACTGGACCGTTCATGGATTAGTTACTATGCATTCCATTTTCCTATAAATAAGCTCATTCCTTCATTATTTTTACTTTAATTCATCAAACTCTAGAGAGAGAAATTATAGAGAGAAGCTATAGAGAAAATTATAGAAAGAAGAAGAGTATTTCGCTACTTCACTACTTCTATATTCAGGTTATTTTACGGTGAAGTGGGTGTTATTCTTTTCTTCTTGAAGAGAACTTATGTTATTCCATTCACTATTATTCATTGAATAACTTTTGTAAAAAGTGATATACCCTATACATAACCTCGTATATGCTGGCATATCCTATACTTGGTGAAATCCTTATGTTATTCCATTCTTATTTATTCTCATTGGAATAACTCAGATAATGCTGCTTACCCTATACTTGGTGACATTCTTCTATTATTCATTGGAACATCCCATGCATGTGTTTTACACCGACCGGTTCCGCTTTTTATTATTCATTGGAACATCGTCATGGTGTGTTTTACAGGACTGGTTAAAATCTTTATCATTCTCGTTGAATATCCTATCGTGTGTTTTACACCGGATCCAGTTCCATCTTTATTATTCTGTTGGAACATCCCGTCGATGTGAATTTCACACGACACTGGTTCCGTTATTATTATTCTATTGGAATAACTACGTCTATCGCAATCAATCGCATGCATGGTGATTTCTTTTGTTATTCCATTCTTTATTATACCCAAATTGGTTAAAACTTGGACTTCTATACTCCATGAAATTAGTAGAATATCCTCGATATTTGCGTTTCATCCAAAGATCTTTCATGGAAATATTCTTCCGATCATTCTTGAATTTTACTCTACTAAACAATTATTATGTTGACAATTTGACGTTAATAATTCATGGATTAAATAATTCTTGAACTTGTTTTATTGAATTATTATGTCATTTGTCATCATCCTCATGTTATATTATGTTATCTTTCGGCTTACGCAAGATAGATTAACTTAGTATGATTATGATGAGGATCATTCGGTATAATCATGACTTGATATAAATGATGTGACAAAAGTTCTCGGTGGGCACGTAATGCAGTTGATGGATAGTTTTGGTATGATTATGACGGGGGTGATTCGGTATATAGTGACCATTGATAATTTGATGAAAATCCTTGACCGTGGTACGGGGATGATTAGATGTGGTGGTTTATTTATTGCTTGAGTCTCAAATGATAAAAATTGATGAAAACCTTTTAAAACCTAAAAGATAGTAGACTTTATTCTTTACTTGACTCTTTTAATGGGTTGATTATTCCGCTGCAGTTATACTGGTTGTCTATTGTATTTTATCGGTTTAACATTGTTGAAGGCTAATGATAATTTATTCGCATTATCTTAGTCATAATATTTCTTCTTTGGGCTAGTTGAGCTCACCCTTTCTTTTTCACATTATTCTTCGTGAAATGAGAACATAAAGGACGGACGAAGTCGGGGAACGGAGTAATGGTCCGGAGGATAGCATTAGTAGTCCTCACTATTCGTGAAATAGTGTGATAATAGTTGTAATGAGGACTCCTTTTGAGTTTGTATAATATCTAGTAGATAATATTTGTATTCAAACTCACGATTTATGTCAGTATTGCATACACTACGATTATATTAGTAAGTCAGATTTGAATTTATGTCACGTAGTAAGTGGCGACCCAAGATGGGTGACGTATACCTAATTTTGGGGGCGTCACACACATAACCTCCATACAATATTCCATCCTTATATCATCTAAACCCTTCATGGTTCCATAATCAAAACTTCCACAACCAATTTCACATCAATAACAAATATATTCTATCCAATTTCTATAAACTTATTTTACATAACTAATTTTACATATTTTTTTTTTGTTTTTGTGTGTGTGTGAATTGGAAAGTAAATTTTCCTCTGTTTTGACTTTTAGCAGAGTGGGGAGATATACTACATAAACTGGAGGACATGAATGAAAGCTCGAGAGGATCCCAGGACGAGTCCAGAAGATCAGTTGACTACCGATTTATACTACACAACACTGAAGAAGAAGATGATGATGATGATGTGAAGCGAGTAAGCAGTGAGTTGACCGCCTCCCCCCTCCTCCCCTCCCTCGCCCCCGCCCCCTTCCCCTAGTTATGCCTGGACCGCCGCTACTATCAGGGACATATCCCCCGCCCCCCCTAGTTCCTTCTCTGGTTGCATCCCGTATCTTATACCATATCTTTTTATTTTATGTATGTTTGATAATTTTTTTAATGCTTTTGTGTTGTACATGCCAGAAATTCTTTGGTGTTGTACACGTAACACTAATATTAGTTTAAACTTTAAATATTTATGCACATGCATGTACATATGAGATACTGAATCAGTTTTCTCGACACAATCATACTTTTTTTATAAAAATGTGGTTAATATTATCAAAGAAAAAAATATATTTAACAATAATTTTATAATTATTTTATGAGTTAAAAGGCATTTTGCATCTTCAAGTTTATTTATTTTGCACATTACATTCTATACTTCAAAATGTGACATTTTGCATCCCGAATTTTTAGCGATTTGACACATAACACCCTTTGACCCAAAATTTATTGCTAGAAGTGCAAAATCCGACACTTTCCCGTAACTTTTAGAACGGATTTTGGGCTAGAGGCCTAAGTGCGGGATGCAGAATGTTACATTATGAAATATATGATGTAATATGCAAAATAGGATATACTTGTGAGATAAAAAGTAAATTTAAGTCTTATTTTATCAATATTTAATATCTTTTAAGTTATATTTATGTGTTCTCCAAAAAAAACCCAAGTGATATGTATGTTCCGGCGACATTATTTAGAATAGAATTCTCTCTGGAGTATCATTTTCATTCAATTTCCCTTAATACATGACTCCTCTTTAATACTCCCTCCATCCTAAATTATATGCACTTCTAGATAATTTTTGTTGCACCAAAATAACTGCATTTTGGTCTTTTTGAACTATTAAAGTGATTATATTAGTACAAGTTTACCCTTTTCACTTATCCTTTCTCCTCGTAAATGTTTAATCCCCAAATATGGAGAAGGTAAAAGGTTTTTACTTCATGAAAATGTTAAGCTTATTTCTACCAATAAAAAAATAAGTGCATATATGGGGATAATTTATTGTGCAATAATACCAAAAGACTCTAGTTTCAAAAATACAATTATGTGGGTTGTAGGTTTTTGATATGTACTTTTACTGATAAAATTGGTATAATAATTGTATTTTTTTAATAAATATATAAATAAATAAAAATGCAGATAATTTTGAGATGGAGGGAGTATTGTTGAAGCAAGCCTTCTTTGGTTGAAATTAAAGGTGTACAAATTCATACTAGAGTCGGCGAATGTTATATCCATAAAAATCACAAATAATGTCATATGTAAATTTCTTACGGGTCTAATTAATTGTCAGATTGATCTTAACAATTGTACTAATGTTTTTCTTTGTGTGTGAGTATATATATATATATATATATATATATATATATATATATATATATATATATATATATTAATAATTGGTGCATAATATTGGGTACTGTATTCTATGTTTCAAAGAAAAAAAATCATCAATTGTCAAAAAATATATTTTATATGCTCTAATTATTAATAACAGTATAAGATAACATAATATTCTCAATCTTGACATTTTAATTTCATTATTATACATCAACTTAATTAGATCTACGGAAAAACATGTGACAAAATACATTCTTATTATTACTAGTATAAATTTTCAATTGGGACTACTTTATGGAAGGGAGTGGGTAGTGGGTAGTGTTAATGTCAAGATCCTTTCACACATCCCAATCATGTAAGACGCGTTCGATTCTGCACAATAAATATGACAATACCAAAAATTTGACGGCTTCGACCGTCGGGGGATAGCTCCGGCGTGAGAGTCAGTACAGGCGATCACAAGGTTAACAATGAAGGATAATAATATCTAGTGTATTGAGAGATATAAAAATATCAGTTACCTTTACTTGATCGACCACCTTGCTATCATATACTTTCAGGCCTGGTTTCTTGTGCCACCCACTACCTCTCGACGACATTGTACCTTTATCTCTCGATGATCATATTGATCAGATGCAAAGACTCGCTACATCATCTCATTGTTTTCCACTGCCGGCCGACTAAATTCCATCCACATTAATGACTTGCAAACATATCGGTCAACTGTGTTCCTTTTTCATCATTATCGGTCAAAGCTAGATATTTAATTATCTAATGGATCAGTTCAATGACTAGGCCTAATACTCTAAAGATCCAACAAGGATGACCCATCTGACTGGGTCCAACTGAAATGACCCGATAGATTATCCAGATAATTCGGCCCAATCCATACGGCTCAATATATAAAATATCATGACCCAACAGGTAGTATGTTTCAGCAAAAGAACGAAAAACTAATTCATATTGAAAGGTAATATTTCTATAAATGAAAATAATAGTTTCACAAAATATTTTGATCATATTCTCAAACAAGAATCTTAACCATTAATAGGAAATATAGGGAGATAATTAAATAATACGTAGGAACAAGGAAATACTACCGTGGAAACTGAGCCAAAGAGTCCGGTGGAAAAATTAGAAGAAGGTGAAGAGTCTTTAAAAGATCCTTAGTGTTAACGTCAAGATCTTCTCCAACGTCCCAATCATGTAAGACGCCCGATCCTGCACAGTAAACACGATAAATACCAAAGCTTCGGCTTCGGCCTGGTTGGGGATAACTTCAGCGTGAGAGTTAGTATCGGTGTTCACAAGGTTAACAATGGAGGATGTAATGTCTAGTGTATTGAGAGAGATAATAATATTCAGTTGCGTGTGTATGTGAACGTGAACGTGAACGTACCTCTTTGTGAAGACTTCCTTGCTAAGTTATACTCTCTTGCCCGGTTTACCGTGCCACCCACTACTATCTGACACAGCCCCCGGATCTGATGGGTTCTGCCGGATATGTACAGTTCACCCACTATCTCTGTCCTCTGTTTTCTACCGCCAGCCGTCGCCGGATCCCATCCACATTAATGCATGGCAGTGATATCAGTCAACCATCATGCTTTTTCATCATTACAAGTCAAAGACAAAGATATTTAAAATATCTAATGGGCTAATCTAATGAACCAACCCGGCTTCATAGGGTTTAATGGGAATAATATGATGACTAGGCCCAATGACTTTCAAGGTTCAATAATGAAAGCCCAATAGACTAATTAAACAAGTGAGCCCAATTTATTTGGCCCAAATAGGGGAAATATCATGACCCAACATTGCCCCCTAGTTTTTTATTAAACAGATTTTTTAATAGAAAATTATAAATGGTCCATGATATTAGGATTTACTAAAGGCCCATAACAAGAAGTAATTAAGACATACCCGATTTGGTCCATAAGATGAGACAGAGGATGGCCGAATGTCCAACGTAAAAGGCCCAAACAATAAAGGATTGAATTTGAAAAAGATAGACTAAAAACCGAAAATCCAACCGAGAAGCCCAATCTGATAAAATATCTAAGGATTGACCCAGACGCTTCCCATTCGAATTCTCATCATTGCCAGAAATTAAATGTGCCGTCTTCGTAACTCGTGTAACCGTCAGTATAAAAGGTAAACTTTACCAAATTTGACAGTTTTACTTGCTAATTTGAATTTTCAGACCCTTGAGTTCTCTTCTTCTCTTTCGATCCTTTCTTCGCTTCTCTGCGAAATCTCAACAATGGCGTCTCCAGACTCCGAGCAGGGCTCACCCATCCTAGTGACACCAATCAACGCTGTTCCTCTAAACCCGAGCCCTAGCAAAGAAGTAGCCTCAAGTTCCAATCCCAAGGGTGCTAAAACCAGCAAGAAATCGCTCCCGAAAGCCCCAAAACTCCTTCTGAATATTATAGAAGTACAGAACATTTCTCACATGCCAACACTCCTTCTACCATTACTGAGACCGATTTGAAGAGGATTCGAACCCGATACCACATTCCGAATACTCACATGGTTAGGGCTCCAAGATCTGGTGAGAAAATGTACCAACGGGCAGAAGGTTGGATGGTCGTCCCTATGACCATCCTTGAAAAAGGGGTTCGATTCCCTCTTCATATCTTCATAGTGACCCTCCTAGGGTTTCTTGGCGTTGGGTTCGCCCAATTGGTACCGAATTCCTACATTCATATCCTTGCTTTTGTCGCTTTCTGTCATGAACTGGGCGTCGAACCTAGTCTCAACTTTTTCTTCACTGTGTATAAGATCGTCCAATTCAGAGAGAAGGGTTTTAAGGTCCTAAGCAAGCATTCCCCGAAGACAGGAGAGAAGTTCGAGAGGCATTCGCTGGTGAACACCACTTCGAGCAACAGGGGATGGCACAAGAGTTGGTTTTTTATAAAGGGACCTGAGATCGCTTCTCTGCCGAACTGGGCTACCGACAAGGAAGTCTCTGCCGACTTCGGGGACATTTCTGAAGAACGCGAGGCTGAGATGATAGAATTTTTTGACAACTTCCCTAAGGAAGAGTGGAAATATGGACTCCTCTCGAAGCAAGCATGGTTATATGACCATAAATATAAGTATCGGTCTGTTTTGTATATAAATATTTAAAATTTTTCATGATGTGAATTTTGACAGTGGATTATTTGCTTTGTGCAGTATCTCTGATCAGACCTAACTCTTCAGAAGTGAAAGAATTTGAAGATTTTCTAACTGGGAAATCTTCGGAAGCTGCTGATAATCCCCCACCAGGGGCTGAAACCGAAGCTGAACTAAACCCTGAAACACATGCCATCGACCGTCAGACAAATGAGCCCAAGCCTGACGAATCTCCCCTACCAGAAGAGGTTCTTCATCCTCGCCAGAAGAGGAGAGCCATTCGAAAGCCTCGATCAACCCCTATTCCAAGCCCTTCTGAACCCCACCCAGAAACCAAACTATCCACTAATCCAGCCCCCCCTCGAGGAGGTTTGCTCGATCACCCGGATCAGAGAAATCTCCTTCGAGTTAAAAAATTAAAAGCCAAAGTCATTCCCCTAACGACCGAAGAGCTTAGGGTTCCTCCGTCTTCAATCGAGCTCCCTCCAATAATTCCAGTGGAGATACAAGCTTCTGATGAGGAAGAGCAAGTTGAAACCGTGCCTGCATTATCTCGGAAAAGGAAGCATCCTTCTGATGATCATCCTAGTGCGGCTTCAGCCCCATCACCACCACGAGAATCCGTGCCGATCCGATCTCCATCTCCCGAGAACGTTTACATGGATCCTTCGCCAATTCGAGACCAACCTGTGCCTTCTCCTCCGAGGCCTTCATCACAGGAATTTCAGAACGACGCAATGGGGACACCGACCATGTGGCCTCGATTCAACGCCCATTTCCCTTTCCAACTCTTTGAATCTTTCGTTCGGGAAACTGATGATCACCGATTCGGTAACCATACGGACGGGGACCTGCTTGATGAAGGGATGAGCTATCTAGCTAAGGTAAGTGGAAATTTTTTATTGATCTTATACACTTCTGCTTCTGTTTAAATATTTGAGATTGATCGGATACTGTTGGACATATGCAGGCAAATGCAGTCTTCGGGCGTTTACGTCCGAGGCACATAAATGGTGAGGCCGAGGAAGATTTCTTGAGACAGGAAAACAACATGCTGAAGGCGACACTTGCTCGGGAGAGAAATGAGCATGAGGGCATTTTTCATACCAATGAAGGCCTCTGGAGAGATCTAGATCGAGCCAGAATGGATTTGAAGACGTCTGACGATCTGTTGAGGGCCACGAGGGATGAGCTGGCTGTGTCTAATGCCAGTCAACAATCTTTAACTAATATGAATGTTGGCTTGGTCGAGGAGAATCTGCTCTTGAAGGCCAAGATTGAAGAGCTCTTCACAGCCCAACGGAACTGGGCGATACAATTGACCGAAGTTCAAGCGAAGGCTCAGGATGAGGAGAAAGCTTATAAGGCCAAACGTCACAAGCTTCGTCACAAGATAAAGGAACTCGAGGGACGAGGTCCTCTTCTGACTGAAGAAGTGCGTAAGCAGATACAGGCCGACTATCGAGCGTCTGACGAGATCAACGCTGAGATTTTGAAGGTCTATTCAGAGGGGTATGAAGACTGCCGAGAACGAGGCAAAGAGAAGTTAGCCGCTGCTCAGCTAGATCCAGCCTTGCTCGATTCTGATGGTGAAGGAGGTGCTTGATGATACTGTTGTTCTATTCTGACTTTTTGAGACTTATGTAAAAATTATCTGTCTTTTTGGAAATTATTTTTAGGAACTTTATCAAGGAATTTTTAGCTTGATGTAATAGTTTTAATGTTATGAATGAAATAGATGAACGAATGCCTTAACTTATTAATGAATTTACAACTTTCTTGATTATGACTTCTGCATAATGCTTTTCGTTTCTTATCAATAATTCAGTATTAATGAACTTGAATGAACTTAACTTAGATTGTGAATCAGCTAAGGCATATAACAGTTAATTTATGAAATGAAGTGAACTGAATTTAATGGACAGAATTGAATGAACTGAATTGAATGAACTGAACTCAACACTTGGACAAAATAAAGTAATGTATACTTATCGTTACCGAAGTGTGAGATCGGTCATGTGTAAGGTGAATTCGGCTGATCCTCTTTGCACCATCAAGATCTTGCTTACCATTCGGGGTAGAACAAGTATATAAGGACATTTGTTTACCACTCGGGGTAGAACAATTTTATAAGGGCCATGGAATTTGTCTACCACACGGGGTAACAAATTCATAAGGACACTCCTGACAATAAGGCTGCCATCGAATGGCCAGCGAGTCCAACCATACCTCCTTACTTCGGTGCCCATTGATTTACCACTCGGGGTAAAATCAATATAAAAAAGGACCGTGGAATTTGTTTACCACTCGCGGTAAATCAAACCCATAAAGGACACTCCTGCCAAAAAGGCTACCATCGAATGGCCAACGAGTCCGACCATACCTCCTTACTTCGGTGCCCATTGATTTACCACCCTTGGTAAAAATAATATTAAAAGGACCATATGATTTGTCTACCACACAAGGTAACAAATAAATAGGCTGCCATTGAATGGCCAGCGAGTCCGACTATACCTCCTTACACCATTGTGAACTTAGGACAAATAGGAAGAAGATCAGTTGTGAAAAAGTGACTTTTTATTGATGGAAAACAATCATATACAGACTTTCGGTAAACTGACTCGATCTCTATTGGAAATACTTTCGAAGTCTTCCGGCATGCCAGGTGTTCTTGATCTCGGACCCATCTAATGCCTTTAATCGATAAGTCCCTGGCTTTGGTACTTCGATCACCTCATACGGCCCTTCCCAGTTCGACATTAGCTTTCCCATGTTCTGAGGCGTAGATGCTTCTGCTTCTTTGAGGACGAAGTCTCCTACTTCAAATCTGCGAAGTTTGACCCCCTTGTTGTAATGCTTAGCTACTCTTCGTTGATAAGCTGCCAGTTTGAGCAAAGCTACCTCTCTGACTTCTTCTAACAGATCCAAGTTGGACTTCAGTCCTTCGTCGTTGTAGATCTCTTTGAATTGACTGACCTGAAGACTTGGAGATCCAATTTCGACTGGGACTAAGGCATCAGTACCATAAGCCAATTTGAAAGGTGAATCTCCAGTGGTAGTCCTCGGGGTAGTCCGGTAGGACCATAATACGCTGAGCAGCTCCTCTGGCCATCTTCCTTTAGCTTCGTCTAGCCTGCGCTTGATCCCGTTCAGCAGTGTTCTATTGGTCACCTCAACTTGCCCATTCGACTGTGGATGAGCCACCGAGGTCTTTCTCAGGTTGAATCCTCAACTTGCTCAAAAATCCTTCAAATTTTGATCCCACGAACTGGCGTCCGTTGTCTGATATCACCACTTTGGGAATTTCGAAGCGAAATATTACGGACTCTTTCATGAACTTTAAACATTCCTGCTCTGTTATCAACCGAAGTGGCTTCGCTTCTACCCATTTTGTCATGTAATCGATAGCAACTATGACAAAACTAACCTATCCTTTAGCTTTCGGCAACGGACCCAGTATATCAACCCCCCAGAAAGCAAAGTGTATAGGAGATAGAATTGAGTATAGCTCTTCTGGTGGCTGATGTGGGATCGGACTGTTGAGCTGGCACTTCTCACACTTCTTCACATACTCTGTAGCTTCCTTGAAGATCGTTGGCCAGTAGTACCCCTGCCGAAGAACTTTGTATACCAGTGACTTAGCAGCCATGTGATCACCGCAGATGACTTCATGAACCTCCCGAAGGGCATACTCAGCTTCAGACGGAACCAGACACTTCAATAATGGTGACAAAAATGCCCTTCGATAAAGAACCCCATCAATAAGAACGAAGTTGTCACTCTTATACTTGATCTTCTTTGCCAGCATCTGATCTGAAGGAAGAACGCCATCAGCCAAATACTCGATGTAGGGAGTCATCCAACAGTTAAATCGCTTGATACACATCACCGCTTCATGCTGGATACTCGGCTGCTGCAAAACCTCCAAATACACCGACCCATTGAAAACATCTGCATCCATAGTGGCCAGCTTCGATAGTGCATCGGCAATGGAATTGTCGTTACGCTCTATGCCCTGAAACTCATAAGAGACAAAGTATCGAAGTCGGTCTTTCAACTCTGCCAAATACTTGATCATCTTGCCCCACGAGCTTCATAATCTCCTGACAGTTGTTTGACGACCAACTGAGAGTCATTGTAAATGATCAGCTTCTGAACTTCTAGACTCTTCGCCAGTCGAACTCTTGCTAAGCATCGCTTCATACTCTACTCATTGTTTATCGCCTTTAAACTCAATCTAATGGCTTGTCGACTTGAATCCTCCGACTTGTCAAGATAATCCCTGCCCCACTAATATTCACCGTAGAGGACCCATCTGCATACAACGTCCATGCATTTCGACTGCGGTCAAGAATCAAGAATCGCCGACGGACGCTCTACTTACGCCTTTCAAAGATCTGTTTCGATGAACGAACACTCCACCATAAAGTCGGCCAAGGCTTGACCCTTGATAGCAGTCCGGGGATGATATTCAATAAAAAATTGGGATAACTCTATAGTCCATGATGCTAATCTCCCCGAAACCTCTGGCTTACCCATCACCTTCTTCAGTGGTTGATCCGTGTAAACGACCAAGAGCCGACCTTGAAAATATTGCCGAAGCTTTCGGCTAGCAATTATTAAAGCAAAGGCAAATTTTTCAATATTTGGATACCTGGTTTCAGCATCTCGTAGGACGTGACTGACATAATAGACCGGATGCTGCTTTCTACTGACCTCCCGAACCAGCACTGCTCCAACCGCTAATGAACTCGCTGCAAGGTACAAATACAAGGTCTATGCCGGGGCAGGCTTTACCAATAGGGGAGCAGAAGATGATATATTTTATGCGCCTTGAAAACGCGTCTTCACACCAAGTCCAATTGGAACGTCTTCGCATTTTTCTACCCTTCAAAGGTATCGAAGAATGGCAAGCATCTCTCTGCAGATTTGGACATGAACCTCCTCAAAGATGCAATCCTGCAAGTCAGACGTTGGACGTTTTTGAACGACTGAGGAGTCTTCATGTCAAGAATGGCCTGGATCTTCTCCGGATTGGCCTCAATGCCCCTCTGACTGACCAGGTAACCCAGGAACTTTCCCGCACCGAGGCCGAAGGTACACTTTGCTGGATTGAGTCTCAACTTATGGTGACGGACAGTTTGAAAACATTCATCCAGATCGTCCAAATGCTTCTGAACCTGCATGCTCTTCACGATCATATCATCCATGTATACCTCCATATTCCTCCCCAGCTGCCTCTCAAAGATGAAATTCATCATTCTTTGGTAGGTGGCTCCAGCATTTATAAGGCCAAATATCACCTTCTTATAGGCATACACCGAACGGTATGTAATGAATGCTGTCTTCGGGATATCCTCCTTGCACATGGATATTTGATGATAACCTGAAAAAGCATCCATAAAGCTTAGTAATGCATACCCCGAAGTGGCATCGATGAGCTGATCGATATAGGGCAGAGGATAAAAGTCCTTCGGACAAGCTTTATTCAGGTCGGTGTAGTCGATGCAAACCCGCCATTTTTCATTCTACTTCTGCACCCACTGCGGGTAGTCGATCTCAAAGATAAAATCAGCAGCTATCAGCTTGGCAATCTCCTCATCAATGATCCTCTGACGCTCAGGTGCAAAGATCCGTCTTTTTTGCCGAACAGGCTTCTTCGATGGATCCACCTCCAGTCTGTGTTCAGCAATTTTCTGACTAATCCCTGGCATGTCTTGTGGTTCCCATGCAAAAATGTCCGCATAGCAGCGAAGAAGTTCCATGAGATTTGTCCGAAGAGGTTCCGGCAAACCCGAACCTATCTTCACTGTCTTGTCTGCCTTTCCGAGGACTAGCTCGATCTCCTCTGTCTCTCCTGTAGGAATTACCAATGGCTCCGAGTTGCTTTCAGTGAATGGCTCGATCTCAATTGCCATGGTTTGTTTCTGTTTGTTGACTCCTACTCCGGAGGAAATAACAGCATTCCGATAACAGCGTCGGGCTAGATCCAAGTCCCCTGCCACCTCTCCGACTCCGTATGCTGTGGGGAACTTGATTTTGAAGTGAGGAATGGAAGTTCTGACTTGAGAGTCTGTCAATTTAGGCCTTCCCAAAGATGGCGCCAGAAGTGGTAGAATCTACATGCACAACATAAAATTTACATGTTATTTCTACTCACCGAGGAGTCGTGTCAAGACCACTGGGAGTTCAATAGTGCCTCGCAACTTTAATCGGATCGTCATGAAGCCATATAAAGGAGCCTCTCTGCCTCAAACCTCCATCTTTTCGCTTGTCAAGATGCATCCTCCGATAAGCATGGGCATACATAATATCCACAGAAGACCCGTTGTTTATCATCATACGCTTCACATCCACCGAGCCCACTTGTGCAGTGATCACTAACGCTCCTTCGTGTGGCTCGATGGGCTCCGAAGGATAATCTGCATCGGTAAAAGATATAACGGTTCCTGGAAATGGTCTGTCGGCCTTCGGGGGAGCACCCGCCACAGACATGACCGAATCCAAGTATCCACTCCTCTTCTTTCCTACTAACTTCCTTGCTGTCCCATCAGTTATTACATCAACGACGTGCCTTGGTGGTGGTATTGGAGCATTTTGGATGGGTGGAACCATTTGAACCGTCTGAACAGTACGGTCGACATTCTGCTGATCTTGTTGGTCCTTCCCGGCCACATACTGAACCAACAAACCGCTTTAAATCTTCTTCTCCACGAAATCCTTCAGATTGCAACACTCATTAGTATCATGGCCTGCGGCTTGATGATAGCCACAATATTTTCGAGAGTTGCCATGCCCTGTCCTATAATTATCACGAGGTGGCTCAAAGAATGATGTTCTGCTTTTGAGTGGATCGACCTCCTCCTGCCGACCCCACTGCCTTTGTTGGGCTTCTGGATCTACTCCGGCGTACAACTCTATCCTCATGATGAGAATATTCACGTTGGTGCTCTCTTCTTCTGGTTTCTGGCATGATCTCCCTTGACCTGCTCCTTCGCCTGTCGTCATCTCGATGCTGAGAACCAACGACCATCAGTGCCTTCTTCGAGGCCACGGGAGTTCTGCTCCTCGATCTCCTTCGCGCGAGAACGATCCCTGACATACGTATGGAATGCTCGGCTTTTCCCCTCTCGCCACAGATCTCCTTATGCTTACTCCGCTTTTCGGATTTGGATACGATTTGGATGCTTCGCCCCTTAACTCCTCCACCAAGCATCTGTTTGGCTTATATCTTCCTCCGCTTTAAAAGGACCTCTAAGGCTTTTATCCGCTTGCGTTCGCCATCCTCACCAACTTGGCGCCTCTCCTCCGATCACTTTAAGCGATGAGTCTTGGTTGGTGAGCCTTTCGCATACCGACCACGATCACGCTCTTTATCTGCATCAAAGACCAACCTCCGTCTGGCCCCACCATGGATCTTCGGACGGAGATCTCCCGAATTATGCTTGGAAGCCGTACTCTCATGAGCACTTTTAGAAGGACCCAGACGATCCTTTACCGAAACACGAGGCAATGACGAGCTTACAGCCATCGCTTGCCCCTCTGGTGTACCATCTCTACTCCTCACCATCTTCCGAAGTAGATTAAATGAATGTGATTGAAAATTCAATGACACTAGAACTCAGCCCTCCTTCTAGCGCCAATGTTAACGCCAAGATCTTCTCCAATGTCCCAATCACGTAAGACGTCTGATCCTGCACAGTAAACACGATAAATACCCAAAGCTTGACGGCTTCGACCGTCGGGGGATAGCTCAGGCGTGAGAGTCAGTATCTGTGTTCACAAGGTTAACAATGGAAGATGTAATGTCTAGTGTATTGAGAGAAATAATAATATTCAGTTGCGTGTGTATGTGAACGTGAATGTAAACGTGAACGTATCTCTTTGTGAAGACTTCCTTGCTAAGTTATACTTTCTCTACCTTTGCCATTCTGCGTACCCACTACTATCTCGACACACTTTGGGATCGATGGGTTCACGGATATATATGTGTCACTCACTATCTCTCGTCCTCTGCTTTTCTCAAATGGCCATTGTCATTAGGATCCCATCCACATTAATGCATGGGAGTGATATCACCAACCATCATGCTTTTCATCATCATTATAAGTCAAAGACAAAGATATTTTAAAATATCTAATGGCTAATCTAATGAACCGAATCTTATTTCATAGGGGTTTAATGGGAATAATATGATGATTAGGCCCAATGACTTTCAAGGTTCAATAATGAAAGCCCAATAGACTAATTAAACAAGTGAGCCCAATTTATTCAGTCCAAATAGAGAAAATATCATGACCCAACACTTAAGTAAAAGAGGAAGAAGAACTAGATGAAGCACCCATTTTTTTAGGTGGATTATTACTAGTAATAATTTGGTTTCTTAATTTGTCAACCCATCAACAAAAGTAGGTCAATTATGTAGAGAAATTTTTAACTACCTATCAAAAAGACCCAAATTTGGAGAGAGAGAGAGAGAGGAAGAAGAACACGTGAAGTTATGTGAAGAAAATGAAACCATGATTGTTACTTGTTAGCTATTTATAAAGAAAACTCCCAAAAAAAGATGGCTCTTATGTACCCATGTGCACTCATTCAACCCCCATATATAACCATTTCACATTTCTCTCTTTCAATCTGTGGCCAAATTTACCCAACCCTTTGTTATCAAATGTTTCACCTTTATAATATAGATATCAAATGTAATAAATATAACGTGATACGATGGTGATACCTAACATTTTTTCACACTACACAATTATTTGTATATGGTCTTGTTTTAGCCATTGGAGAGAGAGTACGACTCTAAATAGAGTCTGAAATATCCGTTATTTACTCTGAAAATTAATGTGTATTTGCATAAAAAACGAATATTATTTGTATTAAAACAATATTATTTATATTCGTATTCGTCCGAAACGGATATAAATATATGCATATTTGTATTCGTTATTATCTATATCCGTAATATTAATATATATAGTTTTCACGCCATGTGGAGGTGGTACGTCCGTCAATCGCTTTTAAAGAAAGTTCAGAAGTGAAACGCTCACGACATCTCAACCATTCGCCAATATTGAGATGAAAACCCTGATACAATCGCTTGCGCAAGGAAGTTCGCGTTAAATAAAACACCAACGATGCTTAATTCCCGTACTTATAAGAAGCAAAAATTTCAGTACAATCGACGATTGATGTAGTAGAAGACGCCACACACAATTATAAATTGTTGTATGATAAATCAAAATTTACTGTATAAATTTTCAATTGGGACTACTTTATGGAAGGGAGTGGGTAGTATGTTTTAGCAAACGAAAGAAAAAAAGAAAGAAACAAAGTATGATTTAACTCGTAATTAATGAATGATTATTATTACTCCAATAGGAATGTCCTTTTCGAAAAGATCACGGCATTATGCAACCATAATATTAACACAATTAAAGTTTAATTAAGTGAGAATCAGGCGACAACATTGACTACAACCCACTTCTCTCGTAGTGAACGCGGACAGAACCTCATCTAAAGGTAAAATAATAGTAAAAGAAAGAGAAAGTGTCGTAGAGAGATGAGAAAAAAATATTTTGGATGCTTCTACACAGACCGGTCAATTGAACCGGTTTATTGGACAGGTGGATTTTTTTTATTTTATTTTTTGTTTGTGATTCTAAAAAATGTATAGTATTTATTTCAACAGAAATTTTTACAAAATATAGTATTTTATGTGTAATTTGGATACACATACAAAATACACCTAAAACACTATATTTTGTAAAAATTCATGTTGAAATAAATACTATACATTTTTTAGAGTCACAAGCAAAAAAAATAAAAAAAATAAAAAAATTTCACCTGTCCAATTTTTCTGTCCCATAAATCTGTCCGGCAAGACTTATTAAAATATTTTACTATCATTTTACATTTAAGTATATGTCCTTGGATGTTCATTTTTGGTGTGTACATACATATACTCTTCTTTCTAAAGTTTTTTTGCAGAACTTGTAACTTGTAAACATGCTATTGATTGTAGGTATAAAATCGTAAAGTAGATGTAGAAGCATAAATATATCTTTAACTTTTTAGACAAATTTTTTGTGGTTGTAGTGTGCTGCACCAAAAGAAATTCAAAGCTTTCAATTTTAAGCAACTGATTTAGCAAAAATTTGGTCATATTCTCAAACAAGAATCTTAAACCATTAATAATTTTGATCATATTCTCAAACAAAAATCTTAACCATTAAAATAATTTGGTCATATTCTCAAACAAGAATCTTAACTGTTGATAATTTGGTTTCTTAATTATGTATTAATCAAAAAGACCAAAATTTGGAGAGAGCAAGAGGGAGAAGAAAACAGAGACACAACACCAAAAGAAGAAAATGAAAGAGCATATCACCAAACAAAATAAAAATAATTTGCATCTCTGGCAGCTAAAATAAAAAGAAAAGAACAGTATTAATTGTAATTACTATAGTTGTAATGCGGGGACCATAGTTTGCGATTTGCATGGTGTGTTAGGTTTCAAACAAAAGAAGAAAATGATGTGAATCTCTCTCTTTTTTCTCAGGGATTAATAAATTAAAAGTGATGTGCATTTGCTTCCTTCCTTATTAGCATCTTTTCTTCCTTCACTGTCAATGGTTTTTCCTTCAAAACTTGCCATTTATTAGCTATATATTTTCGTTGAGTTTACTACGTGAAGTTTGCCGTAGTAGGTGAAGAAAATGAAACGGAGATTGTTACCTATTTATAAAGAAAGCTCTCAAAAAAGATGGCTTATCCATGTGCACTCATTCAACCACATAACCATTTCACCTTTCTCGCTCATTCAATCTTTGGCCAAGTGGACGTATTACACAACCCCTTGTTACCACATGTTTCACCTTTATAATATAGATATCAAATGTAATAAATACTCCATTCGTCCCAAATTATCTGCTTTTAGAGTTTTACACACATACCAATATGTGTAATAAAAATACAAAAATACCCTTATGTGTTAATTTTTTTGTTTTCTGCAATTAAGGCTTTAATAAAATGTCCATGGAAGAGTGTGCTAAGGTCTTTTAAGAAGCATAACTTTGGCAATCACATTCTTATTAGTGAGAATATGAAAAGGATGCTTAAAAAAGAGGAGAGACTTGAATGAGTAATGACTTTCAACAATTAAGGTAAAGGGGCAAACTTGAAAAACAAAGAAAAAAAATGGATTGAAATCTTGAAAAAACAGATATTGTGAGACAATTTTTTTTTGCTAAAACAACAAATAATTTGGGACGGAGGGAGTATAACGTTAACATTTTTTCGTCATTTGGTACTAACTAATGATTGGTACTGATGTAGGGCACTAACTAATGTGTGGCACTAACATATCAAATGTAATAGATATCAAATGTGCATTAGCTTCAACAATTTTCACCTTTCTCTCTCATTCAATCTTTGTGGTCTTTGTTACTCGAACAAGTAAATTCTTAGATGTGTCTCTACACTTAGTGTCCTAAAGTTAACTGGCTTGGGAGTCATTGGTCGAAAATTTGTTACGTGGGTAACTTTGAAAAGCCTAATAAAAATTAACATTCACTACAAGAAAACCAGTCATTGCCGACGGGCACTGCCGTCGCCTATGACTATAGTGTCGTCGGCATTGAGGTCATCAAGCGATTTACGATCTCAGTTTAAGAATCCGTCGCCCCATGTGTCATCGCCCCTAGATCCGTCATTAGTCGGTTTCAGATTATCACATTACCGATATGTAACATCATGCGACGACATAATGGCAATACCGATTTACAAAGCGCAAATTCAAGAAGACCCAATAAATTTTTGAGGAAAACTCATTACCGACCAAGACGATCATTTTAATGCCTTTTTCAGTCATTTAATCATTTTTCTAATCGGTAATGCCTTCCTCGCCCACTTATAAATGTGGGCAAAGGAAATCGCTGCCGCCGTTAGGTTTCGTGGTTGGCGAGGAAGAGAAATCCACGTAGAAGCACATAATTGATTGGTTGATGAAGAGGGAGAACGACGGTGGGCGATTACTCCAACGATGCGTGGCGTAACTCCCTAATCCGGAACCGTGTTAAGGTAGCAGGGATTCCAAGAGCCTTCTTGAGTCCTTCGAGTTGAGAGAATGTCCAAACCATTTAGTGCTTTTAGGTAGAATATCCAAGCCTTAAGTCACTAAAAGAGTCCTTTGATCTTCCAAGAGTCCAAGTCCTGAGTCTGAAGAGAGGTCCCCTTCCCAATGGAATGGAAGGGGTATTTATAGGGTTTTCTGGAAAGTAGTCATGTACAAGGCACATGCTTTCAGGGAAATTCCAGAAATACCCTTTTGTGACGCCCCCAAAATAGGTATACATCACCCATTTTGAGTCGCCAAATACATGGTACAGAATACAAATACAAACTTAAATATATAACATGAGCTGTGAGTTTTAATACAAATATTGTCTTCTAGACAGTATTCAAACTCAAAATAAGTTCTCAATACATTTATTATCACATTATTTCACAGAATAGTGAGGACTACTAATGCAACCTTCGACTGGTTAATCCATTCCCCCACTAGTCCCAAATTTATATTCTCATTTCCTGAAGAGAAGAGTGAAAGAAAGGGTGAGCTCAACTAGCCTAGTAAAAAATATTATGACTAAGATAATGCAAAATAAATTATCCTTAGAATTCAACAGTATAACAACTGATAGAATATAATAGACAACAAGTTTTAGATCAACAATCGCAATGAATAAGCAATCCATTAGAAGAGTCATATAGAGCATAAAATCTACTATCTTCTATGATTTAAAAGATTTATCATCAATTTTATCGTTGAGACTCAGCTTAATAAATAATCCACATCATCGAATCATCCCTCGCACTACGGCCAAGGATATTCCTTAAGATCACGACTACTTAATTATCCTTGCACTACGGCCAAAGATAATCGTGTTTTCATCAACGGTCATAATCATGCCATAAAATAATTCATCTTTGCATCCTCGTCAAGAGAATCCATGACCATAATCATACCAAAAAGCGCCCATCAATGCAATACTACCAACGAGGACTTTTATCACATCATTTGTAACATTACGGTCATGATTATACCGAATAATCCTTGGTCATAATCATACCAAGTCCATCTATGCACTACGAGCCAAAGATGACTTTCATAACAATATAAGCATGAGGATGATGACAATGACATAATAATTTAATAAAACAAGTTCAAGGATAAATTTTAAAGATTTATAATTTAATTTATCCAGAATTCAATAACGGTCAAATTGTCAACATGATACTGCTAGGTGGAGTAAAATTCAAGAATAATATTGTACCAAAAATGATTTAGACTGAAAACGAAATTTTTTTTATCATGAATAGTACCCCGGGTGAATAGTACTCGAGTGAATAGTACCCCGTGAATAGTATTCCGGCATGAAAAAGTTAGAACTTATCAAGAATGCTCAGAATAATATTTTTATGAAAAGATACTGAATGAAGCGCAAATATCAATGATATTCTACTAATTTTATGGAGTATAGAAGCCAAAATTTTAACAAAACGAGTATAGAATTCGAAATCTGAAATGAAATAATATTACTTACATACTACAGAGTATGGAAAAAAATATTATTTCAAGCGAATATTGAACAAAACTAACATCCCTTTGAACGAAAATAATATTCCATAATAAACAATAATGGAGTAAAATTCAAGAATGAAGATCAAAACATGGATACAATCAAAGATAGTAACCATAATAGACATTTAGGACGAAAAAGAGAAAATTTCATTTTTCGGTGAATAGTGTCGTATACGTGAATAGTAATCCCGACACAAAAAGGTAAAAATTTTATAATAAAATTCATATCAATATTTTGGCATAATGATATTGAAGAAAATAATATCATTTACGAAGAAAATAACATCTCTTACCTCAAAATAATAAAGAGTTCTAATCTAATATCGGATGTAAAGTCAAGAAAACTTCCTTTGAATAAAGAACTCTCAAAGTATCTAAATACTCATAAAAATAAGCTCGATAATATAGAGAGAAAGAAAACTTATTTCTGGTGTGATTTTCAATTCTAACCTAAGCACTATTTATAGAAAAATGCTTTAGAAACATACATAGGAGACTAAATTAATAAAATATTATTAATTTTATTTTTCTTCCACGCATGCCAAGCTAGACCAAAATCTCAGCCACCATAGTGGGGCCCACCCAAAATCAGCACATGTATTCAACACCAACCAAAAGTGGGTCCCACCCAATTTTAATAAAAAATATTTTATTTTTTGAAACTTCAGTAATTCGTAATAAATAGCCATTTTATCAGAAAAATACGAATTTTATGTCCATTCCATACAAAATCGAATTCTCTACAATTTTTCAGAAGAAAGTTTTTCTAAATTCTAGACAAAAAATATCCGAAATCCACAAACGGATGACTTTTAAAACCTTTTAAAATTCATAACAAATCATGCGTTAATTTTTAACGGTTCAAAATTTGTGGACATATACTCAACTTATATATGTATAACATATCCAAAAATCACAACGATCCAACGGTCGGATCAAAATCATAACTCACGCAATAGAGCTTTTAGAACACCGATTTGCGTTTTTAATACCTCCAATCCAACAAAATACTGATAAAATACCTCAACATTAATTCCTTCAATTATATCCCAATAAATAAATCCATCATTTATATCCACATCAAATAAATATTTCCTTATCATATAAATCAATAAATAACTATTCATAAATAATATTACAGAATCACAATAATGATAACCAGCAGGGTTAAAGGAAAGAGGGGGTTTTCGATAAGGATTTCTCTCACTTTGGTAGCGCAATTAGGTGACCAAACCTCTCCTTGACAGAACTTTCTAGACATTGTCAATTAATCTATCTAATAATATTATTCAAATGATATGAATTATTGATTTGATAATGGGAAATACTTTGCAGTGATAATTATTGAATCAACAATAATATAAAATATCAACGCGGCAATTATTGAATCAATAAAATAAAATATTGAACATTAATTACTGTAACAATTATTGAGTAAAACTGAATGACTTCTCACGTAAGCACCAATAATCAATACCGTGTGCTACTATGCAACCACACATATTACTGTACTTTTACTACTGGGTAGTTCAACAGTTAACGGTAAAAATTCTGTAGTTATTTTCAAAAAAAAATATTTCTGTCGTTTTTTCATTCCGACAATAATTCTATTGTGGGTTCCATTGATGATTGTGACGTCGTACGGATATTCCCTGACAAAAAGAATATTCCCCGACCAATTGAATATTTTATAACCACTTGCTTACTTTTCAAAATTTATAAATATTACCCACAACTATAACATTATCTCAAATCCACACCATAACATAAAAAAAATATTTTGAGAAAATTAAATATTTATTCATAAAATTTTAGGGTCTCACACCTTTAGTCATTAGAATAATGCCCATATTGCCCTGTCCTTCTAGCCACCAATCCAATCCCTCAATCAATTCCTAAAACAAGCTGCCTCCATGAGCCTTCTGCCTCGGGACTCGTGGAGGCTTCTCTCGGGTCTCGCCTATTTATTTTTGACTTTTTCGTCTTCATTCCATTAGGTTATGCGAATCTTAATTTGCATATTTAATGAGTCCGTGTAACCCTAATTGTGTATTTAATTCAATTAGGTAATGTGAACCCTAATTTTACACTTGGGCCACAGGATATAACTTAGAAGTTTGGATACTTATATATTTAGCCATTTTCAAAAAATACTCTATGTACCCAAGTAGTCATAGAAGCACAAAACTCCTTTATAAATTTGTCAAAAGTTGTCATGATAGCATTAGGATAGGCCATTAGGCTCTCAATGAAAGCAACAATGCAACAGGTTTTATAGTCTATGCCAGACTCCAAAAAGTTAAGGAAGAAGGGAAGAATTAGAGAGAGAATAGAACTTGTTTTTCTGAAATTCATAAACATCTTAGTACAAAGCATTATCTTTTATAGGCCTACATCGTATTTCAAAATAGATCCCAGCCTTTCATTCTTACTAACACTTCTAATTCAATACCTTTCTTTGCATTTATCCCACATGTTCTCAATATTTTGGCCTGTGTTTGATAATTGGGATTACCCTATACTCAATTTATTCCCACTAGGATTAATTTTTGTAAACTCAGTCTTCTCTTCGAGTGCCATTACTAGCCCAGATGCCGAATTTGCATATGGTGCATGTGACACCCCCAAAATTTGGTATTCATCACCCATCTTGAGTCGCCAAATACATGGTACAAAATTCAAATACAACTTAATAATACATCTGTCGTGTAAAATACGATAAAGCATAATTTAAGAATTTTAATTCATATATTGTCATCTAGATAGTATACAAAACTCAAAGGAGTCCTCATTACATTTATTGTCAAACTATTTAATCAGAATAGTGAGGACTACTAATACTATCATCTGGACCGTCACTCCTTTCCCTGACTCGTCCCAGCTATAGTCTCATTTCTTGAAGAGAACGGTGAAAGAAAGGGTGAGCTCAACTAGCCCAGTAAGAAATATTATGACTAAGATAATGTAGAATAAATTATCAATAGTCTTCAACAATGTTAAACTGATAAAATACAATAGACATCAAGTTTAACTGCAGCGGAACAAGCAATCCATTAGAAAAGTCAAGTAGAGATTAAAATCTACTATCTTCTATGATTTAAAAATGTTTTTATCAATTTTTATCGCTGAGACTCAGCTTAATAAATAAACCACATCATCGAATCATCCCTGCACTACGGCTAATGATATTCATTAAATCATCAATGGTCATGACTATACCGAATAATCCCTGGTCATAATCATACCAAGTCCATCTCTGCACGTAAGCCAAAGATATACAACAATAAAACCAATAATTATCAATCCATCTTTGCACGTAAGCCAAAGGTATACAATTCTATAATCAACAGTCCATCTTCACATGTAAGTCAAACATAACTTTCATCACCATATAAGCATGAGGATGATGATAATGATATAAACATTAATCAAACGAAAATTGAAAGTAGTATGCACACAAGCCAATCATGTTTGATGATAAAGCATATACTTTGTAACAATCTTATTCATTTATTAATAAAAAGTATTAATTTATTAAAGGCTTTTAAATTATCTACATGATGCTGTTTTATAATATGTGATAAACCCATAGTTTTAAGCAATGCTTTTAGAATAATGATGATGATCATTCTAATGAGATCTAAATTCTTAGAAAGCTTAAAACTAAAATAGTTCCCAATCATTGGATTACTAAATTGGGGATTAGTGAATCCGGATAGATTGGTACATACGTTGCTTGCTTCATGGATGAGGATGATTGATCTCACGATCATTTGTGTGGAGACACTAAAGCAAGTATGTAGGTGCTTATTAGAGAATAAGTTCATCGAACGTGGCTCGCTAAGGAATACCTAATGGAGTTTTATTTACCTGTCAATAGGAATTCTCTGTAGTGATAGTAAGACAAGTAATCTTTGGACTTGAGATCATCATAAGATCTTGTGTATGATGAGTTATACTTTGACTTATTCCTTAAGACCCTTAGGGTATATCAAAGGGTATGCTTGGGTATAATAAGTTGTATACATGGAGATAATGTATGATCAATAAAGAATCTACCACTTCTAATAAAAGAAGAGAAATGTCCTATGTGATTCGATAAATGACAACCCAAGTAGTCCTCGGGTTAAGGCGTAATGAAATTAGAAAGGAGTTTCTAATTTGCATTATTTGAGTCAGGCATTTAAGAGTCGAAATACATATAATTAAATAAAATAAGACTTGACAAAGAATTCCATGTCTTATATTTAATTGGGACATCAGATGGTGGAAGGATTGAATTGATTTCAGTAACTATTTACTCAAAGGTTCTTTAATGATTAATGTTGAAATTTATATTATCCGAAAAGTCGTTGATCGCTAGGAGGCTTTATCCCTATGTAGAATAAATAATATTTATTTAAATAAATTAATTGTTTAATTTATTTATTTAAATAAGATTAGAATTGTTCTAATTGATTTATTCACAACCCTTAATATGGAGAACCTAAAGGGTCACACCATAAAAGGAAGAATAATTATTTAAGAAGTTAATGGCATAATCGTAATAATATAAGTTAAGTATATTTAATTTAATCTATGGTGATAGAATAAATTAAATAGCTTAATATTTATTATTTAATATTTTAGAAATATTAAATATAAATTAATAAGAGGAGTCTTATTAATATTATTACAATTATTATTATTTTAATTTCTAAAAGAGTTTAGGAATTAATTTAATATAAGTATTTCATTTATTCCTAATAAGATTAGGAGGTTAAATTAATTAAAAGAGTTTAATTAATTATCCCTAATAAGATTAGGAGCTTAATTAATTAAAAGAATTTAATTAATTAAATAAAACCCAATTCCTTAATTGTTAAAGGTGGGTTGCCCACATCTATTAATAAGAGGAGTCTTATTATGGGTGAAATGAGTTGTTGATTTTTCAACATACGTAATAATTCCAATTGTTGGGAGAGTACACCTCTTTTTATATGAGATAGAAAACTAGGTTTGAGCCATAAACACCCTTCTTCTTGAATTTTCTTCTTCCTGGTGGATCACCTCTAGAGGCCAAACATTTGGGTGGCTAACGTTGATCAAAGAAAGGAACCAAAACCCGGTGGATTCAAGTTGAACGCGAAAAGGATTGGAGGTGAACTTGCACCGAGGAAGCTCGATCTTCAAGGGTATGATTTTTATTCTTATCTTTTTCGCTTAATTAATAATTATGCATAAAGGGTGATCCGGGTTTTATGGTTTGTAAAATTTTAAACTCGATTTTACACGCTTCCGCATTTTTTTTGTGCAATTTGATCGCTTCATTAATATTACAAACCTAACAAAGGGCATCGAGCCAAACTTTTATGCTAATTATTAATTATTTTAATTTAATATCTATATTGATATGTGTTTAGAACAATTTAATTGGGCATATATTTTATTGTATAAAATTTAATAAAGAAAAAAAAAAAAAAAAAAAAAAAGAAATCAAGTGACGTGAGCCAATGTACCACACTTACTTACACTGATTTCAAGAGAAATGTAATTTTTTTTTTAGTGCGAGAAATCAACGATCGCATGATTGGTTAATGAATGCATGATTGATTTAATGATTAGTAAAAGTTACTAATCAACAATTTTTTTTTTCCATTCGGATTGCATGGAATAAGGAAGTTATATATATATATATATATATATATATATATTACTTAATATATATATATATATATATATATATTAATTATTATATAATTAAAATAAAAAGTTTATTTTAATTTTAAAATATAAGGTTTATTTTAATATTAAAATATAAAGTTTTATTTTAATTTTAAATAATTTTATAATTAAAATAAAAAGTTTATTTTAATCTTAAAATAAAAGGTTTATTTTAATATTAAAATAAAAGATTTATTTTAATTTTAAAATTAAATTTCATGCTAACTAATTAGAGTTGGAATTGGATTCCATAATAACTAAGGAGTTGAAATTGGATTTATTTTTCCTAAAATAAAGGAGTTTATTTGTGAATGGAAGTAAATCTATCTTTCCTTAAATAAAGGAGTTTGTTTAGATATGAAATAAGATTTCATATTATTCAAAATAAAAGAGTTTATTTGTGAATAGGAAAGAAGAATCCATGTTTCGTTAAATAAAGGAGTTTATTTAAATATGAAATAAGATTTCATATTATTCAAAATAAAGGAGTTTATTTGTGAATAGGAAAGATAATCCGTGTTTCTTTTAATATTTTTTTTTAAATGGAATCGATTTCATAATTAATTAAAATAAAAGAGTTTATTTTAATTAAAGATTTTTTTTTACATGGAATTGGATTTCATAATTAATTAAAATAAAGGAGTTTATTTTGATTAAGATTTTGATTAAAATAAAATAGTTTATTTTATTCAAAATAGGATAAATTAAAATAAAATAGTTTTATTTTGATTTAAATTAGGATTAAAATAAAGGAGTTTATTTTGATTCAAAATTAGATTTTATACTAACTAAATTTGCCCATTAAATGATATCAATATATATATTAAATGTTTATTATTCATAGGATGAATGTTATTTATCGATGCATATATGATGATGTGTATGATAATAAATGGGATTGATTATGGACTATCAACCAATGTGATTGGATTTTATTTTAGTTGGATGCATGAATGTATGGGTTTTATTAAATGGGGTCTCGCAGACTTCGCTTTCTCTAATTTTTCTTAATGTAAATTCTATCTCCTCCTATGTACTTCCCTCGATCACGATCAAGGTTTCTATTTATTTAAATAGTTTTGTAATAGGAATAGTTAGAATTAATTTTGAAAATTGGAGATCAAGGAGCAAGGAGCTTGAAGACCCATTTTTGTAATGGAGCCGGGTTTAAATGTAATAGTTATATTTAAATATTATTTCTTGCAACCCTAGGGTTTGACCTTTTGGTTCACTTGGTGGCTCTAGTGAACCAAACTAGAATAAAAGTCCATAATCAATCCGTAGAATATAGTATTCTATATGTGCATGCTTATACTATATATATTATATATTATGCAAACACGCTTCGCATGTTCATTAATACGACGCGTATTTTTATATATATATATGCGCACGCCGCTAAACAAGATGAGACAAATTAATAACAAACCCTCAATTTTTATATATTAAGTCCTAAGCTGCTCAAAGATATTTGGAATATCGAACGTCGCTTTCTAGCATGATAAAATTAATAGAGTATTAAATATTTAATATGAGTTTGTTGTGTCACCACAAGGTAAGTATTAAGTATTTAAGATGTTAATTTATCACATTTGATGCTTATAAAGAAAATTGAACAATATTATTTTGTTGTGTCACCACAAGGATGATATTTTTCTTTTTGAATATATGGAGTGCTAGGTTGGACTTAACTTGGATAATTTTGATTCTGGATGTGCCACCACTGATCAAAATAATCTAAGAGGCAAAAAAGAAAAGGAGTTGCATGGTTGATGTAATTGATAAAAGTTGTCTACCTATTTATTTATATATAGTTTGTTGTGTCACCACAAGGCTATATACATTTGAAATGGGATCCTTATTCTCACTAGCAAAATCTTTAATTAGATTTTTTTTTAACTATATAAGTGAGGGTAATATAGTTTGAAGAAAATAGTGGGAGATACCAATTTAAAACAAGACCTAAATTATTTTGGTAATTAATAAAAGAATGTATGTTAAAATATTGTTAATTACAAATTCATTTACGTAATTTTACAATGTCTAAAATTAATATCATGCACAAGCATATTAGATGCTAAATTAACCGTAATCAATTAAATAGTTTGGTTAAGGAATTTGAGAATAGTTCTCATGTAATGAAAAAGCTATCTTATGTCCCTTAATACGCCTATCCTCAAGAACGGGTTGCAGCATAATGCCTCGAGGAAGACATGCTACTTTTAGAAAGTGGTAAGATGATGCATACGATTGGCTCAATGCATCATGCTCAGATCCACGAGAGTAAAGAAGCTTCAACCACAAGATGAAACTATGGATACTCCTACTATATTCCCGCACATCAAGTAGTTGATGGTGAGGAAAGTAGGACCGATAGATATCGATATCTAAGGAGCTCTTCCGATCTAGAATGGCCAATGGCACTATAAGATGCATAAAAGGTTCTTAACATAATCAATTTGATTGATCAATTAGACAACGAAGTTTTATCATAGATGGAGAGTTGAGCCAAGATTTGATCTTGCACTCACTCCCGGGACTCTTTCACAATTGTTGTGAATTTTTCATATGAACAAGCTAGATATCGCCTCACCGATTTGCTTAATATGTTGAAAAATGTTGAGAGTCACTTTCCAACCAAGAAAGACCAAGTCTTACCGGTAGGGGCCAAAGGATCTTTCTCAAAAGAAGAACGATTCAAAGAAGGTATATAGAAAGGCATAAACAAAGGATAATAAGAACAAAACCGACACGGATAGCAAAGGAGTTTGCTTCCACCGCAATAAGCTCGACAATCGAAAGAAATCATGCGAGAAGCATCTTACAGAGGCTAACCAAAAGAAGCTTAGTGAAGTTTCGTTTTATAAATACAAATTTGTTCATGATTTAAAATAAATTTTTCTTTAAGTCAAGATTCTACTTGGATATTGGATATCGACTTTGGTTATCATAAATATAGATTTATGAAAGGACCAAACAGAAGTAGAAAGCTAAACAAAGATAAGTAATCCTATGTGTGGAAAATGAAGCAAAGGTTGCTGCATTAGCCATAGAAACTTATAGTTTAGCAATGCCTACGGGCAAATCTATTAAGTCAATAAGTTGTTATTGTATTCCAGTTCTTGTTAAAAATATTATTTCCATTTTATTGTTGGACAATGAAATCTTTGGTATTATAATTAAGAACAATTGTTGTTCTATTTATAATAATAATGTTTCAGTATAGAATCGAATATTACTTAATGGATTTTGTATACTGACTTACGTAAAAAATATATTTTGCAAATTGAACAAACTAGTATAAGAAAAGGAGATGATCATTCAAAGAGTTGAATGTGTGTATTTCTTTGAAATACAAGTGTGAATTATTTGAAAGGTTCAAAGAATTGTAATGAAACAAATTGACAAAGTATTAAGATTCTTTGATTAGATCAAGGAATAAATGCTTGTGCAATAAGTTTCTAGATCATCTCAAATGGTTTTCTCATAATGGACACATCCCGACACGCATAATAATTGATTGATGTATCTAAAAGGAAAAATCGTACCTTGTTGGACATGGTGCGGTCCATAATGATTTTACCGACATTCCAAAGATCCTTCGGGATAATGTCCTAGAAATGGTCAGATATCTATTTAAAATGGTAACCTCAAAATCCCGCCCCAAGACTACATAAAAGTTATGGATGTGGAGGATTCCTAATCTTAAGTATGTTAAGATAAGGGGTTGTCCAACTTATGTGAAAAGGTTTCAAAGGATAAGCTTGGGACAAGATTTGACATGTACAGATTTGTGGGACATCCTAAAGTAAGTTTAGGGTATATGTTCTGTAATTCTACTTAGCAAAAGGTGTTTGTTGTGAAACACGCTTCCTTCTAAGATAAAAGTGTTTATCATTGAAAGGGCTAGTGGGAGGATAATAGATCTTAAAGAGTTCAAGAACCACAAAATATTATAAGTCAAATAAGAGGAACCTGTAGATAGACCTATTATACCACAACCGAATCAGAATCTGGAATAGTACATCAAGATACAGGAGGTATGGATTCATCATAGATGATGATGATGAGGTACACATCATAGAAGATGATGATCCAGTTACATACGATGAGGTAAGTGTTGTAGACACTCAGAGAAATGGATTGAAGCAAGTTTCTCAAATATGGAACATTCGTTTTGATGAGGAAATCAAAAGAGTTTGATTTTATCAAAAATAAGAATGAACCTAGTGTGTACAAAAGGGACAGTGGGAGCGCCGTGACATTCCTAATATTATATGTTGATATACTACGGATAAGGAATGACATACCAATGCTACAATCAGTAATGATAAAGTTGTCTAAACATTCCTCCATGAATGGTTTGGGAAGAGTATCTTAATTGGGGATAAAATCTATATAGATAGATTCAAGAGGATGCTAGACTTAACCCAAGGAACGTATATTCATTTGATGCTAAAGTCGTTTAGCATGGCAAACTCCAAGAGATGTCTCATGTAGATGAGCTATGGAGTGTATCTCTTAATAGTCCCCACAGACTCTCGAAAAGAGAGGTCGCATGAGTGACTATCATGTATGCAATGAAATATACGAGACCCGATGTCGATCGGTCATATTTCGGAGAAGTTCACTATGAGTCGTTGAAAATATCTTAAAGTTCTTAACCGGCACTAAGGATGTGAGCATACATGGTGGGTCCGAATTAAAACTAGAGGGCTTTTACAGACTCAAGTTTTTCGTATGCACTCAAGATTTAATAGAAAATCCACTTTAAGGTAAAGCGTTATCTTGAGAATTGGTGCGTTGAATTCGAAAGGTTCCAAACAGCAAAAGAGTTCTTTGGTTTAGTGATAAAGACAAAGTATATAGCTATAAATGAAGTCGCAAGTTGATTGTTTGGATTAAAAGTTCATTACGTAACTAGGAATAGTTCCTAAGTCTCATCTTGGATCTAAACATGTGTTGTGGCACTTTCATTTGATTATTAGAATCATTGAAAGATGGGAAATCACTATAGAGATAGTGGAATCTCATGAACAACATTACATATCCATTAACTAAAGCTTATCCAATGACAGGATAATCGTCACTTAGAGAAGAAGAGTATAAGATACAATGACGATTGGCTTTTAGTGCAAGTGGGAGATTGAAAGTAGTATGCACACAAGCCAATCATGTTTGATGATAAAGCATATACTTTGTAACAATCTTATTTATTTATTAATAAAAAGTATTAATTTATTAAAGGCTTTTAAATTATCTATGATGATGTTTTTTTATAATATGTGATAAACCCATAGTTTTAAGCAATGCTTTTAGAATAATGATGATGATCATTCTAATGAGATCTAAATTCTTAGAAAGCTTAAAACTAAAATAGTTCCCAATCATTGGATTACTAAATTGGGGATTAGTGAATCCGGATAGAATGGTACATACGTTGCTTTGCTCATTGGATGAGGATGATTGATCTCATGATCATTTGTGTGGAGACACTAAAGCAAGTATGTAGGTGCTTATTAGAGAATAAGTTCACCGAACGTGGCTCGCTAAGGAATACCTAATGGAGTTTTATTTTGCTCGTCAATAGGAATTCTCAGTAGTGATAGTAATACAAGTAATCCTTGGACTTGAGATCATCATAGTATCTTGTGTATGATGAGTTATACTTTGACTTATTCCTTAAGACCCTTAGGTATATCAAAGGGTATGCTTGGGTATAATAAGTGTATATGGAGATAATGTATGATCAATAAAGAATCTACCACTTCTATAAAAGAAGAGAAATGTCCTATGTGATTCGATAAATGACAACCCAGTAGTCCTTGGCCAGGCGTAATGAAATTAGAAAGGAGTTTCTAATTTGCATTATTTGGAGTGTGCATTTAAGAGTCGAAATACATATAATTAAATAAAATAAGACTTGACAATGTAATTCCACGCCTTATATTTAATTGGGACATTGTATGGTGGAAGGATTGAATCAGCACTTGTAACTATTTACTCAAAGGTTCTTTAATGATTAATGTTGAAATCTATATTATCCGGAAAGTCGTTGATCGCTAGGAGGCTTATCCCTAGAGAAGAATAAATATTATTTAAATAAATTAATTGTTTAATTTATTTATTTAAATAAGATTAGAATTGTTCTAATTAATTTATTCACAACCTAGGTTTAATATGGAGAACCTAAAGGGTCACACCATAAAAAGGACGAATAAGTATTTAAGAAGTTAATGGCATAATCGTAATAATATGTTAAGTATATTTAATTTAATCTATGGTGATAGAATAAATTAAATAGCTTAATATTTATTATTTAATATTTTAGAAATATTAAATATAAATTAATAAGAGGAGTCTTATTAATATTATTACAATTATTATTATTTTAATTTCTAAAAGAGTTTAGGAATTAATTTAATATAAGTACTCTCATTTATTCCTAATAAGATTAGGAGGTTAAATTAATTAAAAGAGTTTAATTAATTATCCCTAATAAGATTAGGGAGCTTAATTAATTAAAAGAATTTAATTAATTAAATAAAACCCAATTCCTTAATTGTTAAGGTGGGTTGCCCACATCTATTAATAAGAGGAGTCTTATTATGAGTGAAATGAGTTGTTGATTTTTCAACATACGTAATAATTCCAATTGTTGGGAGAGTACACCCTTTTTCTATAGAGATAGGAAAAACTAGGGTTTGAGCCATAAACACCCTTCTTCTTGAATTTTCTTCTTCCTTGGTGGATCACCTCTAGAGGCCAAACATTTGGGTGGCTAACGTTGATCAAAGGAAGGAACCAAACCCGGTGGATTCAAGTTGAACGCGAAAAGGATTGGAGGTGAACTTGTACCTGAGGAAGCTCGATCTTCAAGGATATGATTTTATTCCTTATCTTTTCGTTTAATTAATAATTATGCATAAAGGGTGATCCGGGTTTTATGGTTTGTAAATTTTTAAACTCTGATTTTACACGCTTCCGCATTTTTTGTGCAATTTGATTGCGCTCATGAATATTACAAACCTAACAAAAACAGGGATAAATGTTAAAGACTTTAAATTTATCCAAATATTATTAATCACTTAATAGACTCATAATCAAATATTATTAATATTATAACAATATTTTAATCACCTCTTAAACTTATAAACAATTTATTTCAATTGTTTACACTTTATCAAATAATGCATTTAATCATTCAAAAATCCCATACTCATAAGATTTCATCACCAATAATCAAATTCCTTATCAACAATCTACATAAACCTTATATAGGATTTCCAAGCCATAAAATTCTATTTTCCAACTTTGTTACTTCACATAACATGTTTAACTCATATGTTCGTAACTAAACCATTTTCATGTAAAATACCAAATCAGTCTCAAAAATTATTCTTTTATGGGATTTAGCATAATATTTTCCCATATTGAGCATATATTTCTTGATATTTTTAAAATTCATTTACTATTTTTCAAAAATTAATTTCTAATTAATTCCTTAAGAATTTAGCTACCTAAAGGTTAACTCCAGAAATTCCCAAATCTTGGAAGAATCTTATACATGTTAACATGAGCTTCCAGTTTAAATTTCATGGTCATCGGAGTTATAGAACTCCGATTATAGCATTTTTTTGTCAAAAAAACCTAAATATTAAAATAGTCATAACTTGCTCATTTTAAGTCAGAATGAGCTCATTTTTGGACAGGAGGTACTTTATACCATATACTTTCATGTCCCAAAAGGCCAGAATTTTTCTCATAATTTAAGTGGCCGAAAAAGCCCTTGCAAAATTTTGGACAGCAACTTTTTGCTATTTTGCAGCTTTGGACTCTTTTGCTAAAATTAGTCCACACGAAAATCTACAACACCTTTTCCAGTGATTCCACTTGGATAAGTTACAAAACTCATAGAACTAACTCTAGAACTTGACCTCACTCAAAAATTCGAAATATAATAGGAGATATGGTCAATTGAATTTCATATTCCATTTTCACCAAAATCTGATTTTCAACCCTTTGTAATTTCTAAGAAACTTTCATGTTCTCACATAATAACCAACATAACTCATCATGATAATGACATAATAATTCAATAAAACAAATTCAAGAATTAATTTATCTAGGAACCAATAATGTCCAAGTTGTCAACATGATACTTCTTTGTAGAGTAAAATTAAAGAATGCTCAGAAGAATATTTCCATGAATAGATACTGGATGAAGTGCAAATATCAATGATATTCCACCAATTTCATGGAGTATAGAAGTCAAAGCTTTAACCAACTGAGTATAAGAGAATATATGAAACTGTAAATGGATTTTCGTCCGTCATGCGGTAATCCACATAAACAGATCATTTCCATAATTTAATAAGGAATGAATACGAAGGATCATTCACCTGCATGTGGTAATCCACATAGACAGGTTATTCCAACAGAATAATAAAGAATAGAATAATAGAAGGATTCACCATGCATGCGATAGAGACCGCATGCAGACGAAGTTATTCCCAATGTAATAATAAAGACGAAACCAGTCCCACAGAAATGCATGTAGACAAGATATTCTAATGTAATAATAAAGAATGGAATAACAACAAAAATCACCATGCATGCGGTACTTTGCATAAACAGATTATTCCAACAGAATAATAAAGATGGAACCAGGTCCCACAGAAACGCAGCGCGCATATGATATTCCAATTTAATAACAAAAGAATTTCACCAAGTATAGGGTAGTTGGCAGATACAAAAGTTATTCCAATGTAATAATAACGAATGGAATAATGTAAGAATTTCACCAAGTATAGGGTAGCCTGTGATACAAAAGTTATTCCAATGTAATAATAAAGAATGGAATAATAGAAGAATTTCACCAAGTATATGGTATGTCGGCATTATACAAAGTTATGTATAGGGTATGTCACAGATACTGATTATTCCAATGTAATAATAAAGAATGGAATAATGTATGATTTCACCAAGTATAGGGTATACGCATATACAAAGTTATGTATAGGGTATGTCACAGATACAAAAGTTATTCCAATGTAATAATAAAGAATGGAATAACAGAAGTTCTCTTCATGAATAAGAAAGAATAACACCCCTTACCGTAAAAGAAACTTGATATCGGAGTAGTGAAGTAGCCGAATACTCTTCTTCTTTCTCTCTATAATTTCTCTCTCTAGAGTTTCAATGAATTCGTAAGAAAATAATGAAAGAATGAGCTTCTATTTATAGAAGAATGGATTGCATAGTAACTAATTCATGAACGGTCCAGATTGATTTACTTTAATCGGATGGTCCATAATTAAAGGAAAATATTTTAAATAAAATATAATATATTCTATTTATAATCTAATAAAATGAATAACTTTATAAAAGTTTTCTGTTTTATATAAAAAGATTTTACTATGCAAAACACTATGCAATACTATGTAGACGCTATGCAACACTATGCATAATAAAATATAATATAATCTAATTATTGTATAACAAAACGAATAACTTTATAAAAGTATTTTGTTTTATATAAAAAGATTTTCTGTTTTATTACGTTAATAATACTAATAAAACAAAACTGAGTAACTTATCACATAAGCCTTGATAATTAATACCGTGTGCTACTATGCAACCACGCGTATTATTGTACTTTTACTACCGAGTAGTTCAATAGTATTAATGGTAAAACTTCCGCCGTTATTTTCATAAGATATTTTTGTCGTTTTCTCAATCCAACAATAATTCTGTTGTGGGGTCCACCAATGATTATACCGTCGTACGGATATTCCCTAACAAAAAGAATATTTCCTGACCAATCGAATATTATATGACAACTTGTATACTTTGCAAAATTTGTAAATATTACCCACAACTATAACATTATCTCAAATTCACACCTTAATATTAAAAATTATTTCGAAAAAATTAAATATTTATTCATAAAATCTGGGTTCTCACAATCTCTCCTCTTTATGGAATTTCGCCCTCAAAATTTACGTACGTACCTGGTATGACGAGGAGGTGAGGATACCTTGAATACCTTTATCGTCGAAAACATTAAATTCATCTTTGCAATACGACCAAAGATATTTATTAATAATTCATCTTTGCACCACAGGCCAACTGTATAACCAATAATCAACAGTTCATCTTTGCACCATGGCAAAAGATATACAATCAGAAACCAATAATAATCGAGACTCAATTTTAATAAGTATCAACGAACATGAATTATCCATGCACTACGGGCCAAAGATATTCAGATTTTTATTACTATACGATTATACCGAATAATCCTCGGTCATAATCATACCAAGTCCATCTATGCACTACGGGCCAAAGATGACTTTTACCACATCATTTTTAACATTACGGTCATGATTATACCGAATAATTCCTGGTCATAATCATACCAAGTCCATCTATGCACTACAGGCCACATATGACTTTCAACAAAATATAAATATGATGAGTAGTTAATGAATCGATTCCTAGAATCACTTCAAAGACAAATATTTTCAAAGAGATAAGATCGACAGGTAACGTGAAGGTGTCGATTTGAAACAAGATTTATAAACAGTGGAGGTAACGAAAGTTTCTCCTAACGAAGTTTCAACTAATAAGTTAAAGTCTAACTTCTCAGGAGTCAAATTTAAACATTGAACACAACTAGGTGAAATAAAAGAGTGGGTAGAACTGGTATCGAATAAAGTATAGACTTCGCAAGAGTTTATGATTAGCTTACCCGTAATAACTTCGTTCGGATTTCTCGACAAACGCTCTCACTTAAACTACCGAATTTGACTTTGCTATAGGGTACATTCCACCCTTAAGTGTTTCCTCACATTCCTGATCCATGATTTGAATCATTACTCTCCGATCCATATCGAATTGGGGTTGACAGCTATGCACAGGGTAATTCCGAATTCGATGTTGGATTCTCCCAATCGTTGTCCAAAAAGCAAAATCCATTTCATCTATTTTGACTTTATTGGATCGGACATCTTTTTCTACCATATCCACGCGTTGTGTGGCTTTTACCCACGCATCAACTATTCTCCTTCGTTCAGTTGTTTCTTCTTTTATTAGAACTTTGATCATCGTATTCTCAGATTTCAGATCTAATATCTTATATTCTGCCAAAGAGTACTTCTGTTTAAACTTGCACATCGGGTAACACAATTTTGAATTGTTATATCTCTTTGCTCCACGACTGCCTGCCGTTCTTTAGCCTGCTCTTCTAACTCATGAACACGATTTTGTAATTCTAAGTTTCGATCATAAAATTCGTCTAACCAATTCTCCTCAGGTTCCTCTTCTTCTTCTTCTTCCTCGCTCTCAGCTGCTACCTCTGCAACTAGCTCGGGTGCAACTATTAGTTCTTCTCTCACCACGTAGATATCTCTAATTCCTTCTTCGTCTGACATCACATTAACCTGATTAACGGTCTCATGTGCTTCATTGCTTATCTCAACATTTTCGGACGTCATTTTCAAATACTGCCACAAAACAAGGGTTAAAATATATTATCTCTATACTCTGACTGACAATTTAAATACCAAATAAACTTTAGTAGGTCATACTAGCGAAGGAATTCCCCGTCTCTCCCCTCCTATTTCTTATCTCACATCTCAGCCAGGAATCATATCCCTAAGCTTTGATACCAACTGTGACGCCCCCAAAATTTGGTATTCATCACCCATCTTGAGTCGCCAAATACATGGTACAAAATTCAAATACAACTTAATAATACAACTATAGTGTAAAATATGACAAAGCATAATCTAAGAATTTTAATTCGTATATTGTCATCTAGACAGTATACAAACTCAAAGGAGTCCTCATTACATTTATTGTCACACTATTTAATCAGAATAGTAAGGACTACTAATGCTATCATCTGGACCGTCACTCCTATCCCCGACTCGTCCCAGCTATATTCTCATTTCCTGAAGAGAACGGTGAAAGAAAGGGTGAGCACAACTAGCCCAGTAAGAAATATTATGACTAAGATAATGCAGAATAAATTATCAATAGTCTTCAACAATGTTAAACTGATAAAATACAATAGACATCAAGTTTAACTGCAACGGAACAAGCAGTCCATTAGAAAAGTCAAGTAGAGATTAAAATCTACTATCTTCTATGATTTAAAAATGTTTTCATCAATTTTTATCGCTGAGACTCAGCTTAATAAATAAACCACATCATTGAATCATCCCTACACTACGACCAAGGATATTCATTAAATCATCAATGGTCATGACTATACCGAATAATCCCTGGTCATAATCATACCAAGTCCATCTCTGCACTTAAGCCAAATATATACAACAATAAAACCAATAATTAACAATCCATCTTTGCACGTAAGCCAAAGGTATACAATTCTATAATCAATATTCCATCTTCACATGTAAGTCAAAGATAACTTTCATCACCATATAAGCATGAGGATGATGATAATGATATAATCATTAATCTAACGAAAACAGGGATAAATGTTAAAGACTTTAAATTTATCCAAATATTATCAATCACTTAATAAACTCATAATCTAATATTATTAATATTATAACAATATTTTAATCACCTCTTAAACTTATAAACAATTTATTTCAATTGTTTACACTTTATCAAATAATGCATTTAATCATTCAAAAATCCCATACTCATAAGATTTCATCACCAATAATCAAATTCCTTATCAACAATCTACATAAACCTTATATAGGATTTCCAAGCCATAAAATTCTATTTTCCAACTTTGTTACTTCACATAACATGTTTAACTCATATGTTCGTAACTAAACCATTTTCATAAAAAATACCAAATCAGTCTCAAAAATTATTCTTTTCTGGGATTTAGTATAATATAGTCCCATATTGAACATATATTTTTCTTGACATTTTTAAAATTCATTTACTATTTTTTGAAAACAATTTCTAATTAATTCCTTAAGAATTTAGCTACCTCAAGGTTAACTCCAAAAATTTCCAAATCTTTGCAGGATCTTACACATGTTAACGTGAGCTTCCTGTTTAAATTTCATGGTCATCGGAGTTATAGAACTCCGGTTATAGCATTTTTTGTCGAAAAAACCTAAATATTAAAATAGTCATAACTTGCTCATTTTAAGTCGGAATGAGATCATTTTTGGACAGGAGGAACTTTATACCATATACTTTCATCTCCCAAAAGGCCAGAATTTTTCTCACAAATTAAGTGGCTGAAACAACCCTTGCAAAATTTTGGACAACAACTTTTTGCTATTTTACAGCTTTGGACTTTTTTGCTAAAATCAGTCCACACGAAAATCTACAACACCTTTTCCAGTGATTCCAGTTGGATAAGTTACAAAACTCATAGACCTAACTCTAGAACTGGACCTCACTCAAAAATTCGAAATATAATAGGAGATATGGTTAATTGAATTTCATGTTCTATTTTCACCCAAATCTGATTTTCAACCCTTTGTGATTTCTAAGAAACTTTCATGTTCTCACATAATAACCAACATAAACTGCAGAAACTAAGTCTGGGTAACTCCACTCCCGACGGGTGTTACCAAACTAAATTACCCCGCCCTGGAGGACAAAAAAAAATAAAAAAATAAAAAAAATAAAATATTAAATAAAAAAATAAATTAAATAATAATAAGTAATTAAAATATTTATCAAATAAAATTAATATTTTAATTGAGATATTTAGGGAATAAAATAAATATTCGATGGAAATTATTATTAAAATATTTATAAAATAAAATAAATATTTTAATTGAGATATTTATGGAATAAAATAAATATTCGATAAAATTATTATTAAAATATTTATAAAATAAAATAAATATTTTAGTTAAAATATTTATAAAATAAAATAAATATTCGATGAAAATTATTATTAAAATATTTATAAAATAAATAAATATTTTAGTTGAAATATTTGTGGAATAAAATAAATATTCAATAGAAATTATTATGAAATAATTTATTCGAGTGTAATAATAGTAAGGGAATGAAAATATTCTAATTTAATTAAGTAATTAAATTAGAAGGGTAATGATTTGTTAAATAAAGTGGAGTTTACATTAAATAATTAAGTGAAAATATAACTAATGAATTTCGTGAATATATATGGTATGTGTGAAGGACTTGTGGTGAACGGAAGTAGTAATCGTTTAGCCTACACACGAGGCAAGTTCTTAAACCTTAATTCTTTACATAAAATAAGTTCATTATTCTATCTTGTTTATTATTGTTCAAGTCAAGATTTAATATTAGATCTTATCATTCTTTAAAAGCATAATTCTTATTATACAATACTTATTCGATTGTATACATCTTGAATTTTATTATTCAAATTGAATATCAATTATTGTTGAACCTTGTAAGACTAGTGAACCCTTATTGATTCAACTAGTCCATAGTTGATAAGCGTTATAAATTCTAGAACTTTTATTGAGCTTATCCAAACCAAACTTTCTTTGGTGCGGACTCCGATGTCAAACTGAGATGAACAACCCTTTAATAGGGGATTATTTACGCTTTAGCATTAAGATATTGTGCACAATATGGTACTAAGGGTTGATCCCCCTAAGTACGAGAAGAAGGGTCCATAGTCTTATGACTGTTAAAGGTTTCAAGTATAAACACTTGACAACCTAGGACATAGTTCAAGGTCTTACGACCCTCAGAATTTCTTTTGATTCTTGTTATTTATTCTTGATTCAAAAGTTGAGCTTTTATATTCGAAGTTATTATTTCTCTCGCATGTTATTATTCATCAATTATCAAATGTATAACTTATAAATATATAAATTATTTATTTAGTTTATTTTATAAATAATTTAAATTTCAAAAATCCAAAAGCCATAGGGCTTTGTTTGGAAAAACCCTTTAAATTTTAAAGAATTAATATATTTAAGCCTTGTTTGGCAAAAACTAAATTAAACTCGTTAATTTATTTTAATAACTCCTTTATAGTATAGTTATAAAAATTGAATACTTTTATTTCATAAAATTCGGGGTCTCACAATCTCCCCTCCTTATGAAATTTCGACCTCGAAATTTACGTACGTACCTGATATTCGAAGAGATGAGAATACCTTGCTTTCTTTTCAGATTATACCTTTCCGGTTATATCCTCTGTATCATGATTTTTCCATTGTTCATCTCTTGTATTTCAAATATCATTCTAGAACATAGCTTCAAAACAAAGGTTAATTAACATATCATAATTTGTCAATTTATCAAGTAAACAATTTCAGCTTAGGTAAGTCACACACTAGCGAAGTATATAACTCGTCTCTCCCCTCTTAGTTCTAGAATCTTATCTCCGCCAGCGACCATATCCCTAAGCTCTGATACTAAATGTGACGCCCCCAAAAATAGGTATACATCACCTATTCTTAGTCGCCAGAAAATACACTATAAAAATCAAATACAACTTCATTTATACAACTGTCGTGCAAAATGCAACGACATGTATACTGTGAGTTTACATACAAATACATATACCAACTCCGACTTATGTCATAATTGCACCTTACATAAAGGTACAGTCAAAAACTATTTTAGAAATTAAAATCTTTGGGAAGTGCTCAAGGAAACCATCGTACATGGGATGCCATGCGTCTAGGTTATGATAGATATCATATGTCCACAAAATTATCCTTGGTTGACCCAATAGACCCCAAAGAAAAACGAGAAGATTACTATCATCTTCTTTCCAATGGTGAGTCTTCTCTTGACATATAACTATCTCCACTGTCTCCAAGTGGAAATTATATTTCAAATAAACTCCAAGATCATATAGGTAGTGCTTCGTAGATATACTCAAAGAAGTGGATGTGCACAACCTCGTCTTCTTATGATAACACGAGGTTGTATGTCATTAGACATCTTGTATTATAGTGGCAAAACACCCTTCCAAAGTTGGGTTCACCTCACCCTATTTGGTTCACCAAAGTTAAATATCAAATGACATATACAATACGACACATTTATCTAAAGTTCTCAATAAAATTATTTACATACTATTTAGGAAGAACCTCAACAGCTATAGACCACCGTTCTATTCCCTCATTATCCTCAATTCACCCAAATACTACACTCTTATTACCTGAAAGGAATTGTGAAGCAAAAGGGTGAGCACAACTAGCCCAGTAAAGAATATCATAACTAAAGATAATTAAATTATCAATAGCTTTTATCAATAATAAATCAGAGATTTAGAACATAGGGTGGATGATAAAACTTTTCAACCATAGTTGCAGTGGAACGAGCAATCCATTAAAAGAATCAAATAGACTATCAGGTCTATTATCTTCTTCATGTTAAAAGTCCACCAATAATGTTTTATCCTTGTAACATCAATTAACAATTCATGTCCACAATCATATGAATAACTCATAATCATAATTGTGATTCTGAATTCCTTTTCACACCCAGGACGAAGATAATTTCCATCACCTATCTTCACCTGAAACATCAAAAATCATGGTTATACCAAATCATAATTTCTGCTCATAATCATACTAATAAATTCATCTTTGCACTACGGTCAAAGATATACAACTGTAAAACCAATAATGCTGAGACTCAACTTAATAAATAATCCACATCATTGAATCACCCCTACACTACGGCCAAGGATATTCGTTAATATCACATCCATGAATTATCCATGCACTACGGCCAAGGATATTCATTATTATCACATCTATGAATTAATATTTCATTACTGAGACTCAGCTCAATAATTAATCCACATCATCGAATCATCCCTGCACTACAGGCCAAGGATATTCTTTAGTATCACGACCACGAATTATCCATGCACTATGGGCCAAAGATAATCGTATTTTCATTAACGGTCCTGATCATGCCATAAATCAATTCATCTTTGCACCCTTGGCCGAAGAGAATCCATAGCCATAATCATACCAAAAACTGTGCATCAATGCATTACGAGCCAATGAGGACTTTTTTTTACATCATTTGTAACATTACGGTCATGATTATACCGAATAATCCCTGGTCATAATCATACCAAGTCCATCTATGCACTACAGGCCACAGATGACTTTCAACATAATATAAACATGAGGATGATGACAATGATATAAGAATTCAATAAAATAAGTTCACGAATTAATTTCTCCAGGAACCAATAACGTCCAAATTGTCAACATGATACTTCTTTGTAGAGTTAAATTCAAGAATGCTCAGAAGAATATTTTCATGAAAAGATACTAGATGAAGCGCAAATATCAAGGATATTCCACTAATTTCATGGAGTATAGAAGTCAAAACTTTAACCAACCGAGTATAATAAAGAATGGAATAACAAAAGAAATTACAATGCATGCGTGCTTCAGATGTAAAAAGTTATTCCAATGAATAATAAGTAACGGAACCGTGTCGGGCAAAATCGCTTTTGACAAGATGTTCCAATGTAATAATAAAGAATGGAATAACAACAGAAATCACCATGCATGCGGTACTTCGCATGATGCAGTTATTCCAACAGAATACTAAATAAGCGGAACGAAGTCCGACGAAACGCATGCATAAAGATATATTTGTTGAGAATAATAAAGAGGCGGAACCGGTCCCACAGTAAAACGCATGCATAAGATATTCCAATGTAATAATAAAGACGAAACTAGGTCCCGTAAAACGCATACATCTGTGATATTTCAACAGAATAATAAAGAATGGAATAATGAAGAATTTTATAATGTAAGAATTTCACCAAGTATAGGGTAGTCAGCGTACAAAAGTTATTCCAATGTAATAATAAAGAATGGAATAATGAAGTTCTCTTCATGAATACAAAAGAAATAATACCCTCTTAGCACAACAAATAATATCCCTTACAGTACAATAAATAATATCTCTTACCTTTGAAAGAAGAGTATTCCGAATTGGTAGAGGCGAGGATATACTCGAAGAAAACTTGTACTACTGTTTCAAAGCTTTCTTAAACTCTAAAGAAATACGCTCAAGATTATAGAAGAAGAACTCTCTCTATAGTTTATCTCTCTAGAGTTTCAGTGAATTCATAAGAAATAATGAAGGAATGAGCTTCTATTTATAGAAGAATGGACTGCATAGTAACTAATTTATGAACGGTCCAGATTGATTTACTTTAATCGGACGGTCCATAATTAAAGCAAAATCTTTTAAATAAAATATAATATATTCTATTTATAATCTAATAAAATGAATAACTTTATAAAAGTATTTTGTTTATATAAAAAAAATTTACTATCGCGCAGCACTATACAACACTATGCATAAAAAAATAAAATATAATCTAATTATTGTCTAATAAAACAAATAACTTTATAAAAGTATTACATTTTATATAAAATGATTTTACTATTAGCCTAATAAAGCGAATAACTTTATAAAAGTATTACATTTTATATAAAAAGTTTTCTATTTTATTACATTAATAATACTAATAAAACAAAACTTCAACATCACTTCCTTTGAAAAAATTTTCAAATGCCACCCTTAAATTTAAACTTTTATCAATTTAATTATTTACCAAAATAGAAAAATTGAATACTTTTATTTCATAAAATTAGGATCTCACATTACTAGATATACATAATATATATATATATATATATATATATATATATATATATATATATATATAGATGTTATGATTTTTGTGACGCCTCAAAATTAGGTATACATCACCCATTTTGGGTAGTCGATACATGGTATAAATTTAAATACAACTTATTAATATAAGCGCCGGTATGCAATCGACATAAAGCGTGAGTTTGAATACAAATATTGTCTACTAGAGATCATACAAACTCAAAAGGAGTCCTCATTACAATTATTATCACACTATTTTTCACGAATAGTGAGGACTATTAATGTTATCCTCCGGACCATTACTCCGGTTCCCCGACTCGTCGTCGCCTATATTCTCATTTCTCAAGAGAATAAAGTGAAAGAAAGGTGAGCTCAACTAGCTCAAGAAGAAATATTATGACTAAGATAATGCAGAATAAATTATCATTAGCCTACAACAGTGTTAAACTGATAAAATATAATGAACATCAAGTTTAACTACAATGGAACCAGCAATCCATTAAAAGAGTCAAGTAGAAAATAAAATCTACTATCTTTTATGATTTTAAAAGATTTTTCATCTTTGTTATAAATTTGAGTCTCGACTTTAATAAATATTCCACATCATCGAATCACCCGCACTACTACCAGAGGATATTCTTTAGTATCACGACCACAATTATTCATGCACTACACTACGGCCAAGAATATTTGTGTATTCATTAATGGTCATTATCATGCCAACAACTGTCCATCAATGCACTACAGGCCACTGAGGATTTTTACCACATCATTTGTTACATTACGGTCATGATTACACCGAATAGTCTCTGGTCATAATCATACCAAGTCCATCTATGCACTAACAGCCACAGATGACTTTCAACATAATATAAACATGAGGATGATGACAATGATATAAGAATTCAATAAAACAAGTTCAAGAATTAATTTATCTAGGAACCAATAACATCCAAATGTCAACATGATCATCGCTTTGTAGAGAAAAATTCAAGAAGAATCGAGAAGAATATTTCCATGAAAGGATCTTTGGATGAAGCGCAAATATCAAGGATATTCCACTAATTTCATGGAGTATAGAAGTCAAAGTTTTAACCAATGGGTATAATAAAGAATGGAATAACAAAAGAAATCACCATGCATGCGATAGACCGCATGCAGACGAGTTATTCCAATGTAATAATAAATAACGGAACCGGTCGGCGTAAAAACGCATGCATGTGATATTCCAATGTAATAATAAAGAATGGAACCGGTCCGGCGTAGAAACGCATGCATGTGATGTTCCACGGAGTAATAATAATAAAGAGCGGAACCAGTCCGGTGTAAAACACATGACAGGATGTTCCAATAGAATAATAATAATAAAGACGGAACCAGTGCGGTGTAAAAACACATGCACAAGATGTTCCAATGAATAATAGAAGAATGTCACCAAGTATAGGGTAAACCACGTATACAAAGTTATTCCAATGTAATAATAAGCAATGGAATAACAACAGTTCTCTTCATGAATAAGAAAGAATAACACCCCTTACTTTTAGTAGGAGAATGAATACTGCAATAGTGTAGTAAGAAAATACTCTTCTTCTTTCTCTCTTATTTCTCTATACTTTTCTCTCTATAGCCCTTTGAATGAATTCGTGAAAAATAATGAAGCACTAGGCCTCTATTTATAGAAGATTTCTAGCTAAAGACCGCCATGTGAAAAGGCAAGTGGCTCGACGATCGGTGATGTGAAAAGAAAAGTGGTTCGACGCCTTTTGTAATGTGAAACGACAAGTGGTTCGGACGCTTTGTAATGTGAAACGACAAGTGGTTCGGCACTTTGTAATGTGAAACGACAAGTGGTTCGGCGCTTTGTAATGTGAAACGACAAGTGGTTCGGACTTTGTAATGTGAAACGACAAGTGGTTTCGCGCGTAATATGAAACGGCAAGTGGTTTGACATCCGGTAAAGGTAATTACTATCGACGAAGGTAATTACTATTCACAAAGGTAATTACTATTATTGAAGGTAATTACTATTGACGAAGATAATTACTATTGACGAAGAGACTCTTAGATGATGACATATGGGCCCCCATAAAATAATCAAACTTACCACAAACGTCTCATAACAGACTCTTTATATACATCAAGGATTGAATAAATATTACCACAAATCATTTTATTTTTAATCAACACATATTTAATCTTTCAACAATTATTAATCATTTATAACTTGTCGTCTCAATTATTGATTTAATACTATAACATATTATACAGATGATACTGTGACAATAATTGAATCAATAATATAAGAGATATGATCGCAAAGAATTATCGTAAAGTAATAATTGAGCATAAATGAGTGACTTCTCACGTAAGCATCAATAATCAATATCGTGTGCTCTTATACAACAACGTAGACATTGTACTTTTTTACTACCGGGTAGTTCAACAGTTTTAACAGTAACACCTCTCCGCCGTTATTTTTATAGAAAGATAATTTTGTCGTTTTCTAACTACGACAATACTTTTGTTAATGGGGTCCACCAATGATTGGTAGTCGTACGAATATTCCCCACCAAACTAATATTTTATAACAACTTGCTTACGTTGCAAAATTTATAAATATTACCCACAACTATAACATTATATCAAATTTATTCCATAATATTCAAAATAATATTTATAGAAAATTCATCTTTATTTATAAAAGTTGGGGTCTTTACAACCTCCCTTCTTATGAAATTTTCCCTCGAAATTAGTGGTACGATACGGTATGTCGAAGAGGTAAGGATACCTTGATTTCATTTTGATTCTAACTCCCAAGTCATTTCCTTAACATCGTGGTTCCTCCATGAAACTTTGACTTGAGGTATAACCTTGGAGCGTAGAATATGTTCCTTCTTATCCAAGATTTGAACAGTCCGGTGTAAAACACATGCATGTGATGTTCCAATAGAATAATAATAAAGGCGGAACCGAAGTCCTGTAAAACACACGACAGGATGTTCCAACAGGAATAATAGAAGAATGTCACCAAGTATAGGGTAAACCACGATACAAAAGTTATTCCAACAGAATAATAAGCAAATGGAATAACAACAGTTCTCTTCATGAATAAGAAAGAATAACACCCCTTACTTTTAGTAGGAGATTGAATCTTGTAGTAGTGTAGTAACAAAATACTCTTCTTCTTTTCTCTCTTATTCTCTCTATACTTTCTCTCTCTATAGCTTTGAATGAATTCGTGAAAATAATGAAGCACTAGGCCTCTATTTATAGAAGATTTCTAGCTTAAGACCGCCATGTGAAAAGGCAAGTGGCTTGATTTATTTGGTGATGTGAAAAGAAAAGTGGTTTGACGCTCGTAATGTGAAACGACAAGTGGTTCGGACGCACCTGTAATGTGAAACGACAAGTGGTTCGACATTCGTAATGTGAAACGACAAGTGGTTCGACGCTTGTAATATGAAACGGCAAGTGGTTCGACGTCTGGTAAAGGTAATTACTATCGACGAAGGTAATTACTATTCACAGGTAATTACTATTAGATAATTACTATTGACGAAGAGACTCTTAGATGATGACATATTGGCCCCCATAAAATAATCAAACTTACCACAAACGCGTCTCATATAATGACTCTTTATATACATCAAGGATTGAATAAATATTACCACAAATCATTTTATTTTTAATCAACACATATTTAATCTTTCAACAATTATTAATCATTTATAACTTGTCGTTTCAATTATTGATTTAATACTATAACATATTATACGAGATGATATCTTGTGACAATAATTGAATCAATAATATAAGAGATATGATGCAAAGAATTATCGTAGCAAGAATTGAGCATAAATGGTGACTTCTCACGTAAAGATCAATAATCAATATCGTGCTACTATACAACAACGCCAGACATCGTACTTTTTTACTACCGGGTAGTTCAATGCTTTTAACTCAGTAACACCTCCGCCGTTATTTTTATAGAAAGATAATTTTGTCATTTTCTAACTACGACAATACTTCCGTTGTGGGGTCCATTAATGATTGAGTGTTGCACGAATATTCCCCGACAAAAAGAATATTCCCACCAAACTAATATTTTATAACAACTTGCTTACTTTGCAAAATTTATAAATATTACCCACAACTATAACATTATATCACATTTATTCCATAATATTCAAAAATAATATTTATAAAAAATTCATCTTTATTTATAAAAGTTGGGGTCTTATAGTTTTTACCTGATCCTCCTGATTTCGTGGAAAGTCCACGTGATTTCATTTTTTTTAAAAGGTACAGGATTCTATAAGATTCAGTATTATTATATATATATATATATATATAATTAGTTGATAACGTTATCCTGCATCATCCCCTTTGAAGTCACCTTGTCACGAAATCACCGAACAGTTACGCGAATGACATGTTTTTTTTAAATAAATTTTATACAATAAATTATGCCCAAAAATTTTGTTCTAAACACATATCAATATACATATTAAATTAAAACAATTACTAATTTGCATAAAAGTTTGGCTCTGATACCACTGTTAGGTTTTTAATATTCATGAACGCAATCAAATTGCACAAAATAAGTGGAAGCATGAAAAATCAGAGTTTTGTAAATTTTACAAACAATATACCCGGATCATCCTTTATGCACAATTATTAATTAAACGAAAAGATAAAGAATAAAAATCATACCCTTGAAGATCGAGCTTCCTCAGGTACAAGTTCACCTCCTAATCCCTTCGCGTTCAATTTGAATCCACCGGGTTTGGTTCCTTCCTTTGATCAACGTTAGCCACCCAAGTGTTTGACCTCTAGATGTGATCCACGAAGAAAGAATAAAGATTCAAGAAGATGGGTGTTTGGCAAAACCCTAATTTTTCTATTAAATTGTTTAGAAAAATGCATACTCTCCCAATTATTGGAATTACGTATTTACGTGTTGTGAAAGTGTCAACCACCTCACCCATAATAAGACTCCTCTTATTTATAGATGTAGGCAACCCTTCTTAACAATTAAGGAATTGGGTTTTATTTAATTTATTAAATTATTTTAATTAATTAAGCTCCCTAATCTTATTAGAGATAATTAATTAAACTCTTTTAATTAATTTGCATACTAATCCTATTAGGATATTTGAGAGTACTTTTATTAATTAATTCCCAAACTCCTTTAGGAATTAAATAATAATAATAGTAATAATAATAATAATAATAATAATAAGACTTCTCTTATTAATTTATATTTAAATTTCTAAAATATTAAATAATAATATTAAGTTATTTAATTTATTCTATCACCATAGATTAAATTAAATATACTTAACTTATTATTATGATTATGCCATTTATTTCTTAAATAATTATACTTTTTTTATGGTGTGACCCTTTAGGTTCTCCATATTAAATGGGTTGTGAATAAATCAATTTGAACAATTCTAATCTCATTTAAATAAATAAATAAAATTATTAATTTATTTAAATAAATAATATTTATTCTACAATAGGATAAGCCTCCCAAGCGATTAACGACTTTCCGTAAAATATAGATTTCAACATTAATCATAAAAGAACCTTTGAGTAAATAGTTCTTAGTAGAATTCAATCCTTCCACCCTACAATGTCCCAATTAAATATAAGGCATAGAATTCATGTCAAGTCTTATTTTATTTAATTATATGTATTTCGACTCTTAAATGTATAACTCAAATAATGCAAATTAGAAACTTCTTTCTAATTTCATTCTCGCCGCCAAGGACTACTTGGGTTGTTACTTATCGAATCACATAGGGCATTTTCTCTTTACTTAGAAGTGGTAGATTTTTATTGACCATACATTATCTTCATGTACAACTTATTATACCCAAGCATAACCTTTGATATACCCTAAGGGTCTTAAGGAATAAGTCAAAGTATAATTCATCATACACAAGATACTATGATGATCTCAAGTCCAAGGATCACTCATCTACTATCACTATCTTGGAATTCCTATTGACAGCAAGTAAAACTCCATTAGGTATTCCTTAGTGAGCCAACGTTCAAATGAACTTATTCTCTAATAAGCACCTACATACTTGCTTTAGTGTCTCCACACAAATGATCGTGAGATCAATCATCCTCATCCAATGAAGAAGCAACGATGTTCCAATCTATCCAGATTTACTAATCCCCAATTTAGTAATCCAACGATTGGGAACAATTTTAGTTTTAAGCTTTCTAAGAATTTAGATCTCGTTAGAATGATCATCATCATTATTCTAAAAGCATTGCTTAAAACTATGAATTTATCACATATTATAAAGCAGCATCATGTAGATAATTAAAAGCCTTTAATAAATTAATACTTTTTATTAATAAATGAATAAGATTGTTACAAAGTATATGCTTTATCATCAAACATGATTGGCTTGTGTGCATTCTACTTTCAATCTCCCACTTGCACTAAAGCCAATCGTCATGGTATCTCATACCCTTCTTCTCTAAGTGACGATTATCCTGCTGTTGGATAAGCTTTAGTAAATGGATATGTAATGTAGTTCTTGAGATTCCACTATCTCTATAGTGATTTCTCATCTTTCAATAATTCTTATAATCAAATGAAAGTGCCACAACACATGTTTAGATCCAAGATGAGACTTAGGAACTATTCCTAGTTCTGTAATGAATTTTTTATCCAAACAATCAACTTGTATCTTTATTTATAGCTATATACTTTGTCTTTTTCACTAAACCAAAGAACTATTTTTGTTTGGAATATTTCAATTCAATCGCACCAATGCTCAAGGTAACACTTTACCTTAAAGTGGATTTTTCGTCGCTTGGTCCGTCTAAAAACTTGAGTCTGTTAAGCCCTCTAGTTTTAATTCGGACTCCACCATGAATATGATCACATCCTTAGTGTCGGTTAAGTACTTTAAGATATTTTTCACCGATTCACAAAGTTGAACTTTCTGTAATATGACCGATCAACATCGTCTCGTATATTTCATTGCATACATGATAGTTACTTTACGCGATCTCTTTTTGAGTCTATGGGGACTATTAGAGAGATACACTCCATGGCTCATCAACATGAGACATCTCTTGGAGTTTGTCGGTGATATCTAGCTTGTTCATATAAAAATTCATAACAATTGTGAAAGGAGTTAGGAAGTGAGTGCAAGATCAAATCTTGGCTCAACTCTCCATCCATGACAAAACCCGTTGTCTAATTGATCAATCAAATTGATTATGTTAAGGACTTTTATCTGCATTTATAGTGTTACTTGGTCATTCCCAGTTGGAAGAGCTCCTTAAATATCTCGATATCTATCATCCCATTTTCCCCACCATCAACTACTTGATGTGCGGGAATATAGTAGAGTATCCATAGTTTCATCTTATTTGAAGCACGTTACTCATAGATGCGAGAATGATGCATTGAGCCAACTGTGCATCATCTTGTCACTTTCTAAAAGTAACAATTTGTTCCTCAAAGGCATTGTCTACAACCATTGCAGGGATAGGCGTATTAAGGATATAAGATAGCTTTTCAGCCGTGAGAACTTTTCTCAATTTCGTTAACCAATCCATTTAATTCGGTCTGATTAAATAGCATCTAATATGCTTCACAGTGATAGTGATTTAAACATTGTAAAATTCTATAAATGAATTTGTAATTAACAACATTTTAACATATATTCTTTTATTAATTACCAAAATAAATTAAGTCTTGTTTTAAATTGGTATCTCCCACTATTTTCTTCAAACTATATTACCCTCAATATATATAGTTCGGCAATATCTAATTAAAGATATGTTAGTGAGAATAAGGATCCCATTTCAAATATATATAGCCTTGTGGTGACACAACAAACTATATATAAATAAATAGGTAGACAACTCTTGTCAATTACATCAACTATGCAACTCCTTGTATTTTGCCTCTTAGATCATAATGGTCAAATGTGTGCACATCCGAACTAAAATGATCCAAGTTAAGTCCAACCTAGCACTCTATATATTCAAGAAAGAAAAATATTGTCCTTGTGGTGACACAACAAAACAATATTGTTCAATTTTCTTTATAAGCATCAAATGTGATAAATTAATATCTTAAATACTTAATACTTGCCTTGTGGTGACACAACAAACTCATATTAAATATTTAATACTCTATTAATTTTATCATGTTAGAAGACGACGTTCGATATTCCAAATATCTTTGAACGCTTAGGACTTAATATAAAATATTTGAGGGGTTTGTTATTAATTTGTCTCATCTTGTTTAGCGCGCATGCACATATATATATATAAAATACGCTTCATATTAATTGACATGCGAAGCATGTTTGCATAATATAATATATATATATATATATATATATATATATATATATATATAGTATAAGCATGCACATATAGTGTGACGCCCCCAAAATAGGTATACATCAACCATTCGGAGTTGTCAAATACATGGTACAGAAACAATTACAACTTTATTAATACAACATATAAACTGTGAGTTTAAATACAAATATTGCCATCTAGACAATATTCATACTCAAATAAGTTCTCATTACAATTATTGATACATTATTTTATAAAAATGGTGAGGACTACTAAAACAACTTCTAGAACCATCATTCACTACCCTGACTAGTACTTGCTACATTCTCGCCTCCTGAGAAGAAAAATGGAATAAAAAGGAAAAGGGTGAGCTCAACTAGCCCAGTAAATAAAATTATGACTAAGATAATATAAAACAAATTATCGTTAGTCATTAACAGAGAAAAATCTGAGAGAATATAATAGACAACAAGTTTCAGATCAATATTCGCAGCGAAAATAATAATTCATAGAAGAGTTATGTAGAGAATGAAATCTACTATTATTTATGAATTTAAAAGTCCATCATCAGTATTTTTATCCCTGTAACATCAATCAATACACATCTTGAATCACATATTCATCTTTGCACTACAGGTCAAAGATATTCATCAGTTGGTCATGTTCATCTCAACACCTGTTCATCTTTGCACTACGGGCCAAAGATATTCATAAGAAAATCTTTCATCTTTGCACTACAGGCTAAAGATATTCATTAATATCATCATTTAGGACTGAGGATGATGAAAAATATTTTAAAGAAAACGAATCCAGTGAAGCAAAAGAACAAATATTAAGGATTCATATTTCGATTTATCCATGTCCAAAAATACCTCATAAATAACCATAGTGAAGTAAAATTTAAGAATGATCAAAACATGGATACAATCAAAGCTAGTATCCATAATAGATATTTTGGACAAAATTTTAATTTTTCTGTGAATAGTGCCGTATTCGTGAATAGTGCCGTATACGTGAATAGTATCGTATACGTGAATAGTAACCCCGACACAAAAAGTTCCAAATTTGATTAAAAGTTCAGATCAATACTTTAAGATAATGATATTGAAAGAAATAATATCATATATGAAGAAAATAACATCCTTACCGAAAAAAGATAATACTTCTAATTTGAATATCTGGGATATAGTCTTCAAGGAACTTGCACCATATAACAATACTCAAAGTCTCAAAATACTCACAAGAATACGCTCGATAATATAGAGAGAAAAAGAGAGAAAAATCTTTAGTTTCTGGTGTGATTTTTAATTCTAACCTAAGCACCCTATTTATAGAAAAATGCTTAGAACACCAAAGCAGAAAATTTAATAAATATTATTATTATTTTTCTAAAATCTTCTACGCACACCAACTGAATTTAAACATCAACCACCCACTCAAAAAAAGTAAGAAAAACATTTTTCATAAATAAAATATTTTAAACTTCAAAAATTAATTATTCTGGAACTTCGGAACTTCAATAATTCATAATAAATAGCCCTTTTATCAGAAATTCCATTATCTACAACTTTGCAGAAGAAAGTTTTTCCAAATTCTAAACAGAAATTGACCGAAATTCACAAACGGACAATTTTACAGGTTATAATCAAATTTCAGTCAAGAAATGGGGTCCACCGACACACAAAACATGTGTTAATCATTTAATGTAAAAAAAATACTCTTTCTCCTCATATACTCATATATCCCACATTCATTGTAAAAATATCATCATTATTATATTATTAAAATATAATAATATATTTAAATGAATTATTTTATCAGAAAAAGATAAAATATTAATTTTCAACAATTGTCACATTAAAAATTTTCTCCATCTATATGCACATAAAATCAATATTTTCTTCATCATATAAATCAATAATTAATTATTCACAAATAATATTACAGAATCACAATACTGACAACCAGACTGTTCCCAAGAAAGAGGGGGCTTTCCAATAAGGTTCTCTCCTTACTGGCGCGCAATTATATGACCAAACCTCTCCTTAGACAGAACTTTCTAGACATTGCCAATAATGTTATCCAATAATTTTATTCAGATAATATGAATTATTACTCCGATAATGGAAAATACTGTGTAGTGACAATTATTGAAATAACAGTAATATAAAATATCAACGCAAGCAATTATTGAATCAATAAAATAAAATATTGAAGCAAGAATTATCGTAACAATTATCGAGTAGTGCCTTTCACGTAAGAATCAATAATTGGTGCAATACCGCAGTGTGCATCGTGTTTTTAACCACCGAGTATTTCAACAAGATAATCTTGAGAATAACTACGCCTGTTATTTATAAACATCTTATACTTGTCATTTTCTTCATCCAATCGCTTCAAGTTATGGGCCCACACATAAGGCGTCAAGGTCATACGAATATTCCCCGACAACAAGAATATTCCATGACTAAACGAATATTCCCCGACAAAAATGAATATTTTATAACCACCTGCTTATTTAAGATATTTTTACATTTCACCCATAACTAACCACATTAATCAAATCAACTCTTACTATTTCAAAATAATAAATAGAGAAAATTAAATTTCATTTATTAATAATTTGGGGTCTTACAACCTCCCTCCTTGTGAAATTTTCGTCCTCGAAATTGATGTACGACTCGGTGTTTCAAAAGATGAGGATACCTCGCTTTCATTTCCGTTTCCAACTCCCGTGTCATTTCTCTACAAAGATGGTTCCTCCACAAAACTTTGACTTGTGGTATGACCTTTCAGGCGTAGGGACATGCTCCTTCCTATCCAAGATCTTGACAGTATTTACATATACGTTAAGTCTTCTGGCTATTTCATCCGTAAGCATTAATAATCAATACCGTGTGCTACTATGCAACCACGATATTATCGTATTTTTTACTACCGAAAGTAGTTCAACAAGATAATCGGTAAAACTTTTCGCCGTTATTTTAATAAAATATTTTTGTTTTTCTCAATCCAATAATTACATTTGTGGGGTTCACCAATGATTGTATAGTTATACGGATATTCCCTGACAAAAAGAATATTTCCCGACCAATCAAATATAATATGACAACTTGCATACTTTGCAAAATTTTTAAATATTACCCACAATTATAACATTATATCAAATTCATTCCATAATATTCAAAAATGATATTTATAGAAAATTCATTTTTATTCATAAAAGTTGGGGTCTTACAATCTCCCCTTCTTATGAAATTTCGCCCTCGAAATTAGGTTACATACCTGGTATATCGAAGAGGTAAGGATACCTTGATTTCATTTCAGATTCTAACTCCCAGGTCATTTCCTCAACATCGTGGTTTCTTCACAAAACTTTGACTTGAGGTATAACCTTGGAGCGTAGAATATGTTCCTTCTTATCCAAGATTTGAACAAGAACCTCTTCATACGTTAAATCTTCCGCTATTTCGTCTAGTTCTAACTCAATAATGTGGTTCAGGTCTTACACACATTTACGTAACATGGATATGTAAAAAACGTTATAAACACGAGACATACTTGGCGGTAAAGCGAGTCTATAGGCCATAGTTCCTACTCGATCGAGGATTAAAAATGGGCCAATGAATCGAGGATTGAGATTTCCTCTCTTTCCAAATCTCGTAACTCCTTTCCATGGAGCAACACGTAGCAACACATGATCTCCTATATCGAATTCCACATCCCTTCGATGAAGATCAGCATAACTCTTTTGTCGATCTTGTGAGGTTTTTATACGTTGTCGGATCGTTTGAATCTTTTTCGTGGTCATACGTACCAAATCCGGTCCCAACAACGTTGCTTCACCCACCTCATCCCAACATACTGGAGAACGACACTTTCTTCCATACAACGCCTCGAATGGAGCCATGCCAATACTTGCTTGATAACTATTGTTGTAAGAAAACTCCACCAATGGTAAGAGAACTTATCCCAACTTCCCTTGAAGTCAAGGACACAGAGTCTTAATAAATCTTCCAGAGTTTGAATAGTCCTCTCTGATTTTCCGTCCGTCTGAGGATGATATGCCAAACAAAATCGTAAATCCGTGCCCATAGCTTTTTGCAAACTAACCCAAAATCATGAAGTGAATCTTGGGTCTCGATCAGAAACTATAGATACTGGCATACCATGCAATCTTACAATCTCGTTTATGTACATACGAGCAAGACGTTCAATTGTATAAGTTTCTCGTATTGGTAAGAAATGAGCAGACTTGGTCAATCTATCAACAATGACCCAAATTGCATCAATGCCTTGAGAAACCTTGGGAAGACCGATGAATGAAATCCATGGTAATGTGCTCCCACTTCCATTCTGGAATTTCAAGTGGTTGCAATGGACCTTTTGGTACTTGATGCTCCGTCTTGACTCGTTGACAAGTTAGACACCTTGAGATAAACAACGCTATCTCTCTCTTCATATTGCTCCACCAAAATGTATGACGAAGATCACGATACATTTTAGTACTCCCAGGATGGATTGCAAACGGTATGTTGTGCGCCTCCATCATGATTTTATACTTTAACTCAGGATCGTTAGGAACACAAAGTCTGGAGTTGACTCGAAGTATTCCTTCATCATCGATTCTTGCTTCCGGCATAGCACCTTCTTGCACTTTCTTCCTCATACACATCAGCTCCAGGTCTATAACTTGAGCAGCTTTAACTTTATCAATTAAAGTCGGTTCTACTCGTATAATCGCCATCATCACGCGGGTCCCTGGAGTCTTTATCTCTATCTCCATCCTCCGCAAGTCACACAAAATGGGCCTTTGATTGACAATATCACACTCGCATTCGCATATGATCTTCTTCTACTCAATGCGTCGGCTACCACGTTAAACTTTCCGGGATGGTATTGGATGGTATGATCATAATCTTTCAACATTTCGAGCCAACGTCGTTGTCGCATGTTGAGTTCCTTTTGAGTGAAGAAATATTTGAGGCTTTTATGATCCGTAAAGATCTCCACTTTCTCCTCATACAAGTAATGCCTCCAAATCTTTAGTGCGAAGACAACATCTGCCAACTCTAGATCATGAGTAGGATAATTCCTCTCATATTCTTTGAGTTGTCATGAGGCATAGGCTATGACTTTCCCATGTTACATAAGAACACATCCTAACCCTTGGCCCGAAGCATCACTATAGATGACAAATCCTTCCGAACCAGATGGTATTGTCAGAACAGGTGCTGAAATGAGTCTCTTCTTGAGTTCTTGAAAACTCTTCTCACATTCCTCGCTCCAACCAAACTTTGTATCTTTCTGAGTCAGCTGAGTTAGTGGAGTAGCGATTCGAGAAAATCCTTCCATGAATCTTCAATAATAACCAGCTAAACCGAGAAAGCTACGTACTTCGGTCACTGATTTAGGTTGCTCCCAACTTTGAATAGCTTCAATCTTTGCTGGGTCAACAGATATCCCATGACTTGATACCATCTGCCCAAGGAATTCTACTTCCTCAAACCAGAACTCGCATTTCTTCAACTTGGCATAAAGCTTATATTCACGAAGCTTTTAGAGTATCAGCCTCAAGTGTTGCTCATGATCTTCACGGGTTTTGGAATATATGAGGATGTCATCAATAAAGACGACCACAAAGTGATCCAAATATTCCTTGAATACTCGGTTCATCATATCCATGAAGGCAGCCGGAGCATTAGTCAATCCAAAAGACATGACTAGGTATTCATAATGTCCGTTCGAGTTCTGAAAGCCATTTTTGGAATGTCAACGGTTATAATCTTCAATTGGTGATATCCGGAACGAAGATCAATCTTAGAAAAGAATTTGGCACCTTGCAACTGGTCAAACAAGTCATCAATACGTGGCAATGGGTACCTATTTTTGATGGTGACATGATTCAACTCCCGATAATCAATACAAAGTCGCATACTCCCATCTTTTTTCTTCACGAATAGAACAGGAGCACCCCAAGGAGAAGTACTAGGATGAATAAAGCCAATGTCTAACAATTCCTGCAGTTGGGTCTTTAACTCCTGAAGTTCAATAGGAGCCATTCGATATGGGGCTTTGGAAATGGGTTTTGTAGCGGGTTCAAGGTCAATACAAAATTCAATTTCACGCTACGGGGTAGGCGGGAAGTTCTTCTTGGGAATCGTCAGAAATTCATTAAAATTGAAATATCATTCAAAACTGACGTATTTTTGTTTAGATCCGTGACATGAGCTAAGAAAGCTTGACATCCGTTTTTCAATAAACGAATAGCTTTATGGCTTGAGATGACAGTGATTAATTTTAATGGTTTGGTTGCTTGAATTCGCATAATAGGTTGGTTAGGAATATGAAAGTTAATAACCTTACAAAAATAATCAATTTTTGCATGATGAGTAGTTAACCAATCAATCCCTAGAATCACATCAAATGCAAGTATTTTCAAAGAAATAAGATCGACAGGTAATGTGCAGGTACCGATTTGAATCAAACAAGACTTATAAACCGTGGATGTAATGAAGGTTTCTCCCAATGGGGTTTCAACAGATAAGTCAAAGTCCAATTTCTCCAGAGTTAAATTTAAACGTTGAGCGCAAGTAAGAGAAATAAAAGAATGGGTAGAACCGGTATCAAATAAAGTATAGACTTCGCTAGAGTTTATGATAAGCTTACCCGTAATGACCTCGTTCGGGTTCCTTTCTTTTTGAGAGGTTACAACAAACGCTCTCCCTTGCACTACTGGCTTTGATTTTTCTGGGACGACTTTTGATACCTCTATCCCAGCTGGACTTGTCTTCGGTACACGACAAAATTGGGCCAGGTGACCTTCTCTTCCATAGTTGTAACATGCTTTGGATGGCAACGCATACAGTTTGGACCGATGTGTCCCTCTCTCCACTTGAAGCATATGATAGGTGGTCATTCTCCTTCCTTAACGACAGTCTTTGATCTTGACGTCTTTCCATCATTGTTGAATCTCCTCTTCTTGAAATGTCCATTCTTATTGTTTTGGCCATGATTACTACCAAAGTGGTTACCATTTACGGCATGTTGATTCCTCCATGCTTATTGTCACCACCCGATCATATTATCATTGGTATTATCATTTTGTTAATTTGCTTTCTTTTGGTTGGGTTGACTCATTATCGCATTCCAATAACTGAGCCATATTAACAACATCTGAATACAAACACAGTTAATGAGAGATAAGATATTGACGTATCTCAGGTTTCAAACCTCTTAGAAACATTTGCGTCATTCTCTCCTCATTATCAACCAAATGGGGACATAAAATGAGGACAATTCGGCAAACTTGGCTTCCCGTCTTTGCGACGTGGTCGTGTTGTTTTGCTCCAGCTTGATGAACTCTACCTCTTTCATGTGACGAATATTTTCAGAAAAGTACTTATCGTTGAACAGTTCTTGGAACTTCTCCCAAGACATCTTCAGTGCGGCAGGTTGAGTACGCTTTCTGATTTCCACCGAGAATCCGCCTCTCCGCTCATAACATAAAGGTGGCAAAGGGAACCTTTTGCTCCTCGGAGCATCCCAAGACATCAAATATCTTGTTGATCTGCTTAATCCATGTCTCCGCCTTAAGTGGTTTTGGCTCTCCAAAAAACTCTGGTGGTCCCAGTTCCTTAAACTGTTTGGCGGTGACCATCCGAGAGTTTCCGATATTTTCCCCGCATTTTGGCGTAAGTAGCTCTTGCCTGATGTTGCATGAATTCCATAAAGCCTCTGAACATTCCATCGTTCATCATTTGGTCAGTGTTGTTGTTTGCCTGAGGAATGTCGCCTTCCTGATGCACATTATTCTGATTATTGATATGTGGAGACTCAACGGTCTCCTATGCTCCATTGATGTTCTCAACATTCTCAGATGCCATTTTCAAACACTTCCACAAAACAAGGGTTAATTATAATATCACATATTATCCATATACTCTGACCGACCAATTAAATATCAAATAAACTTAGGTAGGTCATATTAGCGAAGGAATTTCCCGTCTCTCCCCTCCTAGTTCTTGTCTCACACCTCAGCCAGGGATCATATCCCTAAGCTTTGATACCAACTGTGATGCCCCCAAAATAGGTATACATCACCTATTCTGAGTCGCCAAATACATGGTACATAATACAAATACAATCTTTAATATACAACAAGAGAGCTATGAGTTTTAATACAAATACTGTCTTCTAGACAATATCCACTCTCAGAATAAGTCCTCATTACATTTATTGTCACACTATTTAACAGAATAGTGAGGAATACTAATACACCATCTAGGACCATGACTCCGTGCCCCAACTCGTCCCAGCTACGTTCTCATTTCCTGAAGAGAATAGTGAAAGAAAGGGTGAGCTCAACTAGCCCAGTAAGAAATATTATGACTAAGATAATGCAGAATAAATTATCATTAGCCTTAAACAGTGTTTAACTGATACAATATAACAAACATCAAGTTTAACTGCAGCGGATCAAGCAATCCATTAAAAGAGTCAAGTAGAGAATAAAATTTACTATCTTTTATGATTTAAAAAGTTTTTCATCCACTACAAGAAAAAGGTCTATCATCGAATCAAGACGCCGATCGCACCATCTGGTCGCCGATATTAATCACAATGACAATCATCTGCGATCGAAACGTAATCTAGTCGCTAATTCTTTATCAATGATCGATCCTGTCGCCGATCAATCGTAAAATATAAATTTGTCTCCAAAATTTTTGGTGGAAATGTTAGGCGTAATTTTTTGTGCGACCACTTGCAATCGGCCGACCGCATCGCGATCATTTGATAAGTCCATGTCATTAAAAGTCGGTGACCGCGTGCGATCAGAGATATATGATCATTGATCAAACTAAATGAATTGATAACCGGTTAAACTCGACACGAAACAAGAAGAAAAAAAAAAGAAGGTGGCCAAGAAATAGAGAGAAGAGGGAGAAAGGGGAGAAGAGAAGAAGGAGAAGCGGTTTTCGTTCATTATTCTTCAAATTAGAGACTAATTGTAGAGGTAAGAGCTACTTTTAAGTTCTTCTTCATTAATTTTTTTTGTTGTTTGTTATTTTTGTTCGTTCTTCTCCAAATCAGTATGTTTGCTACGAATTTGTGTTTTAAGAGTTAATTTATTGCAAAGAGTTGAATGAATGAATATGGCTATCATGCTTAAATTATATATTTTGGGTAATATGATTATGATTGGTTTATAAGTTTTGATTAGAGTAAAATTTATTTGGGTAATACGCAGTACTTCGGGTAATTTGATTTTGTTAATTTATGTCAGTTTGGGTAACTTGATTAGTGATAGGATGGAGTTAGTATAAAATTTATATTTTGGGTAAATTGATTTGGGTAATAGGATGAATGTATTAGATTGTAGTTAGTATAAAATTTATATTTTGGGATTCTTTTTGTAGTAACAGTTTGGTTATTATAGGAAGTCATGCACATGATATAGACTCGTGAATCCCATGTTTATGTTTGTAGTTTAACCAATTATATTGGTCATTGTGAAAAAATCATTTGTAGACTGAGAACTTGACATTGACATCATAATGTGAATCAAAACGTGAATAATTGCTCCCACGAAAAATGATTGGGTTTCAAAGTTTACAAGTTTGATCCTCACATGTATTGTTGGTATCTCATATGGATTTGTTGGTTTATGTCTTGTGTTCCTAGAAATGACCTTATATACATGCAAGTCGTGCATGTGGTTAATCCATATTACGGGGAGACTCTGGCGAAATTTTTTATTGGTCGGGTTATTTGCGAACATTTATACTATACTTGAGCCTATTGGTGATCCACTAGAGCCTATTAAGGGGATGTTAGAGCGGATGGGGTGGGCTTGGGGCATGAGGCCATACACGAGGCTACCCAAGCTTAGCCAAGCCTCACGAGGCCAAGCCAAGCTTGGTTGTTAATCATATGCTTACAAGTATGCTCAAGTCATATGGTTACAAGTATGCTTAAGTCATATGCTTAGAAGTATGCTTAAATGTTAATCATATGCATGCTTACAAGTATGCTCAAGTTATATGGTTATAAGTATGCTCAAGTCATATGTTAACATTTATAATGTTTATACGTAGTATAGGTGCTGGTGGAATCATGGACCTCTATTGAATAGTAGTTGGATTACCTGACGAAAGTCAAGTACCCAGATAGGTGCTTCTGAGTTGAATTTAGAAATTTGGTTGCCAAGTGTTTTTGGAGTATCGCGTATAGTCACCCAGAATGTATGAATGGTAAGTCGCTTGAATCGATGTCCATGTTTAAAGTGTAAAAATGTAAATTATATGGATGAGACATGGTAAACTATCATTAACTTGTTTACGGGTTCATGAGAAATTACGAAGAATCTTTGGTGGGCACATGGGCGGAGAAGAGATGGTGGCATCACACAAGTACACAATTGAGGCAAGTAGTACTCATCATTATGAATGAAATGGTCCATGATATTGCGGGGCGATTTTGATTGGGAGCAAGGCGAGAGAGCAACCTATGAATTACGATGCCAAAGACTTCTTTAAGTTGTTAGGCGAGGGTAGCAAGCCATTGTGGCATGGTTGCACCAAACACACTACATTGTCTGCGGTGGCGACATTACTTAACATCGGGTGATCACAACATGAGCCATGAGTGTTTTGAGTCGCTCTTGAAGGCAATTAAGAGTATGTTGCTGACGGTGAGAATTTACACAGTAACTATTACTTTTGTAAGAAAATGGTGAAGAAGTTGGGTCTTGGATACCAAAAGATCGATGCATGTCCCAACGGCGCATGTTGTTTTATAAGGAAAATGACAAGATGATAAGGTGCACGTTTTGCGGTCATGATCGGTTTAGGCCTAATAAAGAGGGTGTGACTACAAAAAATCAAGTATACCGTTTAAGATTCTAAGGTATTTTCCAATAACACATCGACTAAAAAGATTGTACATGTCTTCAAGATCAATTTGAACATATGAGTTGGCATGCGAAATCTCCGACTAAAGATGGAGAACTAAATCATCCATGAGATGTAAGGGGCTTGGAAAGATTTCAACTTAGCACATCCCGAATTTGCATTGGAACCTAGAAATGTGAGGCTTGGATTGTCCACCGATGGTTTCAATCTGGTTTGGCCACTCATTTATTAAAAGTACTCATGTTGGCTCTCGTGATTGTTACTCCGCATAACTTGCCTCCTTGGATGTGTATGAAACGCCCATACTTATTTCTTTCACTCGTGATTCTGGTCCTAAGAGTCCGGAAAGAACTTAGATGTTTACTTGAGACCTCTTATAGGCGAGTTAAAGGTATTGTGGGAGGATGGAGTCTGGACTTGGGATGTTGCAACGAAAACAAATTTCAACCTTAGGCGGCGGTTATGTGGACTATAAGTGACTTCCTAGCTTATGGTATGTTAATTTGGATGGAGTACACGGGAAGTTGGCTTGTCCGTATTGTATGGAGCATCAAAGTCGTTTAATCTATCAAAAGGTGAAAGCCTTGTTGGTTTATTTGTCATCGTCGGTTCTTCTTAGGTAGATCACCCGTTTGAAGAAATAGAGAACACTTGAGGGAAAGGAAAGTAGATAATGATATGCACGCACCGCGATTGCCGGGGAACGGAGATGCGAGATCGTGTGATGAGATTCGGTTATCCCATTTGGTAAGGTTGATCGACAAACATAATCAATGGGTTTGGTGAATCTCATGGCTTGGGTTCGGAGAAGCATCTTTTGGGAATTGCCTTATTGGTCTACAAATTTGATTCGTCATAATCTAGATGTGATGCATATTGAGAAGAATGTGTTTGACAATGTGTTTAACACTTTGTGATGAATGTTACTGGGGAAGACAAAAGATAACGATAAAGGCACGTTTGGACATGAAAGATATTTGTAAGCGTCTGGATTAGAACTTTATGAATCTCCTAATGGTAAGATTGTCAAACCGCATGCAAGGTACACATTGTCCAAAAAGAAAGTTGAAGATGTGTGGACATGGGTTAAGTCTCTGAAACTACCGGATGGATATCGTCGAACATTGCAAGGTGTGTGTTACGGGTGGGAAATTGCAAGGGATGAAGAGTCATGACCGTATCGTGTGTTCATGGAGAGACTCGTACCTATAGCATTTCGGGATACGCTTGATAAACCAATATGGGATGCTTTGGCGGATCTTAGTCGTTTCTTCAAAGACTTGTGTTCAAAATCATTGAATGAGAAGGACATGTTTGTACTTGAGAAGAACATCATAGAGATCACGTGTAAACTGGAAAAATATTCCCACTGGTTTTTTGACTCCATGGAGCATTTGCAAATCCATCTTCCCTATGAAGCTCGTGTTGGGGTCCGATTCAATATAGATGGATGTACCCTTTCGAGAGGGTGATGGGAAACCTTAAGAGGAAGGTGAAGAATAGAGCTTATGTCGAGGGGTCGATATGCGAGGCATACTGATTTTGATGAGATATCTACGTTTGTCTCGGACTATTTTCCGGATGAAGTCTTGACAAAGGCCAATCGAGTATCGAGACATGATGATGGGGAAATGTTGAACTAAATGGTGGCTCTCGTATTTGGTCCCTCGGGCATGGCGCTTATGGAAAAAGGAAGCGCATATTCCTCTCGAGCAAGAATTACATGCCGCATATACTTACATTCTTCTCAATTGTGAGGAGATTGGCGAATTTGTGAGGTACACATGTAAACTTGATATTTTATCTTTTAAGTTAAAATTTATTCTAATATGTTAATGTTTATAACATGGTATAGATTATACGATGTGAGTTAAAAGTGAAGCATCTTAAGCATAAGCGATAAAGATATTCAAATCAATCGGGATAAAAACTTTGCACTTTGGCTAAAGGACAAAGTAAGTTCAATTTTAAGCACGTAGTGTATATATATATAATATATATACTTCATATGTTAACTATGACTTCATTTAATAAAATGGAGTTTTTGTAGGCTTTGATTTGAGGATCAACGATTTAGGCTAATGTACAAGTCCTAGCTATGGGACCGAGACAAGGATCAAGTCGGTATGATGGTTACAAAATAAATGGTTGTGAATTTCACACAAAGGCATACGGGCGTGCGGTAAAAGAACAACGAACTACGGGTGTGTGTCCAAGGAGATTATTCAATGAGCTTGGTCGTGCCTTTTATGGGGAGTTGGAGGAAATCGTAGAGTTGTCGTACAAGGGCACGTAAGGGGGTCATATTCACTTGTTCAAGTGCCGTTGGTTTGATTCGGAAAAAGGGATACGTGTTGACAGACATGGAATCGTCGATATTGACCTCCATAGGTCTGCGTACTCCAACGAACCGTTTGTTTTACCAACTCAAACAGTACAAGTATACTACACTCCTAGTCCTGTTAGGAAAAGGGATAGACCGCCTACAGATTGGCAAGTTGTAATTTATACTCCGCAGCGTAGTCGTGTAGAATTAGTTGATGGGGAGATTTACCAAAGCGGATGCTTCATAGTCGACTATAATAAATGTGGAGGACGACAATGAAGTAATCCGGTTAGATGGTGGAGATGAACCACATGAATTAGATCTGAGTCAATACTTGTGTCGGATGACATTGATCTTGAGGAGGAAGAGTTATTGGTGAATCGACCACGAGAATCAAGCGAGATGATGGTTATGAATCTGCAACACGTATACAAGATGATTACGAATCGGGACATTGACACTTGAACTCATGCGATGTATGTTTAGCAATACATGTTTTTTATATCATTGTCATGTTTATGTACTAAACTATTTAAATGCAACTTTTGTTTATTGTCATTTTATATTCATATATATACATGTTTATATCATTTGTCATGTTTATTGTCATATATACATATAATCAAATATGACTCTAATAACATCTTGAAATTTGTAATATCTGAGATGGCTTCACGAGCGGTATGAGAAAAAAGCGGCTTGGGTAGGGGGCCTAATAATGTGCCCAAGGCCCTACTAATCCCGATGATCGGATTCTTATTGATTAAGCCCTCCTCCGAATAAGACGTACGTCCGCGTATATCATTTATATAAAAGCATTTAAGCATTTAATATATGCTAATTGATGTTGTATATTATAGTGATTTTTAGGATAATAAGATCGTCAAGTGCATATCACAAATTGTGTTCTGTAATTGGCTACACACTGTGATTACGTGGGCGAAGACACCTATCGCCCACAAGGATCTTTGTTTGGGCGTAATTTGAGTATATTTTTTTAATTATGACAAATAATATTAATATAATATTCAAAGGATAATTATTTAGTAAATTATTATTGTTTTTTATTTGCGTAAAGCGGTATAGATGGGAGGGACGCGAAGCTTTGATTGATTGAGACATTATTACGGCAAAAGTCTTGTGGTCCGCACTAAGGACAACTTGAATAAAGAACGACAAAAAGCCATTCACAATGCCGAGATCGACCATCCGGGCCGGGGAGAGGATTATATGCACGAGCATAGCCTGGTGGTGCACCGATCCATATAAATTTGAGATGTGCCCAATGAGAAGTGAGAAATTTGGGTGAAAAAGACGAAAGAGCGCCGCCACCAACAGAGCCTCGGGTGTATCCAGATGGCGAAAAGGCTAAAAGAACATCTGAGGCGGCGGTATTTCACGATTTAAAACATATCTTTGCAAGATGCGTATTTACAAGTTTTAATATGTTTACAATCATGAATTGTAGAAAATATCCCATTTTACTTAGTAATATTGTCTTTGTTTGTGTATAGGAGTCTAGGTCTCAAGGTCGGCCTATCCATTGTTTGGATGTGTACGTGGCCACCGTGATAGTGCACTAAGGCTATCCGGATAAGCGGTAATAAGTTTTAACAACTTTGATCTTGTTTATTAATACTTACAAAATATTATTTTTAACTATTTAAGTGTTAACATGATGACGAGGATACTTATAAGCGTTTATTGAATGAAGCGCTATCTGAAGGCACTCCACGTCGCTTTATTGATCAAGAGTTGTGGGAGAGGCGTGCATTGTGAAGAAGAACTACATTAAAGGTCGAGGACAACGACGGCGCCCATCCTTGATGGCTCAGCGACTCTGCTACCCGGTCTTCTGATCATCGAGTCATCCAGTTGTTCATACTCCTACCGACCGTGTGTGAGAGCTATATGTCAAGATCGAAATCTTACGAAGATCTTGGGCGAGCACACTGGGGCTCTTGATCCCGAGGAGTTAATTTGAAGCGATGGAAGGAAGCAAAGCAGCAGACGACATGGGGATGGCGACGAGGTATAAAATCAATTTGTTGTATGTATTGTCGTAATATATACCAGTATCAACATATTTATTATATTTGTAACTTGTTTTATTATTTTGTTAATTACAGGGTGCATGATCAAGGAGGGGATGACGCTTGACATAACCTTGTACTTGTATATTCATTATTTGGATGTTTGTATATATGTTACTTAAACAAGTTTTGAAATGTTATTATATTTATTCAAATCATATTGGTTTTTAAAGGTTTATATACTAGTTTGGTGTATGTGTTGGTGGACGATGGATGTTTATATTGTTTTGTATGTTGTTTATCTTGGTGTGTATATGTGTTGGGATAAAGCAGGTAGAAAAGCAGTGCATGAGTTTTGGGAATTTCGCAAAACAAGAAAAATCTGGTCAGAATGTTTTTCATATCAATGACCGCGATGCGGTCGGCCGAACGTTATTAATGACGAGATGAAATCAAATGATCAGACGATCGGCGACGCCGATAATGGTCGCTGACACGTGGACCACGTCATCTTTGGCCTCGACCATGTCGATTTCAATTTCAATCGACCGTATTTGTCATTCGATCGCTCATGGCGGTCGCAGATGTAGCGGTCGCTAATAGTGGTCATTGATGTGCATCCCAATGACAGATTTTATCTGACGATTATCGGTGATCGCATGCGTCGCAGATAATATCTGCATGAATCGACAAAAAGTACGGTCGATGATAATCGGTCACGATAAGCTTTTTTTTTGTTGTAGTGATCACTTTTATCACGAGACTCGATTTTAATAAATAATCCACATCATCGAATCACCCCTGCACTACGGCCAAGGATATTTTTTAGTATCATGACCACAAATTATTCATGCACTACGGGCCAAGGACATTCGTGTATTCATCAATGGTCATGATCATGCCAACAACTGTCCATCAAGGCACTACGGCCAAAAGGACTTTTACCACATTATTTGTAATATTACGGTCATGATTATACCGAATAATCCCTGGTCATAATCATACCAAGTCCATCTATGCACTACAGGCCACAGATGACTTTCAACATAATATAAACATGAGGATGATGACAATGATATAAGAATTCAATAAAACAAGTTCACGAATTAATTTGTCCAGGAACCAATAACGTCCAAATTGTCAACATAATACTTATTTGTAGAGTAAAATTCAAGAATACTCAGAAAAATATTTCCATGAAAAGATACTGGATGAAGCGCAAATATCAAGGATATTCCACTAATTTCATGGAGTATAGAAGTCAAAACTTTAACCAATGAGTATAATAAAGAATGGAATAACAAAAGAAATCACCATGCATGTGGTACTTCAAGATAGATAGGTTATTCCAATGAGAATAATAAGTAACGGAACCGAAGTCGTGCAAAATTGCACCGATAGGATGTTCCAATGAATAATAAAGATTGGAATAATAATGAAATCACCATGCATGCAGATTGTGATAGACAAAGTTATTCCAATAGAATACTAAATAACGGAACCAGTCCGGCTTTAAAACGCATGCATGACAGGATATTCCAGCAGAATAATAAAGAGCGGAACCAGTCCAAGCATAAAATGCATTGCATGTGATATTCCAATGTAATAATAAAGATTTTAACCAGTCGGTAAGATAAAATGCATGCATGTGATATTCCAACAGAATAATAAAGACGGAACCAGTCCGACGTAAAATGCATAAATGTGATATTTCAATAGAATAATAAAGAATGGAATAATGAGAAGAATTTCACCAAGTATAGGGTTGCTCACAGATACAAAAGTTATTCCAATGTAATAATAAAGAATAAAATAATGTAAGAATTTCACCAAATATAGGTACTCACAGATACAAAAGTTATTCCAATGTAATAATAAAGAATGGAATAATAGAAGTTCTCTTCATGAATACAAAAGAAATAATACCCCTTACCGTAAAAGAAACTTGATATCGGAGTAGTGAAGTAGCAGAAAACTCTTCTTCTTTCTCTCTATAATTTCTCTCTCTAGAGTTTCAGTGAATTCGTAAGAAAATAATGAAGGAATGAGCTTCTATTTATAGAAGAATGGATTCATGAACGGTCCAGATTGATTTACTTTAATCGGACGGTCTATAATTAAAGCAAAATCTTTTAAATAAAATATAATATATTCTATTTATAATCTAATAAAACGAAAAAACTTTATAAAAGTATTTTGTTTTATGCGACGCCCCCAAAATTAGGTGTTCATTACCCATCTTGAGTCGCCAAATACATGGTACACAATAAAAATACAAATTTAACTATACAGCTGTCGTGTAAAATACGACAAAACATAAGCTGAGAGTTTAAACAAGAATACTGCTTTCTAGACAATATCCATTCTCAATGGAGTTCTCATAGCCAGTATACAAACTCAAATTCATTTCTCATTACATTTATTGTCACACTATTTAACAGAATAGTGAGGACTACAAATGCTATCATCTGGACCTTCACTCCGTTCCCCGACTCGTCGTCCCGCCTATATTCTCATTTCAAGAAGAACAAAGAAAAGAAAGGGTGAGCTCAACTAGCCCAGTAAGAAATATCATGACTAAGATAATGCAAAATAAATTATCATTAGTCTCTAACAATGTTAAACTGATACAATAGACATCAAGTTTAACTGCAGCAGAATAAGCAATCCATTAGAAGAGTCAAGTAGAGAATAAAATCTACTATCTTCTATGATTTAAAAAGTTTTTCATCACTATTATCAAAATAAATGAACCGCATCATCGAATCATCCCTGCACTATGGGCCAAGGATATTCATTAAATCATCAATGGTCATGTCTATATCGAATAATCCCTGATCATAATCATACCCAGTTCATCTCTGCACGTAAGCCAAAGATATCCAACAATAAAACCAATAATCAACAACCCATCTTTGCACGTAAGCCAAAGATATACAATTCAATAATCATCAGTCCATCTTCGCAAGTAAGCCAAAGATAACTTTTATCACCATATAAGCATGAGGATGATGACAATGATATAAACATTAATCAACTAGAAACAAGGATAAATATTAAAGACTTTAAATTTATCCAAATATTATCAATCACATAATAAATTCATAATCTACTATTGTTAATATAATAACAATGTTTTAATCACTTCTTAAACTTATAAATAATTTATTTCAATTGTTTACACTTTACCAATTAATGCATTTAATCATTCAAGAATTCCATACTCATAAGATTTCATCACCAATGATCAAATTCCTCATCAACAATATGCATATACCTTATATAGGATTTCCAAGCCATAAAATCCTATTTTCCAACTTTGTTACTTCACATAACATATTTAACTCATATATTCGTAACTAAACCATTTTCATGAAAAATACCAAATCAGTCCCAAAAATATTTCTTTTCTGGGATTTAGCATAATATAGTCCCATAATGAAAATATATTTTTCTCGAAATTTTTAAAATTCATTTACTATTTTTCAAAAATCAATTTCTAATTAATTCATTAAGAAATTAGCTACCTCAAGTTTAACTCTAAAAATCCCCAAATCTTGGCAGGCCCTTACACATGTTAATGTGAGCCTCCAGTTTAAATTTCATGGTCATCGGAGTTGTAGAACTCCGATTATAGCGTTTTTCGTCAAAAAAACCTAAATATTGAAATGGTCATAACTTGCTCATTTTAAGTTTGAATGAGCTCATTTTTGGACAGGATGTTCTTTATACCATATACTTTCATGTCCCAAAAGGCCAAAATTTTTCTCATAATTTAAGTGGCCGAAACAGCCCCTTCAAATTTTGAACAGCAACTTTTTGGCAATTTCCAGCTTTTACATCCTTTACTAAAATCAGTCCACACAAAAATCTACAACATCTTTTCCAGTGATTCCACTTGGATTAGTTATGTAACTCATAGATCTAACTCTAGGACTTGACCACACTCAAAAATTTGAAATATAATAGGAGATATGGTCAATTGAATTTCATGTTTCATTTTCACCAAAATCTGATTTTTCAACCCTTTGTGATTTCTAAGAAACTTTCATGTTTTCACATAATAACCAACATAACTCATCATGACAATGACATATAACTTAATAAAACAAGTTTAAGAATAAATTTTAAAGGTTTATAAGTTAATTTATCCTGAACTCAATAATTTCTAAATTGTCAACAAGATACTTCTTTGTAGAGTAAAATTGAAGAATGCTCAGAAGAATGTTTCCGTGAAAAGATACTGGATGAAGCGCAAATATCAAAGATATTCCACTAATTTTATGGAGTATAGAAGTAAAAAATTTAACCAACTGAGTATAATAAAGAATATATGAAACTGCAAATGGATTTTTACCCGCCATGCGGTAATCCACGTATACAGATCCTTTCCACAATTTAATAAGGAATGAATACAAAGGATCATTCACCATGCATGTGGCAATCCACATAGGCAAAGTTATTCCAATGTAATAATAAAGAATGGAATAATGAAGGATTTACCATGCATGCGATAGAGACCGCATGCAGAAAAGTTATTCCCAATGTAATAATAAATGCGGAATAATAAATATGGAACCAGTCGTGAAATTCACCAAGATGTGATATTCCGATAGAATAATAAATGCGTAATAATAAGTAATGGAACCGAGTTCGTGTAAAGCATAGATGTGATATTCGATGTAATATTAAATGCGGAATAATAAATATGGAACCAGTCGTGAAATTCACAAATGATAGGATATTCGACGACGTAATAATAAAGAACGGAATAATAAAAAGAATTTCACCAAGTATGCGGTACAGATAAAATAAAAGTTATTCCAACATAATAATAAAGAATGGAATAATGTAAGAAGATCACCAAGCATTGGGTAAACCGCATATACTGGTCATTCCACCAAGTATAGGGTAAACTCACAGACAAAAGTTATTCCAATGTAATAATAAAGAATGGAATAACATATAAGGATTTCACCAAGTATAGGGTATGCCTGCGATATCTGAGTTATGTATAGGGTATGCCACTTTTACAGGTTATTCCAAAAAAATAATAAAAAATGGAATAACAGAAGTTCTCTTCATGAATAAGAAAGAATAACACCCCTTACCTTTGAAAGAAACTGGATATAGGAGTAGTGAGGTAGAAGGCTTCTCTTCTTCTATAGATTTTCTCTCTACAATTTCTCTATAATTTCTCTCTATAATAAATGCTCTAGAGCTTTAGTGAATTGGTGAGAAATGAAGAAGAATGAGCTTCTATTTATAGAAAAACATAGTTTCGATAATTGCACGTTTTGGGGCTCGAAATATTACAGTACAATACCTTCATCTTTTCTTTCATTTTTAATTCAGTCATCCAAGTATTATCAAACTTGCACCAACTCCCCTAATAGTAAATCATGTGAATCAATAGTAAAATCATGTGACTCAATATTAAATCATGTGATAAAATTAATTACAGTATAGTACATCCATCTATACCTCTATTTTTAACTTAGTCATGCAAGTATTATCAATCTTGCACCAACTCCCCTAATAGTAACAAGAATGTGAATCAATAGTATCACATGTGAACAAATAGTTATAATCATGTGAAATAATAGCAATCAATTGCTCATTTATTGAGTTAAATAATTGGATTGGTCAATATAACCTCCAGACATCAATTTTTTATCGAAATAAATGTCGATTTTCACTAACACAAACCATTCCAACATAATGAAACCATTTTTATCAAAAATATAAATTTTGAAATTTCAAAATTTGACTTTTCCCAAAAAAGTCAACTGTTGACTTTTTGACAAAATAGTGAATTCCGAAAATTTTTGTGTTTATAGACTATTTTTACTAATTTCGACGTTCCGGACTCAAATATCACGTCCGCGTCTCCAAATTCAACTCCGAACACAACTTCAATTTCAATAACATTCATCATTAATATCATAACTCACAATATTTAACAACCAAGTCGTTCCTAGGAAAGAGGGGGCTTTCCAATAAGGATTTCTCCCTATTGGCGCGCAATTAGGTGACCAAACCTCTCCTTGACAGAACTTCTAGACATTGTAAATATTGCAATTTAATAATATGAACAACTTTTTTGTCTCAATTATTGATCTAATAATATATCATATTATGAAGATGATATTATGACAATAATCGAATCAATAATATGAGAGATATGATGCAGCAGTTACTGTAGCAATAATTGAGTGTAACTGAATGACTTCTTACGTAAGCATCAATAATCAATACCGTAAGGTGCTACTATGCAACCACGCCAGACATCAGATTACTTTACTACTAAGGGTAGTTCAACAAAGATCAACAAGTAAAATCTCCGCCATTATTTTTATAAAATATTTTTGTCGCTTTCTAACTACGACAGCTTCTTACATTTGTGGGGTCCACTAATGATTATGTCGTCTGCATTTAATATTCCCAAAACCAATCGAATATTATATAACAACTTGCATACTTTGCAAAATTTTTAAATATAACCCACAACTATAACATTATATTATATTCACACCATAATATTTAAAAATATATTTCAAGAAAATTAAATATTTATTCATAAAATCTGGGTTCTCACATTTTATATAAAAAGATTTTACTATGCAAAATACTATGCAACACTATGCAGGCACTATGCAACACTATACATAATAAAATATAATATATTCTAATTATTGTCTAATAAAATAGATAACTTTATAAAAGTATTCTGCTTTTATATAAAAAGATTTTACTATTAGCCTAATAAAACGAATAACTTTATAAAAGTATTTTGTTTTATATAAAAAGTTTTTCTATTTTATTACGTTAATAATACTAATAAAAAAAACTGAGTGACTTATCACGTAAGCCTTAATAATCAATACCGCAAAAGCTACTTATGCAACCCACGCCAGACATCGCATTTCTTTACTACCGAGTAGTTCAACAGTATTAACGATAAAACTTCCGCCGTTATTTTTATAAAATATTTTTGTCTTTTTTTCAATCCGACAATAATTATGTTGTGGAGTCCACCAATGATTGTATCGTCGTACGGATATTCCCTGACAAAAAGAATATTTTCCGACCAATCGAATATAATATGACAACTTGCATACTTTGCAAAATTTGTAAATATTACCCACAACTATAACATTATATCAAATTCATTCCATAATATTCAAAAATGATATTTATAGAAAATTTATTTTTATTCATAAAAGCTGGGGTCTTACAGTAAATACTTATCCCAACTCCCTTTGAAGTCTAGGACACAAAGTCTTAATAGATCTTCAAGAGTTTGAATAGTCCTCTCTGATTGTTCGTCCGTTTGAGGATGGTATGCTTAGAACTAAATCAGAATCCGTGCCCATAGCTTTTTGCAAGCTAACCCAAAATCTTGAAGTGAATCTTGGGTCACGATCCGAAACTATGGATATTGGCATGCCATGCAATCTCACAATCTCATTTACATACATATGAACAAGACGTTCAAGGGAATAAGTCTCCCGTATCGGCAAGAAATGAGCAGACTTGGTTAATCTATCAACAATAACCCAAATAGCATTTATACCTTGAGAAACCATGGGAAGACCCGTAACAAAATCCATAGTAATGTGTTCCCACTTCCATTTCGGAATCTCAAGTGGTTGCAATGGACCCTTTGGCACTTGATGCTCCGCCTTTACACGTTGACAAGTTAAACACATCGAGATAAACTTTGCAATCTCTCTCTTCATATTGTTCCACCAAAATTTATGTCGAAGATCACAATACATTTTGGTACTTCCAGGATGGATCGCAAATGGTGTATTGCGTGCCTCAATCATGATCTTGTACTTCAAATCAGAATCGTTAGGAACACAAAGTCTGGAGTGGACTCGAAGTATTCCTTCTTCATCGATTCTTGCTTCTGGAATAGAACCTTCTTGCACTTTCTTCTTCATCCGCATCAGCTCCGGGTCTGTGACTTGAGCAACTTTAACTTTTTCGATTAAAGTTGGAACTATAAGTATACTTGACATCATTGCATGGGTCCTCGGAGTCTTGAATTCTATCTTCATCTTTTGTAAATCACACAAAATGGGCCTTTGTGTTGACAACATCGCACTCGTTCCCGCATATGATCTTCTACTCAACGCGTCAGCTACCACGTTCGCTTTTCCAGGATGGTATTGAATAGTGTGGTCGTAATCTTTCAACAGCTCGAGCCAACGTCGTTGCCACATGTTGAGTTCCTTTTGGGTGAAAAAATATTTGAGGCTTTTATGATCTGAATATATCTCCACTTTCTCCCCATATAGATAGTGCCTCCAGATCTTTAGCGCGAAAACGACTGCTGCCAACTCTAGATCATGAGTAGGATAATTCCTCTCATATTCTTTAAGTTGTCGCGAGGCATAAGCTATGACTTTCCCACGTTGCATGAGAACACATCCTAACCCTTTACCTGAAGCATCGCCGTAGATAATAAATCCATCCAAACTAGATGGTATTGTCAGAACAGGTGCCGAAATGAGTCTCCTCTTGAGCTCTTGGAAACTCTTCTCACATTCCTCGCACCATATAAAATTTGTATCTTTTCGAGTTAACTGAGTTAACGGAGTAGCGATTCGAGAAAACCCTTCCACGAATCTTCGATAATAATCAGCTAAGCCCAGAAAGCTACGTACTTTGGTCACCGACTTTGGTTGCTCCCAACTTTGTATTGCTTTAATCTTCGCCAGGTCGACAGATACTCCAAGTTTTGATACCACGTGCCCAAGGAATGCTACTTCCTCAAGCCAGAACTCACATTTCTTCAACTTGGCATATAGCTTATTTTCATGAAGCCTTTGGAGTACCAGCTTCAAATGGTGCTCATGATTTTCATAACTTTTGGAATATATGAGGATGTCATCAATAAAGACTACAACGAACTGATCCAAATATTCCTTGAATACTCGATTCATCATATCCATGAAAGCTGTATGAGCATTAGTCAATCAAAAAGACATGACTAAGAATTCATAATGCCCGTACCAAGTTCTGAAGGCAGTCTTTGGAATATCCTCAGTTCTAATCTTCAACTGATGATATCCAGAACGAAGATCGATCTTTCAAAAGAATTGTGCTCCTTGCAACTGGTCAAACACATCATCAATACGAGGTAGTGGATACCTATTCTTGATGGTGACATGGTTCAATTCCCGGTAGTCAATACAAAGTCGCATACTCCCGTCTTTCTTCTTTACAAATAAAATAGGAGCACGCTAAGGAGATGTACTAGGACGAATGAAATCGATGTCCAATAACTCCTGTAGTTGGGCCTTTAACTCCCGTGATCACCTCGTTTGGGTTCCTCGCATTTTGACCGATCCACGATGCTAAAACGCTCTTCCAGAACCGATTGACTTTGACTTTTTCGGGATGACCTTTCGAGTCACCGTCCCCCATTGAACTAGGTTTTGCTACCGCATAATCTCGAGCGATATGTCCTTCCTTTCCATAATTATAGCATACCTTGAACTGTTAGGACAAACCAATGATATGTCCCTCCTCTTTCCAAGATTTATAAGATACGACCAATGGTCGTTCTCCTCTCTTAGAACCAGTTACTGCTGGTGCTAACGTCTTCGCATTGTCATTGTTGAATCTCCTCTTTTTAAAATCTCCTTCGACTCGCTTCTTCTATTTTTATGGCCATGATTACCACCAGAGTGGTTGCCGCTCTTGTCCGTATTCTTCTTTCTCCGCTGGTTATCGTTGTTCTGATGTCTGCTGTCACCGGTATGATCCTGGTTGTGGTCCCTCGGTTGAATGTACTCGTTATCTCGCTCTAATAATTGAGCCCTGTTGACAACATCTGAATAGAGAGAAAATTTATGAGAAATGAGATATTGATGTATGTCAGGTTTCAAACCTCTCAGAAACATCTGCGTCATACGTTACTCATTCTCCACCAAATGAGGTGCAAACTTGGATAACTCTGCGAACTTCATATGATAACTCCGCGAACTTCTTATTTTGTTGTAGTCTAATAAACTCCACTTCCTTCATATGATGAATACTTTCAGGAAATTACTTGTCATTGAACAGTTTCTGAAATGTCTCCCATGACATGCTAAGTGCGGCTGGATGGGTACGCTTCACAGATTCCCACCAGTAATCTGCCTCATTACGGAACATAAAAGTGGCGAATAAAACCTTCTGTTCCTCCGTGTATCCCAAGACATCGAATATCTTGGTAATTTGTTTGACCCACGTCTCCGCCTTAATTGGATCCGGCTTTCCCCAGAATTCTGGTGGTCCCAACTCCTAGAACTGCTTGGTTATGACAAACCATGCGTTGTTATCATTTTCTCCTATATTTTGAACACGAGTCTCCTTCGTCTGATTTTGCATGAACTGCAAAAAGCTTCTAAACATTACGTTCATCATCGTCGATCGGTGGTGTTGTTTATGGGAGGAACATTGCTTACTGTTGTACGTGCTCTCCTCATTGGTGAGTCACAGCGCTCTCATCGCTCTCATTTACTCCATCGATAACACATTCTCGGTTGCCATTCTTAAATCGCCATAAAACAAAGGGTTAATTAAACCAATTAACATATCACATAATATCCCTATATTATGACCGACCAACAAATAAGCTTAGGTAGGACACACTAGGGAAGGATTTACTCGTTTCTCCTCTCCTAGTTCTATTCCCCGATCTCCGCCAAAGATCATATCCCTAAGCTCTGATACCAACTGTGACGCCCCCAAAATAGGTATACATCACCCATTCGAGTTGTCAAATACATGGTATGTAAACAACTACTGACTTTATTAATACAACATATAAATCGTGAGTTTAAATACAAATATTGCCATCTAGACAATATTCATACCCAAATAAGTCCTCATTACAATTATTAATACATTATTTTATAAAAATGGTGAGGACTACTAAAACAACTTCTAGAACCATCATTCCATAATTCACTAAGTACTCGCTACATTCTCGCCTCCCGAGAAGAAAAAATGGAACAACAAGGAAAAGGGTGAGCTCAACTAGCCCAAAGAAGAACATTATGACTAAGATAATATAAAACAAATTATCGTTAGTCTTCAACAGAGAAAAATCTGAGAGAATATAATAGACAACAAGTTTCAGATCAATATTCGCAGCGAAAATAATAATTCATAGAAGAGTTATGTAGAGAATAATATCTACTATTATCTATGAATTTAAAAGTCCATCATCGGTATTTTTATCTCTGTAACATCAATCAATACACATCTTGAATCACATATTCATCTTTGCACTACAGGCCAAAGATATTCATCAGTTGGTCATCTCAACACCTGTTCATCTTTGTACTACGGGCCAAAGATATTCATAAGAAAATCATTCATCTTTGCACTACAGGCCAAATATATTCAGTAATATCATCATTTAGGACTGAGGATGATGAAAAATATTTTAAAGAAAACGAATCCAGTGAAGCAAAAGAACAAATATTAAGGATTCGTATTTCGATTTATCCATGTCCAAAAATACCTCTTAAATAACCATAGTGGAGTAAAATTCAAGAATGATCAAAACATGGATACAATCAAAGCTAGTATCCATAATAGATATTTTGGACAAAAATTTAATTTTTCTGTGAATAGTGCCGTATTCGTGAATAGTGCCGTATTCGTGAATAGTGCCGTATACGTGAATAGTAACCCCGACACAAAAATTTCCAAATTTAATTAAAAGTTAAAATCAATACTTCGGCATAATGATATTGAAAGAAATAATATCATATATGAAGAAAATAACATCCCTTACCTTGAAAAGATAATACTTCTAGTTGGAATCTGGGATATAGTGTCAAGGAACTTCAGACCGTATAACAATACTCAAAGTCTCAAAATACTCACAAGAATAATACTCGATAATATAGAGAGAGAAAGAGAGAGAAATCTTTAGTTTCTGGTGTGATTTTTAATTCTAACCTAAACACCCTATTTATAGAAAAATGCTTAGAACACCAAAGCAGAAAATTTAATAAATATTATTATTATTATTTTTCAAAAATCTCCTACGCGCACCAACTGAATTTAAACATCAACCACCCACTCAAAAAAATTAAGAAAAATGTTTTTCATAAATAAAATATTTTAAACTTCAAAAATTAATTATTCTGGAACTTCGAAACTTCAATAATTCATAATAAATAGCCCTTTTATTAGAAAAATTCAAATCACATGTCATTTCCATAGGAAATTCCATTATCTACAACTTTGCAGAAGAAAGTTTTTCCAAATTCTAAACAAAAATTGACCGAAATCCATAAACGGACGATTTTACAAGCTATAATCAAATTTCAGTCAAGAAATGAGGTCTGCCGACACACAATGTGAGAGCCCAGATTTTATGAATAAATATTTAATTTTTTTGAAATAATTTTTTTGAATATTATGGTGTGGATTTGATATAATGTTATAGTTGTGGGTAGTATTTATAAATTTTGCAAAGTATGCAAGTCATTATATTATATTCGATTGGTCTGGGAATATTCTTTTTGTTGGGAAATATCCGTGATGACTAACGATACAATCATTGGTGGACCTATTAACGGAATTATTATTCGGATTAAGAGAAAGCGACAAAAATATTTTTATGAGAATAACTACGGAGGTTTTACCGTTAAAATCATTGAAATACTTTCGGTAGTAAAAAAGTCTGAAGAATACGCGTGGTTGCATAGTAAGATTAAGATTGATTATTAATGCTTACGTGATAAGTCACTCGCTTTTGTTTTATTAGTATTATTAATGTAATAAACGGAAAAGCTTTTTTATATAAAAATGTAATACTTTTATAAAGATATTCGTTTTATTGTATAATAATTAGATTATATTATATTTTATTATGCATAGTGTTGCATAGTATTTTGCATAGTAAAATCTTTTTATATAAAACAAAATACTTTTATAAAGTTATTCATTTTATTAGATTATAAATAGAATATATTATATTTTATTTAAAAGATTTTGCTTTAATTATGGACCGTCCGATTAAAGTAAATCAATCTGGATCGTTTATGAGTTAATTACTATGCAGTCCATTCTTCTATAAATAGAAGCTCATTCCTTCATTATTTTCTTACGAATTTACTGAAACTCTAGAGAGAGAAATTATAGAGAGAAAGAAGAAAAGTATTCTGCTTCTTCACTACTTCGATATCAAGTTTCTTTTACGGTAAGGGATATTATTTGTTGTGGGTATTATTTCTTTTGTATTCATGAAGAGAACTTCTGTTATTCCATTCTTCATTATTCTCGTTGAATAACTCAGATACGCTGCTACTACCTATACTTGGTGAAATTCTTCCGTTATTCCATTCTTTATTATTCTCATTGTAATAACTCAGATCATGGCTACCCTATACTTGGTGAAATTCTTTCGTTATTCCATTCTTTATTATTCATTTGGAATATCCCGTACATGCATTTTTTACCGGACCTAGTTCCGTCTTTATTATTTCGTTGGAATATCCTCGTCTCATGCATTTTACGCGACGGACTTGGTTCCGCTCTTTATTATTCTCATTGGAATAACTTTCATCTATCAAATCATCGCATGCATGGTGATTTTGTTATTCCATTCTTTATTATTCTGTTGGAATAACATGTCTATGTGAAGTATTGCATGCATGGTGATTTCTGTTGTTCTTCCATTCTTTATTATTCTATTGGAATATCCTGTCTGTGCATTTTACGCCGGACCTGGTTCCGTTATTTATTATTCTGTTAGAATAACCTGTCTATGCGAAGTACCGCATGCATGGTGATTTTTGTTGTTATTCCATTCTTTATTATTCTGTTGGAATAACCTGTCTATGTGGATTACCACATGCATGGTGAATTATCCTTTATATTCATTCCTTATTAAATTGTGAAAATGATCTGTCTAAGTGGATTACCGCATGGCGGCGAAAATCTATTTGCAGTTTCATATATTCTATTATACTCAGTTGGTTAAAGTTTTGACTTCTATACTCCATGAAATTAGTGGAATATCCTTGATATTTGCGCTTCATCTAGTATCTTTTCATGAAAATATTCTTCTGAGCATTCTTGAATTTTACTCTATAAAGAAGTATCATGTTGACAATTTGGACGTTATTAGTTCCTGGATAATTTAATTCTTGAACTTGTTTTATTGAATTCTTATATCATTGTCATCATCCTCATGTTTATATTTTGTTGAAAGTCATCTCGTATTCGTGAATGCATAGATGGACTTGGTATGATTATGACTGTGGATTTTTCAAAGATAATCATGACCGTAATGTTACAAATGATGTGGAAAAAGTTCTCATTGGCCCGTAGTGCATTGATGGACAGTTTTTGGTATGATTATGGCTATGGATTCTCTTCGGCCAAGGGAGCAAAGATGAATTATTTTATGGCGTGATCAGGACCGTTGATGAAAACACAATTATCTTTGGCCCGTAGTGCATGGATAATTCATGGTCGTGATACTAAATAATATCCTTGGCCTGTAGTGCAGGGATGAATTGATGATGTGGATTATTTATTGAGCTTAGTCTAAGCGATAAAAGTGATGAAAAACTTTTTAAATCATAAAAGATAGTAGATTTTATTCTCTACTTGACTCTTTTAATGGATTGCTTGTTCCGCTGCAGTTAAACTTGATGTCTATTGTATTTTATAAGTTTAACATTGTTGAAAACTAATGATAATTTATTCTGCATTATCTTAGTCATAATATTTCTTACTGGGCTAGTGTAGCTCACCCTTTCTTTCACTGTTCTCTTCAGGAAATGAGAACGTAGCCGGGACTAGTTGGGGGATGGAGTGACGGTCCAGATGATAGTATTAGTAGTTCTCATTATTCTGTTAAATAGTGTGACAATAAATGTAATGAGGAATTATTCTGAGATTTGATATTGTCTAGAAGACAATATTTGTATTAAAACTCACAGCTCTCTTGTTGTATATTAAAGATTGTATTTGAAATTTGTACCATGTATTTGGCGACTCAAGATAAGTGATGTATACCTATTTTGGGAGCGTTACAGTTGGTATCAAAGCTTAGGGATATGATCCCTGGCTGAGATGTGAGACAAGAACTAGGAGGGGAGAGACGGGGAATTCCTTCGCTAGTATGACTTACCTAAGTTTACTTGTTATTTAATTGGTCGGTCAGAGTATAGAGATAATATGTGATATGTTATTTAACCCTTGTTTTGTGGCAGTATTTAAAAATGGCATCCGAAAATGTTGAGATAAGCAATGAAGCACATGAGACCGTTGAGACACCTTTAATCACTAACCAGGTTAATGTGATGTCAGACGAAGAAAAAATTAGAGATATCTACGTGGTATGTGAAGAACTAATAGTTGTACTCGAGCTAGTTGCAGAGGTAGCAGCTGAGAGCGAGGAAGAAGAGGAAGAACAGGAACCTGAGGAGAATTGGTTAGACGAATTTTATGATCAAAACTTAGAATTACAAAATCGTGTTCGTGAGTTAGAAGAAGCGAAAGTCAAGAACGACGGTGATGCGTGGAGCAAAGAGATGTAACAATTCAAAATTGTGTTACCCGATGTGCGATGCTTGAACAAAAGCACTCTTTGGCAGAGTATAAGATATTAGAGCTAGAATCTGAGAATACGATGATCAAAGTTCTAATGAAAAAAGAAACAACTGAACGAAAGAGAATAGAAGATGTGTGGGTAAAAGCCGCACAGCGCGTGAATATGGTAGAAAAAGACGTCCGATCCAATAAAGTCAAAATAGATGAAATAGATTTTGCTTTTTGGACAACAATTGGGAGAATCCAACATCAAATTCGAAATTACCCTGTGCATAGCGGTCAACCTCAATTCGATATGGATCGGAGAGTAATGATTCAAATCATGGATCAAGAATGTGAAGAAGCACTTAAGGGTGGAATGTACCCTATAGTAAAGTCAAATCCGGTAGTTTAAGTGAGAGCGTTTGTCGAGAAACCCGAACAAAGTTATTACGGGTAAGTTAATTATAAACTCTTGCAAAGTCTATACTTTATTCGATACCAGTTCTACTCACTCTTTTTTTTTACCTAGTTGTGTTCAATGTTTGAAGTTAACTCCAGAGAAATTAGACTTTGATTTATCTGTTGAAACTCTGTTGGGAGAAACCTTCGTTACCTCTACTATTTATAAATCTTGTTCAAATCAACACTTTCACGTTACCTGTCAATCGTATCTCTTTGAAAATACTTGCCTTTGATGTGATTTTAGGAATCGATTGGTTAACTACTCATCATACTTTTTGTAAGGTTGTTAGCTTTCATACTCCTAACCAAACCACTAAAGTCAATCATTATCATATCAAGCCATCAGTAAAGAGCCTGATCCTTTTGTTGTTGATTTCCTTGTGTGGAATGCACCGAAACCAGACTTTCTGTAGGCGACATCGTGAATGAAGATTGCAAGTTGATAGGTATCAATGTGACGTGCTATCCAAGTTATGGATGAGGGTCACAATTTTGAATGATATTTCTATTGTTAATAAATTTCTTGACGTATTCTTGAAGACTTCCTGGTCTACCCTAGAGCGTGAAATCGAATTTTGTATTGACCCCAGTACAAACCCCATTTCTAAAACCCTCAAATATTTCTTCAACTAAAATGAATGTAACATGCGCCAAAGACGTTGACTCGAGCTGTTGAAGATTACGATCGTACTATTCAATATCATCGTGGAAGAACAAACATGGTAGCTGATGTGTTGAGTAGAAGATCATATGCATTTATGAGTGCGATGTTGTTAACACAAAGACTCATTTCGTATAACTTACAAATGATGAAGATAGAGTTAAAGACTCTAGGAACCCACGTAAAGATAACGAATATACGAGTAGAATCGACTTTAATCGATAAAATTAAAGCCGCTCAAGCTACACACCCGGAGCTGATGAATGTGAAGAATTAAGAAGGTTCAAGAGGGCGTTATTCTAGAAGCAAGAATCAACAAAGAGAGGAAATCTCAACCCTCGATTTAATTGGCCCATTTGAAATCCTCGATCGAGTAGGAACTGTGGCTTATAGACTCGTTTTACCACCAAGTATGTCGCGTGTTCATAACGTTCTTCACGTATCGATGTTACGTAAATATGTGGACAACCCGAACCACATTATTGATTTAGAACCAGACGAGATAGCGGATAATTTAACGTATGAATATGTACCTGTTAAAATCCTGGAATATATTCTACGCTTAAAGGTTGTACCTCAAGAGTTAGAATCTGACGAGGTATCCTCACCTCTTTGATATAGCAGGTATGTACGTAAATTTCGAGGGCGAAATTCCTTAAGGAGGGGATATTGTGAGAACCTAGATTTTATGAATAAATATTTAATTTTCTCGAAATAATTTTTTTGAATATTATGGTGTGGATTTGATATAATGTTATAGTTGTGGGTAGTATTTATAAATTTTGCAAAGTATGCAAGTTGACATATTATATTCGATTGGTCGGGGAATATTCTTTTTGTTGGGAAATATCCGTACGACGGTACAATCATTGGTGGACCCCACAATAGAATTATTGTCGGATTGAGAAAATAAAAAAAATATTTTATGAGAATAACGGCGGAAGTTTTACCGTTAAAACTGTTGAACTACTCAGTAGTAAAAAGTATAGTAATACGTGTGGTTGTATAGTAGCACACGGTATTGATTATTAATGCTTACGTGATAAGTCACTCAGTTTTATTTTATTAGTATTTTTAACGTAATAAAACAGAATACTTTTATAAAGTTATTCGTTTTATTAGACAATAATTAGAATATATTATATTTTATTATGCATAGTGTTGCATAGTGTCTGCATAGTGTTGCGTAGTTTTTTGTATAGTAAAATCTTTTTATATAAAAAAAATACTTTTATAAAGTTATTCATTTTATTAGATTATAAATAGAATATATTATATTTTATTAAAAAAAATTTGCTTTAATTATGGACCGTACGATTAAAGTAAATTAATCTGGATCGTTCATGAGTTAGTTACTATTCAGTCCATTCTTCTATAAATAGAAGCTCATTCCTTCATTATTTTCTTATTTAATTCACCTTTGAAACTGTAGAGAGAAATTATATAGAGAAAGAAGAAAAGTATTCTGCTACTTCACTACTCCGATATCAAGTTTATTATACGGTAAGGGATTTATTTGTTGTACCCGTAAGGGGTATTATTTCTTTTGTATTCATGAAGAGAACTTCTGTTATTCCATTCTTTATTATTACGTTGGAATAACTCAGTATAATGCTGAGCTACCCTATACTTGGTGAAATTCTTCGTTATTCTATTCTTTATTATTCGTTAGAATAACTCAGTATATGTGGGCTATCCTATACTTGGTGAAATTCTTCTTTATTCCATTCTTTATTATTAGGTTGGAATATCCTGCTCATGCATGCTTTTTTCTGTGGGACCGGTTAAAATCTTTATTATTTCATTTGAATGACTGCATACATGCAATACCGCATCGTACGGTGATTTCTGTTGTTATTCCATCCTTTATTATTCTGTTGGAATAACCTGTCTGTGCGAAGTACCACATGCATGGTGATTTATGTTGTTATTCCATTATTTATTATTCTGTTAGAATATACTGTCTATGCATTTTACGCCAGACCTGGTTCCATTATTTATTATTCTATTGGAATAACCTGTCTATGCGAAGTACCGCATACACGGTGATTTCTGTTGTTATTCCATTCTTTATTATTCTGTTGGAATAACCTGTCTATGTGGATTACCACAAGCATGGTGAATGATACTTTGTATTCATTCCTTATTAAATTGTGAAAATGATCTGTCTAAGTGGATTACCGCGTGGCGGCGAAAATCCATTTGCAGTTTCATATATTCTATTATACGCAGTTGGTTAAAGTTTTGACTTCTATACTCCATGAAATTAGTGGAATATCCTTGATATTTATGATTCATCCAGTATCTTTTCATGGAAATATTCTTCTGAGCATTCTTGAATTTTACTCTATAAAGAAGTATCATGTTGACAATTTGGACGTTATTAGTTCCTGGATAATTTAATTCTTGAACTTATTTTATTGAATTCTTATATCATTGTCATCATCCTCATGTTTATATTTTGTTGAAAGTCATATGTGGCCTATAATGCATAGATGGACTTGGTATGATTATGACCAGGGATTATTCGGTATAATTATGACCGTAATATTACAAATGATGTGAAAAAAGTCCTCATTGGCCCGTAGTGCATTGATGGACAGTATTTGGTATGACTATGGCTATGGATTCTCTTCGGCCAAGGGAGCAAAGATGAATTGTTTTATGGCATGATCAGGACCGTTGATAAAAACACAATTATCTTTGGCCCGTAGTGCATGGATAATTCGTGGTCGTGATACTAAATAATATCCTTGGCCTGTAGTGCAGGGATGAATTGATGATGTGGATTATTTATTGAGCTGAGTCTTAGCGATAAAAGTGATAAAAAACTTTTTAAATCATAAAAGATAGTATATTTTATTCTCTACTTGACTCTTTTAATGGATTGCTTGTTCCGCTGTAGTTAAACTTGATGTCTATTGTATTTTATCAGTTTAACATTGTTGAAGACTAATGATAATTTATTCTGCATTATCTTAGTCATAATATTTCTTACTGGGCTAGTTGAGCTCACCCTTTCTTTCACTGTTCTCTTCAAAAAATGAGAACGTAGCCAGGACTAGTTGGGGAATAGAGTGACGGTCCAGATGAAAGTATTAGTAGTTCTCATTATTCTGTTAAATAGTGTGACAATAAATGTAATAAGGACTTATTCTGAGAGTGGATATTGTCTAGAAGATAATATTTGTATTAAAACTCACAGCTCTCTTGTTGTATATTAAAGATTGTATTTGAATTTTGTACCATGTATTTGGCGACTCAAGATGGGTGATGTATACCTATTTTGGAGGCGTCACACACAAAACATGTGTTAATCATTTAATGCAACAAAAATACTCTTTCTCCTCATATACTCATATATCTCACATTCATTGTAAAAATATCACCATTATTATATTATTAAAATATAATAATATATTTAAATGAATTATTTTATCAGAAAAAGATAAAATATTTATTTTCAACAATTGTAACATTAAAAATTTTCTCCATCTATATCCACATAAAATTAATAATTATCTCATCATATAAATCAATAATTAATTATTCACAAATAATATTACAGAATCACAATATCGATAAACATACGGTTCTCGTGAAAGAGGGGATTTCCAATAAGGATTTCTCCTTACACGCAATTAGATAACCAAACCTCTCCTGAAATGTAACTTTCTAGACATTGCCAATAATGTTATCCTATAATATTATTAGGATAATATGAATTATTGTCTCGATAATGGAAAATACTATGTAGTGACAATTATTGAAACAACAAGATATATGAAATATCAACGCAAAGCAATTCATGAATCAATAAAATAAAATATCGAGCGAAGAATTATCGTAATAATTATTGAGTAGTGGCTTTCACGTAAGAACCAATAATTGGTGCAATACCGCAATCTTCGTGTTTTAACCAACCGAGTATTTCAACAAAGATAATTCAGAATAACTACGCCAATTATTTATAAACAACTTATACTTGTCGCTTCCTTCATCCAATCGTTTTTTTTTCGTTATGGGCTCATATACAAGCTACCGCCGCATTTAATATTCCTCAAAACAAGAATATTCTACGACCAAACGAATATTCCCCGACAAAAATGAATATTTTATAACCACCTGCTTATTTAAGATATTTACGCATTTTACCCATAACTAACCACATTAATCAAATCAACCCTTACTATTTCAAAATAATAAATAGAGAAAATTAAATTTTATTTATTAATAATTTGGGGTCTTACATATAGAATACTATATTCTACCCGGATTGATTATGGACTTTTATTCTAGTTTGGTTCACTAGAGTCACCAAGTGAACCAAAAGGTCAAATCCTAGAGGTGCAAGAATTAATATTTAAATATAACTATTATATTTAAACCCGAGCTCCATTACAAACGGGTCTTCAAGCGCTCCTTGCCCCTTGATCTCCAATTTTTCAAAATTAATTCTAACTATTCCTATTATAAAACTATTTAAAATAAATAGAAACCTTGATCAGCAGTCAAGGGGAAGTACATAGGAAGGAGATAGAATTTATATTAAGAAAAAAATTAGAGAAGACGAGGTACGCAGACCCCATTTAATAAAATCCATACATTCATGCATCCAACTAAAATAAAATTCAATCACATTGGTCAATAGTCCATAATCAATCTCATTTATTATCATACACATCACCATATGTATCAATAAATAACATTCATCTCATGAATAATAAATATTCAATATATATTGATATCATTTAATGGGCAAATTTAGTTAGTTTAAAATCTAATTTTGAATCAAAATAAACTCCTTTATTTTAATCCAAATTTAAATCAAAATAAAACTATTTTATTTTAATTTATCCAATTTTGAATAAAATAAACTATTTTATTTTAATCAAAATCTTTAATCAAAATAAACTCATTTATTTTAATTAATTATGGAATCCAAATCCAAGTAAAAAAAATAAACTCCTTTATTTAAGGAAACACAGATTCTTTTTCTATTCACAAATAAACTCCTTTATTTTGAATAATATGATATCTTATTTCATATCTAAATAAACTCCTTTATTTGAGGAAATTAGGATTCTCTTTCCTATTCACAAATAAACTCTTTTATTTTGAATAATATGAAATCTTATTTCATATCTAAATAAACTCTTTTATTTAAGGAAACATGGAATCCAATTTCAACTCTAATTATTTATCATGGAATTCAATTCTAACTCTAATTAGTTAGCATGAAATTTAATTTTAAAATTAAAATAAACCTTATATTTTAAAATTAAAATAATTAATATATATATATATATATATATATATTATTATATACATAATATATATAAATCAGTATATATATATAGGGATTCCATCCACAAAGAATAGGTTGTTGGGGAGCAACCCATTTTGGCCCAAAATTGGCTACAACTCTGTAATGTGATTGTTCCAAATTTTATTTTATTTTTATAAGTAAGCTACAGTTGTAGCAGAATTTGGGCTAAATGGGTTGCTCCCCAACAACAATTCCTATGTGGATGGAATCCCATATATATATATATATATATATATATATATATATATATATATATATATATAATTAGTTGATAACGTTATCTGCATCATCCCTTTGAAGTCACCTTGTCACGAAATCACGGAACAATTATGCGAATGACGTGTTTTTTTTGTTTTTTTTAAAAATAAATTTTATACAATAAATTATGCCCAAAAAATTTGTTCTAAACACATATCAATATACATATTAAATTAAAATAATTAATAATTTGCATAAAAGTTTGGCTCTGATACCACTGTTAGGTTTGTAATATTTATGAACGCAATCAAATTGCACAAAATAAACGGAAGCATGGAAAATCAGAGTTTTAAAAATTTTACAAACCATATACCCGGATCATCCTTTATGCACAATTATTAATTAAATGAAAAGATAAAGAATAAAAATCATACCCTTGAAGATCGAGCTTCATTAGGTACAAGTTCACATCCTAATCCTTTCGCGTTCAACTTGAATCCACCGGGTTTGGTTCCTTCCTTTGATCAATGTTAGCCACCCAAGTGTTTGGCCTCTAGAGGTGATCCACCAAGAAAGAATAAAGATTCAAGAAGATCAAAATCCTAATTTTTCTATCTCTATAGAAAAAGGCATGCTCTCCCAACTATTGGAATTACGTATTCACGTGTTGTGAAAGTGTCAACCACCTCACCCATAATAAGACTCCTCTTATTTATAGATGTAGGCAACCCTCCTTAACAATTAAGGAATTGGGTTTTATTTAATTAATTAAATTATTTTAATTAATTAAGTTCCCTAATCTTATTAGGGATAATTAATTAAACTCTTTTAATTAATTTGCCTACTAATCCTATTAGGATATTTGAGAGTACTTTTATTAATTAATTTCCAAACTCCTTTAGGAATTAAATAATAATAATAGTAATAATAATAATAATAATAAGACTTCTCTTATTAATTTATATTTAATATTTCTAAAATATTAAATAATAATATTAAGTTATTTAATTTATTCTATCACCATAGATTAAATTAAATATACTTAACTTATTATTATGATTATGTCATTTACTTCTTAAATAATCATTCTTCCTTTTATGGTGTGACCCTTTAGGTTCTCCATATTAAACCGGTTGTGAATAAATCAATTAGAACAATTCTAATCTCATTTAAATAAATAAATAAAATTATTAATTTTTTTAAATAAATAATATTTATTCTACAATAGGAACAAGCCTTCCTAGCGATCAACGACTTTCCAGATAATATAGATTTCAACATTAATCATAAAAGAACCTTTGAGTAAATAGTTACCGTACAATTCAATCCTTCTACCATACAATGTCCCAATTAAATATAAGACATGGAATTACTGTCAAGTCTTATTTTATTTACTTATATATATTTCGACTCTTAAATGTACAACTCAAATAATGCAAATTAGAAACTCCTTTCTAATTTCATTCGCTTTAACCCGAGGACTACTTTGGGTTGTCACTTATCGAATCACATAGGACATTTCTCTTCTTTTTTCTAGAAGTGGTAGATTCGTTATTGATCATATATTATCTCCATATACAACTTATTATACCCAAACTTACCCTTTGATATAGCCTAAGGGTCTTAAGGAATAAGTCAAAGTATAACTCATCATACACAAGATACTATGATGATCTCAAGTCCAAGGTTCACTTGTACTACTATCATTACAAGAATTTCTATTGACAGGCAAGTAAAATTCCATTAGGTATTCCTTAGCGAGCTACGTCCAGTGAACTTATTCTCTAATAAGCACCTACATACTTGCTTTAGTGTCTCCACACAAATGATCATGAGATCAATCATCCTCATCCAATGAGCAAGCAACGTATGTACCAATCTATCCGGATTTACTAATCCCCAATTTAGTAATCTAACAATTGGGAACTATTTTAGTTTTAAGCTTTCTAAGAATTTAGATCTCATTAGAATGATCATCATCATTATTCAAAAAGCAATACTTTAAACTATGAGTTTATCACATATTATAAAACAGCATCATGTAGATAATTAAAAGTCTTAAATAAATTAATACTTTTTATTAATAAATGAATAAGATTGTTACAAAGTATATGCTTTATCATCAAACATGATTGGCTTGTGTGCATACTACTTTCACTAGCAACTCTCGGACGGTCACCGCTAAGCAGTTCAAAGAGCTGGGACCACCGGAGTTTTTGGGAAAGCCGGAACCACTTAAGGCAGAGACGTGGATAAAGCAGATCACCAAGATATTTGATATCTTGGAATGCTCAGAGGAGCAAAAGGTTCCATTCGCCACCTTTATGTTGCGTGAAGAAACAGATCATTGGTGGGAATCTATAAAACATACCCAGCCTAACGCACTCAAGATGTCTTGGGAGAAGTTTCAAGAATTGTTCAACGACAAGTATTTTCCTGAAAGTATTCGTCACATGAAGGAGGTAGAATTCATCAAGCTGGAGCAATGAAGCCAAGTTTGCCGAGTTGTCCCGATTTGCGTCCCATTTGGTTGATAATGAGGAGAGAATGATGCGAATGTTTCTAAGAGGTTTGAAACCCGAGATACGTCAATACCTCATTTCTCATAAACTTTATTTATATTCAGATGTTGTGAATAGGGCTCAGTTATTGGAGCGCGATAATGAGTCAGCACAACCAAAAGGTAACGAGCAACAACACGATAATAATCGTACCGGTGCCAATGGCTATCGGAACAATGATAAACATCATGGGGTAAATTATCATGCCAAGAATGGTAACCACTTCAGTGGTAATCATAGCCAAGATAATAGGAGTGGAAATTTCAAGAAGGGAAGGTTCAATAATGATGGAAAGATAGCAGCACCAGCACCTGTTTCAAAGGAAGAAGAACGACCACCGGTCGTATGTTTCAAATGTGGACAGGAGGGACACATCCGTTCAAACTGTACGCAGCAATCCAAAGCGTGTTTTAATTGTGGAAGAGAAGGTCACCTAGCTCGATTTTGTAGTATGGTGAAGTCAAGTCCAGCTGGGATGGTGACACCAAAGGATGTCTCAGACAAGTCAAAACCGGTAGTTTAAGTGAGAGCGTTTGTTGAGGAAATCGAACGAAGTTGTCACGGATAAGTTAATCATAAATTCTTGCGAAGTCTATACCGTATTAGATACCGGTTCTACCCATTCTTTTATCCCTCTTGTTTGCGCTCAATGTTTAAATTTGACTCAAGAGAAATTAGACTTTGACTTATCTGTTAAAATTCCGTTATGAGAAACCTTCATTACATCCACTGTTTATAAGTCTTGTTTAATTCAAATTGGCACCCGCACGTTACTTGTCGATCTTATTTCTTTGAAAATACGTGCATTTGATGTGATTCTAGGGATTGATTGGTTAACTACTCATCATGCAAAAATTAATTATTTTCGTAAGGTTTTTAGCTTTCATATTCCTAACCAACCTATTATGCGAATTCAAGCAACCAAACCATTAAAATCAATCACTGTCATCTTAATCCATAAAGCTATTCGTTTATTAAAAAACGGATGTCAAGCTTTCTTAGCCCATGTCACAGATTTAAACAAAAATACGTCAAATGTGACGCCCCCAAAATAGGTATACATTACCATTCTGAGTCGTCAAATACAAGGTACAAAATTCAAATACAACTATCGTGTAAATACGACAAAACATATGTTGAGAATTTAAATACGAATATTATCTTCTAGACGATACCCATACTCAAATTCAATCTTATTATAATTATTATCACACTATTTCATAAAATAGTGAGGACTACTAAGACACCCATCTGGACCGTCACTCCGTTCCCCGACTAGTCCCAGCTATATTCTCATTTTTTGAAGAGAACAATGAAAGAAAAGGGGTGAGCTCAACTAGCCCAGTAAGAAATATTATGACTAAGATAATGCAAATAAGTTATCATTAGCCTTCAACAGTGTTAAACTGATAGAATATAATTGACATCAAGTTTAACTGCAACAGAACAAATAATCCATTAGAAGAGTCAAGTAGAGCATTACTATCTTCTATGATTTAATAGTTATCATCAATTTTAGCGCTTAGACTCAGCTTAATAAATAAACCACATCACTGAATTATCCATGCACTATGAGCCAAGGATATTCATTATTATCACCAGTTGGTCATGTTCATCTCAACAATTGTCCATCAATGCACTACGGGCCAATGAGGATTTTTACCACATCATTCATTACATTACGGTCATGATTATACCGAATAATCCCTGGTCATATCATACCAAGTCCATCTATGCACGTAAGCCAAAGATGACTTTTATCACAATATAAGCATGAAGATGATGATAATGATATAAGAATTCAATAAAACAAGTTCAAGAATTAATTTATCTAGGAACCAATAACGTCCAAATTGTCAACATGATACTTCTTTGTAGAGTAAAATTCAAGAATACTCAGAAGAATATTTCCATGAAAAGATATTGGATGAAGCACAAATATCAAGGACATTCTACTAATTTCATGGAGTATAGAAATCAAAACTTTAACCAACTGAATATAATAAAGAATGGAATAACAAAAGAAATAACCAAGCATGCGATAGACCATACAAACAGGTTATTCCAACAGAATAATAGATAATGGAACCGTGTAAATGCGTAACGCATGCACGGGATATTTCAAATGAATAATAAATAATGGAACGAAGTCATCGTAAAAGCATGAGCGAGGATGTTCCAACAGAATGATAAATAATGGAACCGTGTCATGCATAAAAACGCATGACGAAAACATTCCAACAGAATGATAAAGAATAGAATAATAGAAGAATTTCACCATGTATGCAGTACTTCGCATAGATAGGTTATTCCAACATAATAATAAAGAATGAAATAACAGAAGAATTTCACCAAGTATAGGGTAGTCCGCGTATACAGATTATTCCAACAGAATAATAAAGAATGGAATAACAGAAGTTCTCTTCATGAATACAAAAGAAATAATACCCCTTACCTTAGTAGGAGATTGAATACTGCAATAGTGTAGTAACAGAATACTCTTCTTTTTTCTCTCTTATTCTCTCTATACTTTCTCTCTCTATAACTTGAATGAATTTCTTGAAAAATAATGAAGAACTAGGCCTCTATTTATAGAAGATTTCTAGTTTAGCTCTTGCAATGTGAAAAGGCAAGTGGCTTGACGACTGGTGATGTGAAAAGAAAAGTGGTTTGACGCCTGTAATGTGAAACACCAAGTGGTTTGATGCCTGTAATATGAAACAACAAGTGGTTCGACGCCTGTAATGTGAAACGATAATTGGTTCGACGCCTGTAATATGAAACGACAATTGGTTTGACGTCTGGTAAAGGAAATTACTATTAGCGAAAGAGACTCTTAGATGATGACATATGGGCCCCCATAGAATAAACCAAACTTACCACAAATGTCTCATAATAGACTTTTTATTTACATCAAGGATTGAATATATATTACCACAAATCATTTTATTTTTAATCAACACATATTTAATCTTTCAATAATTATTCATCATTAATATTATAACTTGTCGTCTCAATTATTGATTTAATAATATAACATATTATACAGATGATACTGTGACAATAATTAAATCAATAATATAAGAGATATGATGCAGCAATTACTGTAGCAATAATTGAGTATAACTGAGTGACTTCTTACGTAAGCATCAATAATTAATACCGTGTGCTACTATGCAACCACGCATATTATTGTACCTTTATTATCGGATATTTCAACAGCTAACGGTAAAACTTCCGCCATTATTTTTATAAAAAGATAATTTTGTCATTTTCTAACTTCGACAATAATTCTGTTGTGCGGTCCACCAATGATTGAGTCGTCGTACGAATATTCCCCGATAAAAAGAATATTCCTCGACCAAACGAATATTTTATAACAACTTGCTTACTTTGCAAAATTTATAAATATTACCCACAACTATATCATTATATCAAATCCACACCATAATATTCAAAAATAATATTTTAGAGAAAATTAATCTTTATTCATAAAAGTTGGGGTCTTACATCAAATTTGAATGATATTTCTATTGTTAATAAATTTCTTGACGTAATCCCAGAAGAACTTCTTGGCCTACCCCGAGAGCGTGAAATTGAATTTTGTATCGACCTTGAACCCGATACAAAAATCCTCAAATATTTCTTCACCCAAAACGAATGTAACATGTGTCAAAGACGTTGGCTCGAGCTGTTGAAGATTACTATCGTACCATTCAATACCATCGTGGAAAAGCGAACGTGGTAGCTGACGCGTTGAGCAGAAGATCGTATGAGTTTACGAGTGTGAATATACGAACCTACGTGAAGATAACGAATATATGATTAGAACCGACTTTATTCGATAATGATAAAGCTGCTAAAGCTACAGACCCGGAGCTAATGAATATGAGGAAGATGTGACGCCCCCAAAATAGGTATACATCACGTATTCTGAGTCGCCAAATACATGGTACAGAATACAAATACAATCTTAAATATACAACAAGAGCTGTGAGTTTTAATACAAATATTGTCTTCTAGACAATATTCACTCTCAAAATAAGTCCTCATTATATTTATTGTCACACTATTTAACAGAATATTGAGGACTACTAATACACCATCTAGGACCATCACTCCGTTCCCCGACTCATCCCAGCTACGTTCTCATTTCCTCAAGAGAATAAAGGAAAGAAAGGTGAGCTCAACTAGCCCAGTAAGAAATATTATGACTAAGATAATGCTGAATATATTATCATTAGCCTTAAAAAGTGTTAAACTGATACAATATAACAAACATCAAGTTTAACTGCAGCGGATCAAGAAATCCATTAAAAGAGTCAAGTAGAGAATAAAATCTACTATTTTTTATGATTAAAAAGGTTTTTCCTCACTTTTATCGCCGAGACTCAACTTTTTAATAAATAATCCACATCATCGAATCACTACGAACTACGGCCAAGGATATTCTTTTAGATCACGACCACAAATTATCCATGCACTACGGCCAAGGACATTCGTGTATTCATCAATGGTCATGATCATGCCAACAACCATCCATCAATGCACTACTACCAAAAGGACTTTTACCACATCATTTGTAACATTACTGGCCATGATTATACCGAATAATCCTCTGGTCATAATCATACCAAGTCCATCTATGCACCATGTGCCATGTATGACTTTCAACATAATATAAATATGAGGATGATGACAATGATATAAGAATTCAATAAAACAAGTTCACAAATTAATTTGTCCAAGAACCAATAACGCCCAAATTGTCAACATGATACTTCTTTGTAGAGTAAAATTCAAGAATGCTCGTAAGAATATTTCCATGAAAAGATATCGATGAAGTGCAAATATCAAGGATATTCCACTAATTTCATGGAGTATATAAGTCAAAACTTTAACCAACCGAGTATAATAAGGAATGGAATAACAAAAGAAATCACCGTGCATGCGATAGATCGCATAAAAGCAAAAGTTATTCCAATAGAATAATAAAATGTAATTCAGTCCAGGCGTAAAATGCATGCATGTGATATATTCCATGTAATAATAAAAGACGGAATCAGTCCGCAGTAGACGCATGCCAGATATTCTAATGTAATAATAAAGAGCGGAATCAGTCCGTGTAGAAGAATAATATTCCAACAAAATAATAAAGACGGAATCATGCCCCACAAAAACGCATGTGAGTGATGATATTCCAATGTAATAATAAAGAATGGAATAATGTAAGAATTTCACCAAGTATAGGTAGTAGCTCACATATACAAAGTTATTCCAATGTAATAATAAATAATGGAATAATGTAAGTTCTCTTCATGAATACAAAAGAAATAATACCCCTTACCTTAGTAGGAAATTGAATACCGCAATATTGTAGTAATGTAAGTTTTTCTTCTTCTTTCTCTTATTCTCTTTATTCTTTCTCGCTATATAGCTTTAGTGAATTCGTGAAAATAATGAAGGAATGAGCTTTATTTATAAGCTTAGAGTAGTAAGGGTAAAATAGTCTTTTTTGCCGTAATTTATGACATCATCGCATACATCATCGATCATATGACATCATTGCTTACATCATCCTTCCGATGACATCATTGCTTACCTCATCGCTCGATGACATCATCGCTGCATCATCGTAATTCAAATTCAATTTGTTCTCTTCCACCTCATTTTACTTTTATACCATGAATTTACTATCATAATGTTACCATTCAAATTATAAAAAACAAACTATCATATAATCACATCATACTACTATAATATAATATTATAAAAATATATTTGAATGAATTATTGATTTGATAATTTGAAATACTGTGTAATGACAATTATTGAATCAAAAATATCAACGTAGCAATTATAAAATAAAATATTAAACAGTAATTACTGTAATAATTATTGAGTAGTGCCTTCTTACGTAAGAATCAATAATTCAAAAATAATGTGCAACAACGCGTGTTACTATATTTTTACTACCGAGTAGTTCAATAGTTTTAACTGTAAAACTTCCGCCGTTATTTTTATAAAAATATTTTTGTCATTTTCTCAATCCGACAATAATTCATTGTGGGGTCCACTAATGATTGTGTGCCCGCCGCATTTAATATTCCTCGTTAAAACGAATATTTCCCCACCAATCGAATATTATATAACAACTTGCATGATTTTGCAAAATTTATAAATATTACCCACAACTATAACATTATATCAAATTCATTCCATAATATTTTAAAAATGATATTTATAGAAAAATTATCTTTATTAAAAATTTGGGGTCTTACAACCTCCCTTCTTATGAAATTTTCCCTCGAAATTAGGGTACGACTTGGTATGTCAAGAGGTAAGGATACCTTGATTTCATTTCAGATTCTAACTCCCTGTGTCATTTCCTCAACATCGTGGTTTCTCCACAAAACTTTGACTTGAGGTATAACTCGAGCGTAGAATATGTTCCTTCTTATCCAAGATTTGAACAGAACCTCTTCATACGCCAAATCTTCCGCTATTTCGTCCGGTTCTAACTCAATAATGTGGTTCGGGTCTTCCACATATTTACGTAATATGGATATGTGAAAAACGTTATGAACATTTAGACATACTGGCAGAAACGTTTAGTCTATAGCCACAGTTCCTACTCGATCGAGGATTAAAATGGGCCAATGAATCGAGGATCGAGCTTTCCTCTCTTTCCAAATCTTGTAACTCCTTTCCATGGAGCAACACGTAACAACACATGATCTCCAATATCAAATTCCACGCCCTTTCGATGAAGATCAAGATAACTCTTTTGTCGATCTTGTGAGGTTTTTATACGTTGTCAATCATTTCAATATTTTTCGTAGTTATACGCATCAACTCCGGTCCCAACAACGTTGCTTCACCCACCTCATCCCAAAGATACCGAGAACGACACTTTCTTCCATACAACGCCTCAAATGGATCCATGCCAATACTTGTTTGATAACTATTATCAGGAAAACTCCACCAATGGTAAGAACTTGTCCCAACTTTCCTTGAAGTCAAGGACATAGAGTCTTAATAAATCTTCAAGAGTTTGAATAGTCCTCTCCGATTATCCGTCCGTCTTCGAGGATGATATGCCAACTAAATCAGAATCTGCGCCCATAGCTTTTTGCAAACTAACCCAAAATCGTGAAGTAAATCTTGGGTCTCGATCAAAAACTATGGATATCGGCATACCATGCAGCCTCACAATCTCATTTATGTACATACGAGCAAGACGCTCAAGTGTATAAGTTTTCAGATTGGTAAGAAATGAGCAGACTTGGTCAATCTATCAACAATGACCCAAATTGCATCTACGCCTTGAGAAACCTTGGGAAGACCAAGAATAAAATCCATGGTAATGTGCTCCCACTTCCATTCGAATTTCAAGTGGTTGAAATGGACCTTTTGGTACTTGATGCTCCACCTTGACTCATTGACAAGTTAGACACCTTGAGATAAACAAACGCTATCTCTCTCTTCATATTGTTCCACCAAAATGTATGATTTAAGATCACGATACATTTTGGTACTCCTGTGATGGATTACAAAACGGTGTGTTGTGCGCCCATCATGATCTTATACTTTAAATCAAGGTTATTAAGAACACAAAGTCCGGAGTTGACTCTAAGTATTCCTTCTTCATCGATTCTTGCTTTTCCAGCATAGCACCTTCTTGCACTTTCTTCCTCATACGCATCGCCTCCGTGTCCGTAGCTTGAGCAAGTTTTAACTTTATCGATTAAAGTCGATTCTACTCAGATATTCGCCATCATCACGTGGGTCCCCGAGTCTTTATCTCTATTTCCATCCTTTCAAGTCATACAAAATGGGCCTCATGCGTTGTTAATATCGCACTCGCATTCAAGATATGATCTTCTACTCAACGCGCCACCTACCACGCTCGCTTTTCCAGGATGGTATTCGATGGTATGATCATAATCTTTCAATAGTTCAAGCCAACGTCGTTGTCGCATGTTGAGTTCCTTTTGAGTGAAGAAATATTTGAGAGCTTTTTATGATCCGTAAAGATCTCCACTTTCTCCCCATACAAGTAATGCCTCCAAATTTTAAGTGCAAAAAACAAAACCGCCAAACTCTAGATCATGAGTAGGATAATTCCTCTCATATTCTTTGAGTTATCGAGAGGCATAGGCTATGACTTTCCCATGTTGCATGAGAACACATCCTAACCCTTTGCTCAAGCATCATCAGAGATGACAAATCCCTCCGAGCCGAGCATATGGTATTGTCGTAACAGTATGAAATGAGTCTCTCTCGAGTTCTTGAAAACTCTTCTCACATTCCTCATTCCAACCGAATTTTGTATCTTTTTCGAGTTAGCTGAGTTAATGGAGTAGCGATTCAAGAAAATCCTTCCATGAATCTCCGATAATAACCAATTAAACCGAGAAAGCTACGACTTTATCATCGACTTAGGTTGTTCCCAAGTTTGAACGGCTTCAATCTTTGCTGGGTCAACAGATATTCCATGATTTGATATCACGTGCCCAAGGAATGCTACTTCCTTAAGCCAGAACTCGTATTTATTCAACTTGGCATAAAGCTTGTTTTCATGAAGTTTTTTGGAGTATCACTTTCAATGTTGCTTCATGATCTTCACGACTTTTAGAATAAATAAGGATGTCATCAATAAAGACAACCACAAAGTGATCCAAATATTTCTTGAATATTCTGATTCATCATATCCATGAAAGCAAAGCAGGAGCATTAGTCAATCCAAAAGACATGACTAAAAATTCATAATGCCCGCATCGAAGTTCCGAAAGCCATCTTTGGAATGTCATCTATTCTAATCTTTAATCGATGATATCCTAATAAAGATCGATCTTTGAAAAGAATTTAGCGCCTTTGCAATCGGGTCAAACAGTCATCAATACATGGTAACGGATACCTATTCTTGATGGTGACATGATTTAACTCCCGATAATCAATACAAAGTCGATACTTCCATCTTTCTTCTTCACTTAATGTAATAAGAGCACCCCAAGGAGACGATTTTAGGATTTAATGAAACCGATGTCTAACAATTCCTCGTAATTGGGTCTTTAACTCCTCAAGTTCAATAGAGCCATTCGATATATGGGGCTTTGGAAATGGGTTTTATACTGGGTTCAAGGTCGATACAAAATTCAATTTCACGCCCGGGGTAGGCCGAAGTTCTTCAGGAATACATCAGAAATTTATTAACAATAGAAATATCATTCAAAACTTATTTATTTTTGTTTAGATCCGTGATATGAGCTAAGAAAGCTTCGACATCCGCTTTTTCAATAAACCAATAGCTTTATGGCTTGAGATGGCAAAGTGATTGATTTTAATGGTTTGGTTGTTTGAATTCGCATAATAGGTTGGTTAGGAATATGAAAGCTAACAACCTTATTTAAAATAATCAATTTTTGCATGATGAGTAGTTAACCAATCAATTCCTAGAATCACATCAAATGCAAGTATTTTCAAAGAAATAAGATCGACAGGTAACGTGAGGGTACCGATTTGAATCAAACAAGACTTATAAACTGTGGATGTAATGAAGGTTTCTCCCAGCGAAGTTTCAACAGATAAGTCAAAGCCTAATTTCTTTGGAGTCAAATTTAAACGTTGAGCGCAAGTAGGAGAAATAAAGGAATGGGTAGAACCGGTATCAAATAAGGTATATACTTTGCTAGAGTTTATGATAAGTTTTACCCGTGATGACCTCGTCGTTCCTTGCTTTTCGGGAGGTCACGACAAACGCTCTCCTTGAACTAACAATTTTGTCTTTGTTTGGGACTACCTTTGATGCCTCCATCCCAAATTTGGACTTATTTTTGGTGCATGATAAAATCGGGCCAGTGACCTTCTCTTCCATAATTGTAACATTCTTTGGATGGCATCACGCAGTTTGGATTGATGTGTCCTTCTCCTCCACATTTGAAGCATATGATAGGTGGTCGTTCTCCTTCCTTAACGACAGGTGCTGATGCTAACGTCTTTCCATCATTATTGAATCTCCTCATGTTGAAATGTCCATTCTTATTATTTTGGCCATGATTACCACTGAAGTGGTTACATTTCTGGCATGTTTATTCCCTCCACGCTTGTTGTCACCGCTCGATGACCGCTCTCACCGGTATTATCATTTTATTTACCGCTTCTCTCTTGGTTGGGTTGACTCATTATCGCGCTCCAATAATCGAGCCCTATTCACAACACATCCGAATACAAGCAAAGTTTGTGAGAGATAAGGTATCGACGTATCTCGGGTTTCAAACCTCTTAGAAACATCCGCCATTCTCTCCTCATTATCAACTAAATGGGATGCAAACCGACAACTCAATAAACTTGGCTTCATATCGCGACACACTGGCCATGTTGTTTTGCTCCGGTTTAATGAAATCTACCTCTTTCATGTGACGAATACTTTCGGGAAAGTAATTGTCGTTGAAAAGTTCTTCGAACTTCTCCCAAGACATCTTCAAGTCAAGGGCAGTTGAGTACGCTTTTATGATTCCCACCAAGAATCACCGCCTTCGCAATAACATGAAGGTGGAAAAGGGAACCTTTTGCTCCTTGGAGCATCCCAAGACATCAAATATCTTGTTGATCTATTTTATCCACGCTCCGCGCTTTAAGTGGTTTTGGCTCTCCAAAAACTCCTGTGGTCCCAGCTCCTCGAACTGCTTAGCGTTGATCGTCCGAGAGAGTTGCAGTGTTTCCACTCGCATTTTGGACAGAGTCTCTCTTGCTCGATGTCGCATGAATTGCAGTAAAGCCTCTAAATAATCCATCGCTCATCATTCGTCAAGTTGTTGTTGTTTGTATGAGGATTATTGTCTTCTCGTTGCACATTATCCTCGGTATTCATCTCGTGGAGACTCAACGGTCTCTTGTGCTCCATTGATATTCTCAACATTTTCGGATGTCATTTTCAAATATTGCCACAAAACAAGGGTTAAATAACATATCACATATTATCCCTATACTCAAATCGACCAATTAAATACCAAATAAACTTAGGTAGGTCATACTAGCGAAAAGAATTCCCATCTCTCCCTCCTAGTTCTTATCTCACATCTTAGCCAGGATCATATCCCTAAGCTTTGATACTAATCGTGACGCCCCCAAAATAGGTATACATCACCTATTTCGAGTCGCCAAATACATGGTATGTAATACAAATACAATCTTAAATATACAACAAGAGTCATGAGTTTTAATACAAATATTGTCTTCTAGATAATATCCACTCTCGTAATAAGTCCTCATTACATTTATTGTCACACTATTTAATGTAATATTGAGGACTACTAATACACCATCTAGGACCATCACTCCGCTTCCCGACTCGTCCCGGCCACGCATTCTCATTTTCAAGAGAACAAAGGAAAGAAAGGGTGAGCTCAACTAGCCCAGTAAGAAATATTATGACTAAGATAATGCAGAATAAATTATCATTAGCCTTAAACAGTGTTAAACTGATACAATATAACAAACATCAAGTTTAACTGCAGCGGATCAAGCAATCCATTAAAAGAGTCAAGTAGAGAATAAAATCTACTATCTTTTATGATTTAAAAGGTTTTTCATCACTTTTATCGCTGAGACTCAGCTTAATAAATAATCCACATCATCGAATCACCCCTGCACTACGGTCAAGGATATTCTTTAGTATCACGACCACAAATTATCCATGCACTACGGGCCAAGGACATTCGTGTATTCATCAATGGTCATGATCATGCCAACAATCGTCCATCAATGCACTACGCCAAAAAGGACTTTTACCACATCATTTGTAATATTACGGCCATGATTATACCGAATAATCCCTCGGTCATAATCATACCAAGCCCATCTATGCACTACGGGCCACATATGCCTTTCAACATAATATAAACATGAGGATGATGACAATGATATCAGAATTCAATTAAACAAGTTCATGAATTAATTTGTCCAAGAACCAATAACGTCCAAATTGTCAACATGATACTTCTTTGTAGAGTAAAATTCAAGAATGCTCAGAAGAATATTTCCATGAAATGATACTAGATGAAGCGCAAATATCAAGGATATTCCACTAATTTCATGGAGTATAGAAGTTAAAACTTTAACCAACTGATTATAATAAGGAATGGAATAACAAAAGAAATCACTGTGCACGCGATAGATCAAGCACAAAGTGTTATTCCAATGTAATAATAAGTAATGAGAATGTGTCCCGTGAAAACGCATGCATGTGATATTCCAAATGTAATAATAAAGACGGAATCAGTCAGGTGTAGAAACTAGCATGCATGTGATATTCCAATGTAATAATAAAGACGGAATCCCAGTCGTAGAAACGCATGTATGTGATATTCCAATAGAATAATAAAAGACGAAATCAGTCCCACGTGAAACGCATGCATGTGATATTCCAATGTAATAATAAAGAATGGAATAATGTAAGAATTTCACCAAGTATAGGTAGCCTCACGATATAAAAGTTATTCCAATGTAATAATAAATAATGGAATAATGTAAGTTCTCTTCATGAATACAAAAGAAATAATACCCCTTACCTTAGTAGGAAATTGAATACCGCAATATTATAGTAACAGAAGTTTCTTCTTCTTTCTCTCTTATTCTATCTATTCTTTCTCGCTCTATAGCTTTAGTGAATTCGTGAAAAATAATGAAGGAATGAGCTTCTATTTATAAGCTTAGCAGAGTAAGGATAAAATAGACTTTTCGCCATAATTTATGACATCATCGCATACATCATCGATCATATGACATCATTGCTTACATCATCCTTCTGATGACATCATTGTTTACCTCATCGTTCCGATGACATCATCGCTTGCATCATCAGAATTCAAATTCAATTTGTTCTCTTCCACCTCATTTTACTTTTATAAAATGAATTTACTATCATAATGTTACCATTCAAATTCTAATAAACAAACTATCATATAATCACATCATACTACTACAATATAATATTATAAAAATATATTTGAATGAATTATTGATTTGATAATTTGAAATATCGTGTAATGATAATTATGAATCAAAAATATCAACGTAGAAATTATAAAATAAAATATTAAATAAAGAATTATTGTAATAATTATTGAAAAGTGCTTTCACGTAAGAATCAATAATTCAAAAATATATGTGCAACAACGCTGTTACTATATTTTTACTACCGAGTAGTTTCAATAGTTTTAATCGTAAAACTTCCACCGTTATTTTCATAAAAATATTTTTGTCATTTTTCAATCAATCCTAATGACAACGAAATTCGTTAAAAGCGGGTCCACAATAATGATTAACAAATGCGTGATTTTGCATTTAAAAATATTACCCTCGTTAAAATGAATATTCATTCCACCAATAAAAATGAATATTATATAACAACTTCTGTAGAAGAAGGATGCATTTTGCAAAATTTATAAATATTACCCACAACTATAACATTATATCAAATTCATTCCATAATATTTAAAAATGATATTTATAGATAAAAATCATCTTTATTAAAAATTTGGGGTCTTACCGTTATTTGATTCAATTATTGTCAATATTTTATATATTATTAAATTAATAATTGAGACGACGAAGTTATTAATATTATTATTTGCAATATTAACGATGTCTAAAAGTTCTGTCACGGAGAGTTTGGTCACCTAATTGCGCGCCAATAGGGAGAAATTCTTATTGAAAAGCCCCTCTTCCCTGGGAACGACCTGGTCAATTAATAGTGTGAATTATAATAATGATGATGAATTTTGTTTTATTATTATTATAAATGTTACAAATGATGTGGAAAAAGTCCTCATTGGCCCGTAGTGCATTGATGGACAGTTTTTGGTATGATTATGGCTATGGATTCTCTTTGACAAGGGTGAAAAGATGATTGTTTTATGGCATGATCAAGATCAGTTGATGAAAACACGATTATCTTTGGCACGTAGTGCATGGATAATTCGTGGTCGTGATCTTAAAGAATATCCTTGGCACATAGAAGTGCAGGATGATTTGATGATGTGGATTATTTATTGTCGAGTCTCATTGATAAAAGTGATGAAAACCTTTTAAATCATAGAAGATAGTAGATTTTATTCTCTACTGACTCTTCTAATGGATTGATTGTTCACCGTAGTTAAACTTGATATATGTTATATTGTATCGGTTTAACAATCGAAAAGGCTAACGATAATTTATTCTCGCATTATCTTAGTCAAAATATTTCTCATTGGGCTAGTTGAGCTCACCCTTTTTCTTTCATTGTTCTCTTGAGAAATGAGAGCGTAGCGAGGACTCAATGGGGGAGCGGGTGATTGGTCAGATGATAGCATTAGTAGTCCTCACTATTCTATGAAATAGTGTAAAAATAAATGTATTAAGGACATATTTTGAGTTTGAATACTGTCTAGAAGATAATATTTGTATTAAAACTCACAGCTCTTATTGTATATTTAAGTTTGTATTTGTATTCTGTACCATGTATTTGGCAACTCAGAATGGGTGAGGTATACCTATTTTGGGGGCGTCACAACATGGGTCCCTGGAGTCTTTAACTCTATCTCTATCCTGTGCAAGTCACACAAAATGGGCCTTTGTGTTGATAATATTTCACTCGTACCCGCATATGATCTTCTACTCAATACGTCAGCTACCACGTTCGCTTTTCCAGGAAGGTATTGGATGGTATGATCATAATCTTTCAACAGTTTAAGCCAGCGTCGTTGTCGTATGTTGAGTTCCTTTTGAGTGAAGAAATATTTGAGGCTTTTATGATCCGTAAAGATCTCCACTTTCTCCCCATACAAGTAATGCCTCCAAATTTTAAGTGCGAAGACAACAGCTGCCAACTCTAGATCATGAGTAAGATAATTCCTCTCATATTCTTTGAGTTTCTGAGAGGCATAGGCTATGACTTTCCCATGTTGCATAAGAACACATCCTAACCCTTTGCCCGAAGCATCACTGTAGATGACAAATCCTCCGAGGCAGTTGTATTGCCGAGCAGGTCTTTGAAATGAGTCTCCTCTTGAGTTCTTGAAAACTCTTCTCACATTCCTCGCTCCAACCAAATTTTGTATCTTTTCGAGTCAGCTGAGTTAGTGGAGTAGCGATTTGTGAAAATCCTTCCACGAATCTCCGATAATAACCAGCTAAACCGAGAAAGCTATGTACTTCGGTCACTGATTTAGGTTGCTCCCAGCTTTGAATTGCTTCAATCTTTGCCGGGTCAAAAGATATTCCATGACTTGATACTACTTGCCAAAGGAATGCTACTTCCTCAAGCCAGAACTCGCATTTCTTCAACTTGGCATAAAGCTTGTTTTCACGAAGCTTTTGGAGTATCAGCCTCAACTGTTCCTCATAATCTTCACGGCTTTTGGAATATATGAGGATGTCATCAATAAAGACGACCACAAAGTGATCCAAATATTCCTTGAATACTCGGTTCATCATATCCATGAAAGGCGGTGGGAGCATTAGTCAAACCAAAAGACATGACTAGGAATTCATAATGCCCGCATGGGAGTTACGAAAGTCGTCTTTGGTGTCATCGGTTCAAATCTTCAATTGGTGATATTGAATGAAGATCAATCTTTGAAAAGAATTTGGCACCTTATGAATCGGGTCAAACAGTCATCAATGCAAGGCAATGGATATCTATTTTGATAGTGACATGGTTCAACTCCCCGATAATCAATACAAAGTCACATACTCCCATCTTTCTTCTTCACGAATAGTAATGAGAGCACCCCAAGGAGACGTCTTGGGGACGAATGAAACCGATGTCTAACAATTCTCGCAGTTGGGTCTTTAACTCACGAAGTTCAATAGAGCTATTCGATATGGAGCTTTGGAAATGGGTTTTGTCTGGGTTCAAGGTCGATACAAAACTCAATTTCACGCCTCGGGGTAGGCCGGGGAAGTTCTTCGGGAATACGTCGGGAAATTTATTAACAATAGAAATATCATTCAAAAGCGGCGTATTTTTGTTTAGATCCATGACATGAGCTAAGAAAGCTTGACGTCCGATTTTTCAATAAACGAATAGCTTTATGGCTTAAGATTACGCGATGATTGATTTTAATGGTTTGGTTGCTTGAATTCGCATAATAGGTTGGTTAGGAATATAAAGCTAACAACCTTACGAAAACAATCAATTTTTACATGATGAGTAGTTAACCAATCAATCCCTAGAATCACATCAAATGCAAGTATTTTCAAAGAAATAAGATTGACAGGTAACGTGCGGGTGCCGATTTAAACTAAACAAGACTTATAAACAGTGGATGTAATGAAGGTTTCTCCCAACGGAGTTTCAACAGATAAGTCAAAGTCTAATTTCTCTGGAGTCAAATTTAAACGTTGAGCGAAAGTAGGAGAAATAAAAGAATGGGTAGAACCGGTATCAAATAAGGTATAGACTTCGCTAGAGTTTATGATAAGCTTACCCGTGATGACCTCGTTCGGGTTCCTTGCTTTCTGGGAGGTCACAACAAACGCTCTCCCTTGAACTACCGACTTTGACTTTTCTAGGACGGCCTTTGATGTGAGACCCCAACTTTTTGAATAAAGATGAATTTTCTATAATTATCATTTTTGAAAATTATAGAATGAATTTAATATAATGTTATAGTTGTGGGTAATATTTACAAATTTTGCAAAGTATGCAAGTTGTCATATTATATTCGATTGGTCGGGAAATATTCTTTTTGTCAGGCAATATCCGTATGCGACGATACAATCGGTGGAGTGGACAATGTAATTATTATCAGATTGAGAAAGCGACAAAAATATTTTATTAAAAATAACGGCGGAAGTTTTATCATTAATCTTTGTTGAACTACTCGGTAGTAAAAATACGATGAATACGCGTGGTTGCATTGTAGTAGCATACCGGTATTGATTATTGATGTTTATGTGATAAGTCACCCGGTTTTGTTTTATTAGTATTATTAATGTAATAAAAGCGGTAAAAGCTTTTTATATAAAATGTAATACTTTTATAAAGTTATTCATTTTATTAAGCTAATAGTAAAATCTTTTATATAAAACAAAATACTTTTAATAAAATTATCTCTGTTTTATTAGACATAATTAGAATATATTATATTTTATTATGCATAGTGTTGCATAAGTACTGCGTAGTGTTGTATAATTACTGTGATAGTATTTTGCATAGTAAAATCTTTTTATATAAAACAAAATACTTTTATAAAGTTATTCGTTTTATTAGATTATAAATAGAATATATTATATTTTATTTAAAAGATTTTGCTTTAATTATGGACCAAATTCGATTAAAAGTAAATCAATCTGGACCGTTTCATAAATTAGTTAATATGCGATCCATTCTTCAATAAATGAAGCTCATTCCTTCATTATTTTCTTACTTAATTCTTTCAAACTCTAGAGAGAGAAATTGTAGAGAGAAAGAAGAAGAGTATTCGCTACTTCACTCACTCTCGATATCAAGTTTCTTTTACAGTAAGGGTATTATTTCTTTTGTATTCATGAAGAGAACTTCATTATTCCATTCTTTATTATTCTGTTTGGAATAACTTTGTATACTGCGGACTACCCTATACTTGGTGAAATTCTTACATTATTCCATTCTTTATTATTATGTTGGAATATCCCATGCATGCGTTTTACGCCGGACTGATTAAAATCTTTATTATTACATTGGAATATCACGTCTGCATGCATTTTCTGTGGGACACGGTTCCGCTTATTTAGTATTCTGTTGGAATAACCTATCTATGCGAAGTACCGCATGCATGGTGATTTCTATTGTTATTCCATTGTTTATTATTCTGTTGGAACATCCTGTCGATGCGAATTTCGCCTGACCTGGTTCCGTTATTTATTATTCTGTTGGAATAACCTGTCTATTCGAAGTACCGCATACATGGTGATTTCTTTTGTTATTCCATTCTTTATTATACACAGTTGGTTAGAGTTTTAACTTCTATACTCCATGAAATTAGTGGAATATCCTTGATAGTTGTGCTTCATCCAGTATCTTTTCATGGAAATATTCTTCTGAGTATTCTTGAATTTTACTCTACAAAGAAGTATCATATTGACAATTTAGACGTTATTGGTTCCTGGACAAATTAATTCGTGAAATTATTTTATTGAATTCTTATATCATTGTCATCATCCTCATGTTTATATTATGTTGAAAGTCATCTGTGGCCTGTAGTGCATAGACGGACGTAGTATGATTATGAGCAGGGATTATTCGGAATAATCATAACCGTAATGTTACAAATGATGTGATAAAAGTCCTTTTAGCCGTAGTGCATTGATGGACAGTTGTTGGCATGATCATGACCATTGATGAATACACAAATGTCCTTGACACGTAGTGCATAGATAATTTGTGGTCGTGATACTAAAGAATATCCTTGGCCGTAGTGCAGGGGTGATTCGATGATGTGGATTATTTAAAATTCGAGTCTCGATATAAAAGTGATAAAAAACCTTTTAAATCATAAAAGATAGTAGATTTTATTCTCTACTTGACTCTTTTAATGGATTGCTTGTTTTGCTGCAATTAAACTTGATGTTTGTTATATTGTATTAGTTTAACCTTTGTTTTAAGGCTAATGATAATTTATTACAGATTATCTTAGTCGTAATATTTCTTACTGGGCTAGTTGAGCTCACCCTTTCTTTCACTGTTCTCTTCAGGAAATGAGAATATAGCTGGGACGAGTCAGGGAATGGAGTGATGGACCAGATGATAGTATTAGTAGTCCTCACTATTCTGTTAAATAGTGTGATAATAAATGTAATAAGGACTTATTCTGAGAGTGGATATTGTCTAAAAGACAGTATTTGTATTTAAACTCATAGCTCTCTTATTGTATATTAAAGATTGTATTTGTAATTTGTACCATGTATTTGGTGACTCAGAATAGGTGATGTATACCTATTTTGGGGGCATCACATTTGGTGCCTCTATCCTAGCTGAACTTACCTTCCCTGAACGACAAAATCGAGCTAGGTGACCTTCTCTTCCACAATTGTAACACGTTTTGGACTGTTACGCACAGTTTGGACTGATATGTCCCTCCCCTCCACATTTGAAGCATATGATAGGTGGTTGTTCTCCTTCCTTAACAATGCAGTCTTTGCGTCTTTGGCGTCTTTCCATCATTGTTGAATCTCCTCTTCTTGAAATATCCATTCTTATTGTTTTGGCCATGATTACCACCTTTCAAGTGGTTACCATTTCTGGCATATTGATTCCCTCCACGCTTATTGTCACCGCTTCGATGACCGCTATCACCGGTATCATCATTTCTTTTACCGCTCTCTCTTTGGTTGGGTTGACTCATTATCGCGCTCCAATAACTGAGCCCTATTAACAACATCAAAATACAAACACAGTTTATGAGAGATAAGATATTGACGTATCTCGAGTTTCAAACCTCTTAGAAACATTTGCGTCATTCTCTCCTCCTTATCAACCAAATGGGACGCAAACCGAGATAACTCGACAAACTTGGCTTCGTACTGCGACACGGTCATGTTGTTTTGCTCCAGCTTGATGAACTCTACCTCTTTCATGTGACGAATACTTTCGGGAAAGTACTTGTCGTTGAATAATTTTTGGAAATTCTCCCAAGTCATCTTCAGTGCGGCAGGTTGAGTACACTTTGCAGATTCCCACCAGTAATCTGCCTCTGCTCGCAACATGAAGGTGGCAAAGGGAACCTTTTGCTCCTCGGAGCATCCCAAGACATCAAATATCTTGCAGATCCGCTTTATCCACGTCTCCGCCTTAAGTGGTTTTGGCTCTCCAAAAAACTCCAGTGGTCCCAGTTCCTTGAACTACTTGGCGGTGACCGTCCGAGAGTTGCCAGTGTTTCCACCTGCATTTTGGACAGGAGCCGCTCTTGCCTGATGTTGCATGAATTGCATAAAGCCTCTGAACATTCCATCGTTCATCATTTGTTTATATGAGGATTGTCGCCTTCCTGATGCACATTATTCTGATTATTGGTCTATGGAGACTCAACGGTCTCCTGTGCTCCATTGCTATTCTCAACATTCTCGGATGTTATTTTCAAATACTGCCACAAAAGAGGGATAATTAACATATCACATATTATCCCTATACTTTGACCGACCAATTAAATACCAAATAAACTTAGGTAGGTCATACTAGCGAAGGAATTCCCCGTCTCTCCCCTCCTAGTTCTTGTCTCACATCTGAGCCAGGGATCATATCTCTAAGCTTTGATACCAACTGTGATGCCCCCAAAATAGACATCACCTATTCTGAGTCGCCAAATACATGGTACAGAATACAAATACAACCTTAAATATACAACATGAGCTGTGACGCCCCCAAAATAGGTATACATCACCCATCTTGAGTCGCCTAATACATGGTACAAAATTCAAATACAAACTAATAATACAGCAGTCGTGTAAAATACGACAAAACATATGCTGTGAGTTTAAATATAAATATTGTCTTCTAGACAATATCCACTCTCAGAATAAGTCCTCATTACATTTATTGTCACACTATTTAACAGAATAGTGAGGACTACTAGCTAATACTATCTTCTGGACCATCACTCCATCCCCCGATTAGTCTCTGCTACGTTCTCATTTCCTGAAGAGAACAGTGAAAGAAAGGGTGAGCTCAACTAGCCCAGTAAGAGAAATATTATAACTAAGATAATGCAGAATAAATTATCGTTAGCCTTCAACAGTGTTAAACTGATAAAATACAATAGACATCAAGTTTAACTGCAGCGGATCAAACAATCCATTAAAAGAGTCAAGTAGAGAATAGAATCTACTATCTTTTATGATTTAAAAAGTTTTTCATCACTTTTATCGCTGAGACTCAGCTCAATAAATAATCCACATCATTAAATCATCCCTGCACTACAGGCCAAGGATATTCTTTAGTATCACGACCACAAATTATCCATGCACTACGGGCCAAAGATAATCGTGTTTTCATCAACGATCTCGATCATGCCATAAAATAATTCATCTTTGCTCCTTGGTCAAGAGAATCCATAGCCATAATCATATCAAAAACCGTCCATCAATGTACTACGGGCCAATGAGGACTTTTACCACATCATTTGTAACATTACGGCCATGATTATACCTTAGAATAATCCACAGTCATAATCATACCAAGTCCATCTATGCACTCACAGCCACAGATGACTTTCAACATAATATAAACATGAGGATGATGACAATGACATACTAATTCAATAAAACAAGTTCAAGAATTAATTTATCCAAGAACCAATAATGTCCAAATTGTCAACATGATATTGCTTTGTAGAGTAAAATTCAAGAATGCATAGAAGAATATTTTCATGAAAAATACTGGATGAAGCACAAATATCAAGGATATTCCACTAATTTCATGGAGTATAGAAGTCAAAATTTTAACAAACTGAGTATAATAATGAATGGAATAACAAAAGAAATCACCATGCATGCGGTACTTCGCATAGACAGGTTATTCCAACAAAATAATAATAACGGAACCAGTGATGTGAAATTCTGCAAGCGGCTGGATGTTCCAATGTAATAATAAGTAATGGAATAACAACAGAAATCACCATGCATGCGGTACTTGCATAGGCGAGTTATTCTAATAGAATAATAATAATAACGGAACCAGTCGGTTGAAAATCACAAAGCGGGATGTTCCAAAGAATAATAAATGCAAAATAATAAATGATGGAACCCGAGTCCAGATAGCATGCATACAAGATATTCGGCAGGAATAATAAAGGCGGAATAATAAAAGATGGAAACCAGTCCCAGTAAAGAGCAGACAGGATATTTCAATGAGAATAATAGAAAGCGGAACCAGTCCCACAAAAATACATGAGCAGGATGTTCCAACGGAATAATAAAGACGAGAATAATAGAAGAATGTCACCAAGTATAGGGTATTCAGCGATCTGAGTTATTCCAATGTAGAATATTAAGAAATGGAATAACAACAGTTCTCTTCATGATTATAAAAGAAAAATATCCCTTACAGTAAAAAAAAATGAATATAGGAAAAGAAAGGTAGCGAGATTTCTTTTTCTTTCTATCTAAAATTTCTCTCTCCGGAGTTCAATTGAATTAAGTAAGAAAATAATGAAGGAATGAGCTTCTATTTATAGAAAATGGAATGCATAAGAAACTAACTCATTAACGGTCCAGATTGATTTAATTTAATCTGACATTCCATATTTAAAGCAAAATCTTTTAAATAAAATATAATATAATATATTCTATTTATATTTATACTATGCAATAAAATATAATATATTCTATTTATAATTATATAATAAAACAAAATTTATATAAATATATATATATATATATATATTATTTAAAATCTAATAAAACAAATAACTTTATAAAAGTATTCTATTTTACTATGCAAACACTATGCAGGCATTATGCATAATAAAATATAATATATTCTATTTATAATCAAATAAAACAAAACTTTATAAAAAGTTTTCTGCTTTATATAAAAAGTTTTTTGTTTTATTATATTTATAATAATAATAAAACAAAATTTATATATATATATAAAAACTTTCGTGACTTTCCAGATTCCCCCCCCCCCTATTTTTCTTTTGTGGCCCCCACATGTGGGTCCACCTTTTAAGAAATTTCTACTGATTATTTTGAAAAATGGGTAAATAGGGGTCCATAAAATAAGAAAAACTTCATAAAAATCACCTTAATAATTTTAACAATATTTATCATCTTTATTATAATTCACAATATTAATCGACCAGGTCGTTCCTAGGAAAGAGGGGTCTTTCCAATAAGGATTTCTCCCTATTGGAGCTCAATTATGTGACCAAACCTCTCATTGACAGAACTTCTAGACATCATTAATATTGCAAATAATAATATTAATAATTTTGTCGTCTCAATTATTGATTTAATAATATATAAAATATTGACAATAATTGAATCAAATAACGTGAGATACTACGCAAAGAATTATTCGTAGCAATAATTGAACAAAACTGAGTAACTTCTCATGTAAGCATCAATAATCAATACCGTGTGCTAATATGCAACCACGCGCATTATTGTACTTTTAATACCGGGTGTTTCAACAATTAACGATAAAACTTCTGACGTTATTTTCATAAAATATTTTTGTCATTTTCTCAATACGACAATAATTTCGTTGTGGGGTCCACCAATGATTGTGCCGTTGTACGAATATTCCCTGTTAAAACGAATATTCCCCGACCAATCGAATATTACATAACAACTTGCGTACTTTGCAAAATTTATAAATATTACCCACAACTATAATATTATATCAAATTCATTTCATAATATTCAAAAATGATATTTATAGAAAAATCATCTTTATTCATAAAAGTTGGGGTCTTACAATTTTCACCTCATCCCTCAAATGAGCGAATGTTTTCTCTTAATACAACCCACATCTCCTATCTTGATGGATTGATGGAATTCTCTAAGAGTAGTGTTCATGGAAATCAAATACAAAACGTACAAGAAAGTTCCTACTTGTTGAAAGTGTGCAAACAACCAAGCACGTTTCAGTCTTCTTGGTAATATGCAGTACTTATCATGTAAGTTATTCTTCATTTCAACATACATTGGCGATTGTGGGTATTCTCAGTTGACCATATGGTTATTGTTTTATTTCTTATATAACTCCTAGGGTGTTTCACCAAGGTCAAGCCCACGCTCCGGTTACCTACGTTTCGATTGTGGGGGTGTATTAGAGAAATAACATAATATTGTTATTTAGGATAGTTTTATATTTATCAAGTAGTTAGGATATTGTTCGGATTGTACCTTCCCGTTAATTTCCTCGCTATCATGATTTTTTCATTTCTCATCCCCTGTATTTCAGATATCATTCTAGAATATAGCTTCAAAACAAAAGTTAATTGACATATCATAATTTGTCAACTTATCAAGTAAACAATTTCAGCTTAGGTAAGTCACACACTAAATGAAGTATATAACTCGTCTCTCCCTCCTAGTTCTAGACTCTTTATCTCGTCGTCAGCCAACCATATCCCTAAGCTCGATACCAATTGTGACGCCCCAAAATAGGTCCACACGACCCATTCGAGTCGCCTTGATATCACACTATAAAAATCAAATACAAACTTCATTTATATAATTGTTGAAGCTGTAGGTAGAGTGAAATCGATTACGATTAACTATGAGTTTTAATACAATATAGTCTCGTAGACAGTATTCCAACTCAAATTATTACAATGCCATATATAATACAGTAGCAAATAACGCTTCCAAAGTCGGGTTCACTTCACCCTATTATAGTTCACCAAAATTAAATATTACGTGGCGTAAAAATCGACACCCACATCTTAGGTCCTCAATACAATTATATATTATATGTCATGCCGTTTTAAAATGTATTGAGAAACTTCGACAGTCTCGAACCATCTCACTATTTCCCTGTTATCCCCGCTAGACCCAGCTACACTCTTATTACCTGAAAGGAATTGTGAAGCAAAAGGGTGAGCACAACTAGCCCAGTAAAGAATATCATGACTAAAGATAACTACATTCTCAATAGTTTTCATCAATAATAAATCAGAGATTTAGAACATATGGTAGATAATAAAAGTTTTCAACCATAATTGCAGCGGAATCAATAATCCATTAGAAGAGTCAAGTAGAACATAATGTCTATTATCTTCTCTATGTTAAAAGTCCACCAATAATATTTAATCCCTGTAACATCAATCAACAATTCCTATCCAAAATCATATGAATAACTCATAATCATAATTGTGGTTTCAAATTCCTTTTTTCATCCAGGACGAAGATAATTTTCATCACCCATCTTCACCTGAAACATCAAAAATCATGGTTATACCAAATCACAATTCATACTCATAATCATACTCACAAATTCATCTTTCAGACTACTGGCCAAAGATATACAAATCAGATAACCAATAACAAGCAGTTCATCTTTGCACTACCAAGCCAAAGATATACAATCAGAAACCAATAATCTTTGAGACTCAAATTTTAATAGATATCACGACCACGAATTATCCATGCACTACGGGCCAAGGATATTCGTGTTTTCCATTACGGTCATGATTATACCGAATAATCCTTGGTCATAATCATATCAAGTCCATCTATGCACTACGAACAAAGATGACTTTTACCACATCCATAAATTAATATTTCATCGCTGAGACTCAGCTCAATAATTAATCTACATCATCAAATCATCCCTACACTACAAGCCAAGGATATTATTTAGTATCACGACCACGAATTATTCATGCACTACGGGCCAAAGATAATCGTGTTTTCATCAACGATCCTGATCATGCCATAAAACAATTCATCTTTGCACCCTTGGCCGAAGAGAATCCATAGCCATAATCATACCAAAAAGCGCCCATCAATGCACTCACAGCCAATGAGAACTTTTTTACATCATTTATAACATTACGGTCATGATTATACCGAATAATCCATGGTCATAATCATACCAAGTCCATCTATGCACTACAGGCAACAGATGACTTTCAACAAAATATAAACATGAGGATGATGACAATGATATAAGAATTCAATAAAATAAGTTCAAGAATTAATTTATCCAGGAACCAATAACCAACAGTATAATAAAAAAATATATGAAACTGCAAATGGATTTTCACCCACCATGCGGTAATCCATGATCTGAGATCATTTCCACAATTTAATAAGGAATGAATACAAAGGATCATTCACCATGCATGTGGTAATCCACATGTAGGCGAGTTATTCAACAAAATAATAATGAATGGAATAACAAAAGACATCACCATGCATGCGATAGAGACCGTCACCAGACGAGGTTATTCTCAGCGAGAATAATAAATGCGAATAATAATTAATGGAACCCGGTCCCACAGAAACGCATGTGCACGGGTGATATTCCGGCGTAATAATAAATGCGAAATAATAAATATTGGAACCAGTCGTGAAATTATTGATCGATGAGGATATTAAACGAGAATAATAAATGCGGAATAATAAAAGAAGATCACCAAGTATTGGGTAAACCGCATATACAAAGTCATTCCACCAAGTATAGGTAAGCCAGCAGCATACAAAAGTTATTCCAATGAGAATAATAAATGCGGAATAATAAAGAAGATCACCAAGTATTGGGTAAACCAGCATATAAAGTCATTCCACCAAGAATAGGTAAGCCACAAGATATATAGGTTATTCTAATGTAATAATAAATAATGGAATAACAATATACTTCACCGTGTATCTGGTGAATTGGCAGATACTGAGTTATTCCAATGTAATAATAAAGAATGGAATAACAATAGACTTCACCGGTATACGGTGAATCTGCATATCTGAGTTATTCCAATGTAATAATAAAGAATGGAATAACAGAAGTTCTCTTCATGAATAAGAAAGAATAACACCCCTTACGGGTACAACAAATAATATCCCTTACTATAATAATATCCCTTTACCTTTTAAATAAGAGTATTCCGACTAGTAGGGCGAGAATATACTCAAAGAAAAACTTGCACTACTCTCAAAGTTTTCTTAAACTCTAAAAAAATACGCAAAAGATTATAGAAGAAGAATTCTCTCTATAGTTTCTCTTTAGAGTTTCAGTGAATTCGTAAGAAATAATGAAGAAATGAGATTCTATTTATAGAAAAATGGAATGAATAAGAACTAAACTCATGAAGCGGTCTGTAGATTGATTTACTTTAATCGGACGGTATCCATATTTAAAGCAAAATCTTTTAAATAAAATATAATATATTCTATTTATAGAATAACTTTAATAAAGTATTACATTTTATATAAAAGATTTTACTATGCAAGACACTATGCAGACACTATGCAAACACTATGCATAATACAATACGATATATTCTATTTATGAATAACTTTAATAAAGTATTTTGTTTTATATAAAAAGATTTTACTATCTAAAAACACTACATCATAATAGAATATAATATATTCTATTTATAGAATAACTTTATAAAAGTATTACATTTTATATAAAAAGATTTTACTATGCAAAATACTATGCACAATAGAATATAATATATTCTATTTATAGAATAACTTTATAAAAGTATTACATTTTTATATAAAAAGATTTTACTATGCAAAATACTATGCACAATAGAATATAATATATTCTATTTATAGAATAACTTTATAAAAGTATTCATTTTTATATAAAAGCTTTTTCATTATAATTTCAACCAACTGATTCGAAAAAATTAGTACATCTCTTTATGAAATAATATTGTACCCAAAAATAATTTGGACCGAAAATAAATATATTGTTCGAGTGAATAGTAACTCGTGAATAGTAACTCGTGAATAGTAACTCATGAATAGTAACTCGTGAATAATACTCAGACACAAAAAAAGTTCCCCAAATACCCGAGTGAATAATAATAGAGTGAATAGTAACCTGGTATTTTATGACAACTTGTCTACTTAAAAAAATTTCACATATCACCCTTAACTTTAACCTTTTATCAATTTAACCATTTACTAAAATAGAAAAATTGAATACTTTTATTTCATAAAATTCGGGGTCATATATATATATATATATATATATATATATATATATATATATATATATAGACAACTCTCTTTGTAAATGAAACAAGTTAATATAATACAAAAGCTCAATTTTTATTAGCTTTAACTCTAAGAAAGCGAGAAAAAAGAATAACGCCAATAAAAAGGATGTAAAAAAAAAAATCAGAAATCAAAAAATATATGTATTTTTAAGAAAACTAATATTAACTTTTTAAAAATTAATTTTAAAAATTTTTAAATTTAAAATTAATATGATTCATTTAAGTTTTTCTTTAGAAAAATATAAATCTTACTAATGATTCTCTTTAAGTAGTTTATAATAATTCTACTTGTATTGACAAAAGTTAAATGAACTAAAATTAATTTTGATTTTAAAAATGTTTTAAATCAATTTTTAAAATGTTTATATTAATTTTATAATTTAAAAAGGAGGAAGACAATGTTTAGCATAAATTTGTTAGTATGTATAGTTTTGCAACCCCTTTAAGGGGAAATTATAGAATTTCTTCTGATTGTTCATCCTACATATGCAATACAACTATTTCGAATTTCTTTTGCATTATTATTAAAGACAAAAATAAATTAAAGGGCTGTTTGATACTACTTTTTTGTCACTTAATAGGGAAGCTTCGGTATAGGTTATATGAACCGTAATTATGATTATAAAACAGTATTAACGGAAGTAGTCCTACAAATAACAATATTAAAGTTTTTAATATTGTTGGGTAATGATATTTCACCTACTGGACCGAGTAGATTGGGCCTACTTATTTAGTTATTCTCTTGAGTCATTATTATTGGGCCTTGTTATTAGACTAATTCATTGGATTATCTTGATTGGGTCTTACAAAGTCTTGGGCCGAATTATTGAACCGACCCATCAGATATTTAAATATCTACATCTTTAACCGGTGATGATGACAAAGATATAGTTGACTGATATCTTACATGGCATTAATGAGGATTGGACAGTCGATCAGCGGTGGACAGAGGGGATGGGATTAACAGGTGTCAGGGGGGTCGGTTGCATGAAAAACTGGGTCTGATAGTTTATCATAGCAAGGAAGTCTTCACAAACAGGTACGCTCACATACTTTCAACATTATTATTTTTTCTCTCAATACACTAGAGATTACATCCTCCATTGTTAACCTTGTGAACACCGATCATCGACTCTCACGCTCGAAGTTATCCCGACGAGTCGGGTTGGCCAAGCTTTGGTGTTTATCGTGTTTATTTCTGCGGGATCGTAGGCGTCTTACGTGATTGGGACGTTGGAGAAGATCCTGGCGTTAACATTGGCGCTAGCAGGAGGGTTGTGTTCTAGTGTCCTTGAGTTTTCAATCACAAAGTTTCATTTGTTCTACGTCGGAAAGAATGGTGAGGAGTAGAACTAGTACACCGAAGGGACAACCGATGGTTGTAAGTTCATCCTTGCCTCGTGTTTCAGTTAAGGATCATCTGGGTCCTTTCAAAAGTGCTCTTGAGAGTACAGCTTCCAAGCATGATTCAGGGGGTTCTCGTTTGAGAGCCCGTGGTGAAGCCCGAAGGAGGTTGGTCTTTGCTGCTGACAAGGAGTGTGATCATGGCTGAAGGCGAGTAGAAGGCACCCCACCTAGAACTCGGCACCGAAGTGGTCAGGACGACAAGGCTACCAAGCTGGTGAAGATAGCAGACGAAACAAATAAAGCTTTGGAAGTTCTCTTGAAGTAGAGCGAGGATATAGCTGAACATGTGCTTCGGATTTTCGAGCTGAAGGACGAGGCGTCCAATTATGTACAGGCCCTTCGGATGGCGGAGCTGGAGCAAGTCCTTCGGATGGCAGAGCTGGAGCAGATGCTTCGGATGGCAGAGCTGAAGGACGAGGCATCCAATTATGTCCAGTCTGAAAGACGTAGTAAAGCAGTCTATACACTTTGAAAATATGTTTCGAGGCCGTCCTCATGACCGAAGAAGACCAAAGAGCCATACTCCTACGTATCCGAAGAGGGTACCTCACCCTATCGGTTCTCGGGATTATGATCGGAGGAGACAAGGGAGCAACACAAGAGGATATTCACCCGAGAGCACAAAAAAGACACTCTGCCTTGAGTGTTCTCGCCACAGCGAAGGACTCATCACCAAAGCAGATCTATATGCCGCACTCCTGGAAATCCGAACACTTCGATAAATATTTCCAAGGTCGGTTGATATTGTGGTCGGACAATTCTTTTCTAAAGCTGATGATAGTTAAGGAGAAGCTGAGGAGTCCGACAAAGTCATTGCAGTAGTTCAGCAGAAGGAGAGCTCGTGGACATTGCATGCAGATGGATATTCTATTTCGGACATCAGTACAGCAGGATATCAAGAGGTTGATCGCAATAACAATTCCACTGCCGATGCATTATCGAAGTTGGCCACTACAGATGCTTATAACTTTGATGGCAGATGGCGTCTTTCCTTCGGATCAGATGCTGGCAAAGAAGACCAAGTACAAGAGTGTCAATTTTGTTCTCATTGATGAGAATCTTTATCGAAGGACCTTTTTCGTCATCATTGCTCAAACATTTGGTTCCATCCGAAACAGAGTATGTTCTTCGGGAAGTTCACAAAAACATCTATGGCGATCATTTGGCTGTGAAGTTGTTGGCCTATAAAGTACTTCGGCAGGGATATTCTTGAAAGAACTAGGGATTCAGCACAGAAAGACTTCGGTGGCTCATCCACGTTCACTTTTTCACAACTGATCTTTTTCCTATTTGTCCTAAGTTCACAATGGTGTAAGGAGGTATGGTCGGACTCGCTGGCCATTCGATGGTAGCCTATTTATTTGTTTCCCCGTGTGGTAGACAAATCCTATGGTCCTTCTAATATTGCTTTTACCGCAGGTGGTAAATCAATAGGTACCGAAGTAAGGAGGACAGGGTGGACTCGCTGACCATTCGATGGTAGCCTTTTCGGTAGGAGTGTCCTTATGGTTTTGTTATACCCCGTGTGGTAGACAAATTCCATGGTCCTTTTAAATTTGTTATACCCCGCATGGTAAACAAAAGGCACTGAAGTAAGGAGGTATGGTCGGACTTGCTGGCCATTCGATGGCAGCCTTATTGTCAGGAGTGTCCTTATGAATTTGTTACCCCGTGTGGTAGACAAATTCCATGGCCCTTATAAAATTGTTCTACCCCGAGTGGTAAACAAATGTCCTTATATCTTTGCTATACCCCGCATGATAGGCAAATATCCTTATATCTTTGTTATACCCCGCATAGTAGACAAATGTCCTTATATACTTGTTTTACCCCGAGTGGTAAACAAGATCCCGATGGTGCAAGGAGGATCAGCCGAATTCACCTTATGCCTAATCTATCTCACACTTCGGTAACGATAAGTATGAATTACTTTATTTTGTTCAAGTGTTGAGTTCGGATTATCTCATTATTGTTCTTAACTGTTATATAATTTACTTAATTATTTACTAACGGTTTAAGATAAAAGGCATTTGCACAGTTTTCAAGTTGATTGATGATCAATTATTGACAAGAAATGTTCACTCAGAAGTAATAAGGCATGAAGTTGATATTTTATTGATATTAACTGTTCACAACAAGTTAGAATTTTTACAGAAAGTTCTACAGCTAAAGATAAAAGGGAAGTCATATTCAGGCTTCTTCATTATCATTATCGCCGTCTGAAGAGTCTAGAAGAGATGGATCTACCTTGATCGCGACAAGCTTTTTTCTTACTTTTACTTCGGCAGATTTCATCTACTTTGGCATTACATATGGACGATCTCATCGTTCAGATCGGCGAATTTTCTGTATTCTACCTGGATCTCCTTACGAAGATCCTCGGTCAGTGGCGGACCCAAGTTCCTAAGGGCCCGAAGTTCTCGGAGTTCCTTTTCAAGCTTTTGACGATGTGTTAGATATCTTGCTTCTTTAGCGTGGATATTGTTATCTTGCTTCGCCACGCTCTGATTGGACTTGGCCAGATCTTCATTCTTCTTCGTCAAAATTTCATTCTTCGGAAGCAGGTCGACATTTATATCTATGATGACCCGATGTGTGGCCCTAGTCGTCTCCAACTCTTTTTTGACCTTGTCGAGATCCTTCCGAAGGCACTCATTGTTGAGGAGAACAATGTCAAGGTTGCTTCTTTCCTTTGCCAACACAGACTTCAGAATGGCTTTCTCCCTTCGGTCGGTATTCTCTTCGGCATTCTCTTCGGTATCCTCTTCGGCTTCTTTGTATTTGAGACGGAGGTACCCGAAGATAGCGTTTGCTTGCAGATGGTCAATATTAATCAATCAGTTCAAACTGATGGTCAAATATCAACTTCCTTTAGTCTGGTATTTCACTCCTTCACCCATCAGTTCCATGGTGGAATTATTGCCGAACCGATGATCATCGGTGTCACCACAACTTCGGGCCTGGATTCAGAATAGGATGGTTTTTGTGGCGAAGGTCTGAATTGTTCGGGAGGCGGTGAAATATTTGTTGTTCTATGTTCGGCTGGAGAGGGCTCTTTAAATGGACTTCTGATCTTAATTTATGTTGCTATTTGATGTTCATCAGATGGGCCTCGGTAAGCTATATTTTGGGCCTTTATTGACTTTATTATAAATCCTTTTGCCTTGGACCGATGCCATTTATACTCTTTCCCGATGTCATTTATACTCTTTCCCGATGTTATTTATACTCTTTCATTAAACATCATGTTTAATAAAAGACTGGGGGGCAATGTTGGGTCATAATATTTCACCTACTGGGCCGAGTAGATTGGGTCTACTTATTTGATTATTCTCTTGGGTCATTATTATTGGGCCTTGTTATTAGACTAATTCATTGGATTATCTTGATTGGGTCTTACAAAGTCTTGGGCCGAATTATTGAACCGACCCATCAAATATTTAAATATCTACATCTTTAACCAGTGATGATGACAAAGATATGGCTGACTGATATCTTACATGGCATTAATGAGGATTGGAGACGGTTGGTCGGTGATTGGACGAGAGGGATGGGATTAACAGTGTCAGGTCGGTTAGACTTAAAAACCGGGGTCGATAGTTTATCATAGCAAGGAAGTCTTCACAAACAGGTACGCTCACATACATTCAACATTATTATTTTTTCTCTCAATACACTAGAGATTACATCCTCCATTGTTAACCTTGTGAACACCGATACTAACTCTCACGCCTGAGCTATCCCCCGACGGTCGAAGCCGTCAAGCTTTTGGTGTTTATCGTGTTTACTGTACAGAATCAGGGCGTCTTACGTGATTGAGACGTTGGAGAAGATCCTGACGTTAACAAATATATTAGATATTACATCATTCGTAAAATATCAATATATCACCAATTTTCAAATATAACAAGTTCATAAGTTATCGTTTTTGTTAGAATGATATTATAGCGCTATTACATCATTAAAACAAAATTAGATCTTTAATTTCTAAACACTTCATGGCTAAGTTGCAAGTACAAACTAAAGAAAAAATTTAGGGCGTGTTTGATAAAATTGAATGAATCTAAATCTGAATCTGAATGAAAAAAGATGTTTGATAATTGACATATCTGAAACATCTGAATGACAAAATTTTATTATTCTACCCCTCTAAAAAAAATCAAAATTGTTGTAAATTTATTTAATATTACTAAAAATAATAGTTAATATTTTTTTTAATTTTTTTTTACTTCATTCACCTGCTCATTCAGTCATTTAGCGATAAAAAATTTGACTTAGCCATTCAGCTCGTCCATCTTATCGATTCAGTCATCCAGACCAAAACAAACGCACTAATCTATTCAGTCATTTAGCTCCATTCAGCTATAAACAAACACCCTCTTAGTATTATTTTAGTGAATTTTTTCATATTAATGAATGGACCGGACCAACCATGGACTGAGCTAAAATGAGCTAGGTCAAAATTATATTGGCCCAAAAACCCAAGTTATATTTCCTTGGGGCTTGGACCGCTTTTGCATGTCTGTAGATCTTTACTAATTGGTAGAGTTGGGCAGGAAGGAATTTGTAGGGGAAAAAAATAGAGAGTTTATGATCATGTTATGCTCCCAATTAAATTTTATATTATCTATCCCACCCAACAATTATCCCTTCTTCTTTTTTTATGAGCTCTTCTATTCGAATAAAAAAATTAGAGAGGAGTGTATTTGAAATTTACCTATAAGTGAAATTCAAATACACTTCTGTCTAATTTTTTTGTTCACATAGAATAAAAAATTATATTTTGTAATCTTTGTATTAATATTTAATTTTAATAATTTAACATATAATAATTATTTATAAGGATTTATATAGATTTAATACGTCAAAATAAGTATTTATACAAATTTTATACGAATTAGTTATTTGATGTAGTAAATTATGAATTTGGTGGTAATTAATGTAACATAAGTGTTATTCGCCCGTATTCGATACGGTCAAACCGTATATAATTCTTATATGGCAAGAAAATTAGGTATTTCAGCTAATTTTGGTCGAATTCTGAAATTGGGGGTTAAATTGTATCAAATTAGACACTTGATGTAATAAATTGTAAACTCAAATTTTTTAGGGGCCTAATCATAAATATAATAACACTTCATGTAGTAAACTGTATTTAGCCTTTTAATTAGTTTGATGAACCTCCTGTACATATTACGAACTTTATAATTTCAAAGAGTAATTTTGACTTTATTTTATTAACCTTAATCCCTGCCCATGCATGACTCGAGTATTATTTCAGATATATAATATAATATAATATTAATTAATTTAATTAACTAACCAGTAGCTTAAAGAATCAAATTGTCTCACTGCAGCTTAATGGATTCATGTCAACTTATCCCACTGCCGCGCACAAACAAACTTTTGTTTTGTTTTTTTGGTTTTTTTTAACGAACAACTCAGGTAGCAACATCTAATTACCAGATTCACTATTACGAATCAAGATTGCCCAACATAAATTTAACTTACTGCTTGACATGCTAAATTATTATAATCATAACAATAAAAATAAATATTTTCTTAAAGTTAAAATAGATTTTATAATTACTTTTCAGAGATACAATTATGTTGAATATAATCTCACAATCTCTTCTCTAAAGTTTTCTTTTTTATCCCACAACCCTTCTTTCGTCTCCTCTTTGCGTGAAAACCCTCTCTAGTCGATTAATGCCAGTACATGAATTAGGAAGGGCCTAAACCTAATATATTAATGTTTTAAACCCAACACTTTAAATTGGGCTCAATTAGTTTAACAAGCTCAAATTTAAATACTTAGAAATTAGTTAAACCCAATTAATTTTATTTTTTTTATTTTATTTGTATTATCTTATTATTATGATTATTATTTTTATTTTTACTTTTAATTTTCGGATATTACTGGTAACTTAACAAATTGAATCTGATTATAGAGTTTGATTAGTACAAAGCTATTATGAAGAAAAAAAAATTGAATTTAACTACTTGAGTTTGATTGTTATAAAGCTATTATGAAGAAGAGAAAAAAAAAAGGAAAAATTGTATGCTCTTGCATAAGATTCTGCAAATAAAAAACATGTATTCACCATTTAAACATGGGAACAAACTCTTTTTGTTCATTTAATTAAACAAGTTGCGCAGGGGTGTCCGAATTGAACCTAATTGGTTTAGGTTTTACGTGTCTTAGGTCCGATTTGTTTAACATAGTTATTTATTTTCTTACTTTTATAATATAAAAAGTTAAATGATCGAGTTGTGTTTAAACTCAACTAGACTCGACTCACTTGAGTTTAGCTTAGCTCTACTTTGCTCGACTTGGGTCATTTAAAACTCTATGTATTTTTCTTTTGCTTGAGATGACTTATTAGGCAACTTATCATGTATATATCATTTACAAAACTATTGATCGAGGTTTAGTCATATCAGAATTAGTTTTCAAGAAAAAACTTCAAACATAAAATCAATTTAATTAGTCGATCATTTCAATTAACTATACTAGTTGTTCCTCTAGTTTTAAGTGTAATTGGTAAAGTGAGTCTCCCATAAAAAGTCCAAGCCAAGCAAAGAAAAAGAAAATAAGTAATTTAGCAAAAAAAAAGTAAGTTATTATTGAATAATGTAAACACTTGTTGTCTTTTTGATTGGTTTTATGACTCGGTTCCTAACAAGAAATGAGACCCTAACCCACTTGAAACGACAATAAAGTAAAGATTTTAGAGGAAAACTTCACAATCACTTGAGTCGTCCTCGCAGATAGAGAAATTGAATAAATTGAGTAGTAATCAGTTTAGTGATATGTTGGAAGTAATTTCTTTAGGTTTATTTGTAATTGGCAAAGTGAGTCTACCTTGTAAAGTCCAAGTCAAGCGAAGAAAAAGATAGCAAGTATGGAATAATGCATGCACTTGTTGGAGTGCGTACAAATTACTTGAGTCCTCCTCGCATGTGGGGAAATTGAATCTGACTATACAATTTGATTAGTGCAAACATATTATGAAGAAAAGAAAAAAATTGAATTTAACTACTTGAGTTTGATTGTTGCAAAGCTATTATGAAAAAAAAAAAAAAAAAAAAATTGTATGCCCTTCCATAAGATTTTGCAAATAAAAAACATGTATTCACTATTTAAAAACAAATTTTTTTGTCCGTTTAGTTAAACGAGCTACGAAAATTTGAATAGATGGGTGTCCAAATTGAACCTGACTTGTTTAGGATTTAGGTGTTTTAGGTCCGACTTGAAACTTAAGATATAAAATCAATTTAATTAGTTGATCATCGCAACTAAGTGCACTAATCGTTCCTCTAATTTTAAGTGTAATTGGAAAAGTGAGTCTCCCGTAAAAAGTCCAAATCAAGCAAAGAAAAGAAAGCAAGTTATTATTGAATAATGCAAGTACTTGCATGCTGTCATCTTGATTTGATGAATGACTTGGATATATCCTACTAAAAAATGAGACTCTAACGGAACGACAATAAAGTAATTAAGGATTTTGGACAGAAATTTCACAATCACTTGACTCGACCGTGCAAATGGGGTAATAGAATAAATTGAATAGTAATCGGTTTAGTCATGTTGGAAATAATTTTCACAAAAAAAAAACTTTAGACTAAAAAAAGAAGGCATCTTATTGAATAATGCATGCACTTATTCAAATATAAATTGATTCCGTAGATAAAAATAATTCATGAGATTGTCGACTTAAAACTAATATTTTCTTTAAAATACTTATAGATATTTAAATGATATAAATAAATTAAAATAGTTCAATTCATACAATATAATCAATTATATTAATGTAATACCAAATTCATCATTCTAATGGGGTATTGGAGTACAAGAAAGCGGCTAGGAAGCAATACGGAGTCCACAAAAGCAATTCTTCTCTTGGATTAGATATTCCGTACATGTAACCTCATGATTCTTTAAGTTGTGTCAGCGTTTACAGCCATCACCACCATCAACCAACATATAATCAATTTAATTTGTTGATCATTTTAATTAATTAATCTTAGAATTAGTTTTCAAGATAAAACCTCAAACATAGAATCAATTTAATTAGTTGATCATTTCAATTAAGTGCACTAGTTGTTCCTCTAGTTTTAAGTGTAATTGGTAAAGTGAGTCTCTCATAAAAAGTCCAAGTCAAGCAAAGAAAAAAAAAATAAGTAACTTAAAAAAAAAAAAAAAAAGTTATTATTGAATAATGCAAGCACTTGTTCTTTTTGATTGGTTTTATGACTTGGATCCTAACAAGACCCTAACCCACTTGGAACGACAATAAAGTAAGAAATTTAGAGAAAAACTTCACAATCACTTGAGTCGTCCCCGCAGATAGTGAAATTGAATAAATTGAGTAGTAATCAGTTTAGTGATCATGTTGGAAGTAATTTCTCTAGGTTTAAGCTCAAATTTAAATACTTAGAAATTAGTTTGACCTAATTAATTTTATTTTTTATTTTATTTGTATTATCTTAATTATTATAATTATAATTTTTATTTTTACTTTTAATTTTCGGATATTACTGGTAACATAATAAATTGAATCTGATTATAGAGTTTGATTAGTACAAAGCTATTATGAAGAAAAAAAAAAAAATTGAATTTAACTACTTGAGTTTGATTGTTATAAAGCTATTATGAAGAAGAGAAAAAAAAAAAAGGAAAAATTGTGTGCTCTTTCATAAGATTCTGCAAATAAAAAACATGTATTCACCATTTAAACATGAGAACAAACTCAATTGAATTTAACTACTTGAGTTTGATTGTTATAAAGCTATTATGCAGAAGAGAAAAAAAAAAAAGAAAAATTGTATGCTATAGCATAAGATTCTGCTTTCACCATTTAAACATGGGAACAAACTCTTTTTGTTCATTTAATTAAACAAGTTGCGCAAGTTCGAACAGAGGGGTGTCCGAATTGAACTTTATTGGTTTAGGTTTTAGGTGTCTTAGGTCCGATTTGTTTAACATAATTATTTATTTTCTTATTTTTATAATATAAAAAGTTAAATAAGTTGTGTTTAAACTCAACTAGACTCAACTCGACTCATTGGAGTTTAACTTAGTTTGACTTGGGTCATTTAAAGCTCTATGTATTTTTCTTTTGCTTGAGATGTCTTGTTAGGCAACATATCATGTATATATCATTTACAAAACTATTGATCGAGTAATAATCGGTTTAGTCATATCAGAATTAATTTTCAAGAAAAAACTTCAAACATAAAATCAATTTAATTAGTTGATCATTTCAATTAAGTGCACTAGTCGTTCCTCTAGTTTTAAGTGTAATCGGTAAAGTGAGTCTCCCATAAAAAGTCCAAGTCAAGCAAAGAAAGAAAATAAGTAACTTAGCAAAAAAAAAGTAAGTTATTATTAAATAATGCAAACACTTGTTGTCTTTATGATTGGTTTTATGACTTGGATCTTAACAAGAAATGAGACCCTAACCCACTTGGAACGATAATAAAGTAAGAATTTTAGAGGAAAACTTCACAATCACTTGAGTCATCCTCGCAGATAGGGAAATTGAATAAATCGAGTAGTAATCAGTTTAGTGATCGTGTTGGAAGTAATTTCTTTAGGTTTATTTGTAATTGGAAAAGTGAGTCTACCATGCAAGTTATGGAATAATGCATGCACTTGTTGGAGTGTGTACAAATTACTTGAGTCGTCCTCGCATGTGGGGAAATTGAATCTGGCTATACAATTTGATTAGTGCAAAGCTATTATGAAGAAAAGAAAAAAAATTGAATTTAACTACTTGAGTTTGATTGTTGCAAAGCTATTATGAAAAAAAAAAAGAGGAAAATTGTATGCCCTTCCATAAGATTTTGCAAATAAAAAACATGTATTCACTATTTAAAAATAAATTCTTTTGTCCGTTTAGTTAAATGAGCTACGGAAGTTCGAATAGATGGGTGTTCAAATTAAACCTGACTTGTTTAGGATTTAGGTGTTTTAGGTCCGACTTGAAACTTAAGACATAAAATCAATTTAATTAGTTGATCATCGCAACTAAGTGCACTAATCGTTCCTCTAATTTTAAGTGTAATTGAAAAAGTGAGTCTCTCATAAAAAGTTCAAGTCAAGCAAAGAAAAGAAAGCAAGTTATTATTGAATAATGCAAGTACTGTTGTCATCTTGATTGGATGGATGACTTGGATATATCCTACCAAGAAATTAGATCCTAACCCACATGGAATGACAATAAAATAATTAAGGATTTTGAAGGAAAATTTCACAATCACTTGACTCGACCATGCAAATGGGGTAATAGAATAAATTGAATAGTAAACGATTTAGCCATGTTGGAAGTAATTTCCACCAAAAAAAAAAAACTTTAGACTAGAAAAAGAAGGGATCTTATTGAATAATGCATGCACTTATTCAAATACAAATTGATTCCGTAGATAAAAATAATTCATGAGATTGTGACTTAAAACTAATTTTTTTAAATACTTATAGATATTTAAATGATATAAATAAATTAAAATAGTTGAATTCATACAATATAATTACAAATAAACATAGTGATTATATTAATGTAATACCAAATTGATCATTCTAATGGGGGATTGGAGTACAAGGAAGCACTATGGAGTCCACAAAAGTAATTCTTCTCTTGGATTAGATATTCGACTTGGATAGTTTAAAGCTCTACGTGTTTTTGTTTAGCTTGAGATGACTTGTTAGGCAATATATGTATATAACATTTACACAACGGTTTAGTCATATCGGAAGTAGTTTTCAGAAGAAAAAATACTTAAGACATAAAATCAATTTAATTAGTTGATCATCGCAACTAAGTGCACTGCTCGTTCCTCTAGTTTTACGTGTACGTAACTGGTAAAGTGAGTCTCCCATAAAAAGTCTAAGTCAAGCAAAGAAAAAAAAGCAAGTTATTATTGAATAATGCAAGACATGTTGTCTTCTTGATTGGATGGAGGACTTAGATTTATCCTTTCAAGAAATGAAACTCTAACCCACTTGGAACGACAATAAAGTAAGGATTTTGGAGGAAAATTTCACAATCACTTGTGTCGACCGCGGGGTAATAGAATAAATTGAGTAGTAATTAGTTTAGCCATGTTGAAAGTAATTTTCACACCAAAAAAAATAAAATACTTTAGACTAGAGAAAGAAGGCATCTTATTAAATAATGCATGCACTTATTCAAATATAAATTGATTCCGTGGATAAAAATAATTCATGAGATTGTCGACTTAAAACTAATTTTTGTTTAAATACTTATAGATATTTAAATGATATAAATAAATTAAAATAGTTCAATTCATGCAATATAATTACAAATAAACATAGTGATTATATTAATGTAATACCAAATTGATCATTCTAATGGGGTATTGGAGTACAAGGAAGCACTATGGAGTCCACAAAAGTAATTCTTCTCTTGGATTAGATATTCCATGCATGTAACATCATGATTCTTTAAGTTGTCAACCATCACCACCATCAACCAACACAAAACAAGAAACAAAATCAAAAGCGGCAATAAAAATAACGAAAATGGTATACATATTTTAATCACTTTACTGCACTTGTTTCTTAATTTGCACTAATTTTAAGTGTAAATGACCGAGTGAGGCTCCCCTGATAACTCCAGCTCAACTCAAGCAAGTTATTCTTCTCAGTTTCACACTTGGAATGACAATAAAATAAGGATTTTGGAGAGAAACTACGCAATCATTTGAGTCGTGCTCGTAGATGGGGTAATAGAATAAATTGAGTAGTAATCAGTTTAGTCATGTTGGAAGTACTTTTCACGAAAAAACTTTAGGACAGAAAATCAATTAGCTGATCACAATCAAGTGTAGTAGTCGTTCCTCTAGTTTTTCTAAGTATAATTGGCAAAGTGAGTCTCCCATGAAAAGTCCAAGTCAAGCAAAGAAAAAGAAAGTAAGTTATTATTAAATAATACAAGTACTTGTTGTCTTCTTGATTGGTTGGATGACTACCAAGAAATGAGACCCTAACCCACTTGGAATGACAATAAAATAAGAATTTTGGAGAGAAACTTTTCACTAATTTTAAGTGTAAATGACCGAGTGAGGCTCCCCTGATAACTCCAGCTCAACTCAAGCAAGTTATTAATTCCTCTCAGTTTCACACCAAAAATAGTTCAAATTGTATTTGTCAAGAAAAAAGAAAGAAAGAAAAAAACAAATTAACGGGATGAAGGGGAGAGTAAAAATCAAATTAACGGGATGTTATATCCAATCACATAAATATATTAAATAAAAAGACAAATATCTTAAAATTAGTAGGTGGAGTGTCCTCTTCTTGTCAATTTTGTTGTTCTTCTGCAGGTCCATTAATTAATTTAGTGCAGTGGTCGTTTCTTTAGGTTTACTTGTAATTGACAAATTAGTGAGTCTACCATGTAAAAATTTAAGTCAAGCAAAGAAAAAGATAGCAAGTTATGGAATAATATGTATGCACTTGTTGGAGTGAGTACAAATCACTTGAGTTGTCCTCGCATGTGGGGTAACATAATAAATTGAATCTGACTATATATAGAATTTGATAGTACAAAGCTATTATGAAGAAAAAAAAAAGGAGGAAATTATATGCCCTTAATTTTATAAGATTCTAAAAATAAAAAATATGTGTTCACTACTGAAACTAGTTAATATTTTTATCTGTTAAGTTAAACGAGTTGTTCAAGGTCGAATAGAGGGGGTGTCCAAATGGAACCTGGCTCGTTTAGGATTTAAGTATTTTAGATCCAGCTTGTTTAACATAGTTAATTATTTTCTTAATTTTATAATAAAAAAAAAAGTTAAATAAATTGGGTTTAAGCTCATTTAGGCTTGATCACTTACTTGAGTTCAGCTTAGCTCGACTTGACTCGACTTGGGTCGATTAAAGCTCTATGTATATTTTTTTTGGCTTGAGATGACTTGTTAGGCAACATATCATGTATATATCATTTACACAACTCTTGATCGAGTAATAATCGGTTTAGTCATATCAGAATTACAAGAAAAAAGTTAAAACATAAAATCAATTTAATTAGTTGATTATTACAATAAAGTGCACTAGTCGTTCTTCTAGTTTTAAGTATAATTGGCAAAGTGAGTCTCCCATAAAAAGTCCAAGTCAAGCCAAAAAAAGAAAACAAGTAATTTAGCAAAAAAAAAAACAAAACAAGTTATTATTGAATAATGCAAGCACTTGTTGTCTTCTTTGTTAGAATTTAAGAACGAATAATATTGCAATTACACAAATATTATATGAAAGACGAAAAAAATAATAACACGCGATATACCTAGGTTCACCAATTTAGCTAGTCGTGCTTGTCTGATGTATTCATTAGATGTCTCACACGCTCAATGATTCACACACCAGATAATGTTTGGGTTCTTTACATAAGTATACAACAAATAGAAAGTAATTACAAGAAAATTGCATCAACCAAATAATTACAGAGAAAGAGTGTAATTAGGACCCATATTACAAAAATAGTACAATTCACATTAATAAGGAAACCTAAAATCAAGGACAAACACCGCTTATAATTAATAATTCAAATTCAAATATTTGGATCTAACAACAAAAATAAATTCAAATTCAAAATAATAATTCAAATTTAAATATTCAAATTCAAATCTTCATCTCCCTCACATACACTTTGAAATAATAGTCCGCCGCTACACCACCGCTACACCTCACATACTCACGGCTACTGGCATGGCGAATCTCCGTTGTCCAAAACGCCAATGAGAATAAGAAGAAGATTCGCCCTACAAAAAGTTTCAAAATAAATAGATGTAACTTTTAATGTTCTAAAATTTTTTTATAACTATTTTGTTACTCATAAATAATAAAATGGTTACCTTTGTATGAATGGTCATTGGCTACCAATTGCATCACATTCAAACGAAATTGGTAGAATTTAATAAAATTGAATTGGTTACTTTTGGTTCGAAGGTTTGGCTACTAAATCACATTTTATTTAAAAAAAGCTGCAAGTATGGATGTGAATTAATTACTTTTGGTATGAAGGTTTTGTTACCTTGATACGAAGGTTTCTTACCTTGATCCGAAGGTTTAGTAACCAATTGTATTTAAGAAAAAATTTAAAGTGTGGAGGTTAATTGGTTACTTTGATATAACGGTTTAGTTTTGCTTGGTATGAAGGTTTAGTTACCATCATCCAAGATTCATATCCACCGCCACCACAGACTGAATCTTCATACCCACCTCCATTTTGACCCATCATTTTGAGAAGCTACTGGAGATATACAGTTGGTTGACTCATAAATATATACATATATATATATATATATATAGAAAGAAAGAATACGTGACTTTGAAGAGGAATTCACGTGAGACTGGAGCCACTCCTCATGGCGGAGATTCGGAGGGGTAATAATAATATTAATATAATTGAACCGACGACTGTGATTGGAGAAATGATTAATGAAGAAAACAACGATTTATGAGAAGCATGTACGACTAACTAATATATATATATATATATATATATATATATATATATATATATATATAAAGAATACGTTGAATGAAGAAGAAGGGTGATGACTAACTGCAGTTGTTATAGATGAGGAGAGAGAGAGAAGAAGTCATGGGTATAACTAATCCCTAAATTAAAGAATTCTAATTGAATACTAATTCCCTAAATTAAAGAATCTTAATTGCAATAATATTGTAAATAAATATGGAAGTGTATTAGTTGTGTAAAGATTTTATGAGTGCACTATTGTTGTAATTATTTTTAAAAATGTAATAGAATATGTAAATCATCTATAATATTTTTATATTAACTAGAAAAACCCTAACTGCTATAACATGAGCCCAAACACATGAGGCCCAATACATTAGTAAAATCCAAGACTGGGCTACTATTAAATCCCCAAGCCCACTTTGCGTTGGTAGTCATAGTGGTCATTCGTCGAACTCGCAAAAGTATGAGTCAATCCCAACATTCTCCCACTTGATGAATACTTCTTGATACCCACCTCAGATGTAAACCTCTCAAACTTCGCCAAACTAACTGCTTTAGTTAATAAGTCTGCGTTGTTTACTACAGTGTCAACCTTCCCCAAAAGAATCAGTTTCTCATCAACCTTCTCTCTAATGAAGTGATACATGATATCAATATTCTTCGACCATGAGTGGAATGCAGGATTCTTTGCTAAGTGAATAGCACTCTGACTGTCACACTTTAACTTCACTATTTTCAGTTTAAAACCAAGTTCAGCACACAACCTGCGAATCCATATAGCTTCTTTACTTGCATGAGTAAGCGCCGTGTATTTTGCCTCGGTAAATGATAAAGCAAAAACACTTTTCTTCTTGCTCATCCAACTCACAGGACCATCAAATAATTTGAATACATAACCACTATTTGATTTCCTGCTATCAACATCTCTACCCCAATTAGCATCCACAGATCCTACCACCTCAAAATTCCTCACATCTTCTTTACCTCCAAAATGCAATGCAAAATCAGAAGTACCAAAAAGATACCTGAAAAATCTTTTAATGGCGGTCCAATGCTTCTTCTCAGGATTTGACATATATCTGCTCAATACTCCCAATGCATAGGCAATATCTCGTCTCGTACATACCATTGCATACATTAAGCTTCCGACTATGCTTGCATATGGAATGTGGGTCATCTCCTCCTCTTCTTATTTGGTCTTAGGACACTGATCTGCAGATAATTTAGTTCCTATAGCCATAGGGGTTCCAACTGGTTTGCAGTCAATCATGATGAATTTCTTCAACACCCCTTCAATGTACTTCTTCTGCCCTAACATCAATTTTCGATTCTTACGATCCATGTATATATACATACCCCAAGATGAAATTTGTTGGCCCAAGATCCTTCAAATCAAACTGTTGTGCAAACAAACCTTTCATAAACTTGATCATTTTTCTATTATTTCCAATCAATAACATATCATCAACATACAAGCTTAGAATAAAAAAATTGTTAACCAACCTTTTCACATAAACACAATGATCAGTCTGACACTGCGTGAATCCAAGCTGTAAAGCGTAAGAATCAAACTTTTGATACCACATTCTTAGAGATTGCTTAAGCCCATACAAGGACTTCTTCAATTTACATACTAAATTCTCCTTGTCTTTGATTTCAAAATCATTTGGTTGATTCATGTAAATCTCCTCCTCCAAGTCACCGTGAAGGAACGTTGTTTTGACATCTAGTTGCTCAACCTCTAGATCATAAACAACAGTTGCAGATAGAATTGTCCGGATGGATGTTAACTTTTTTTACTGGAGAAAAGATCTCATCATAGTCGATTCTCTATATTTGGGAATACCATTTTGCCACCAGTCGCGCTTTGTACTTTTTTATACTTCCATCCACATTTGTCTTCTTCTTAAACACCAATTTTCATCCAACTGGGTAGTCGTAGTGGCCATTCGTCGAACCCGCAGAAGTATGAGTCAATCCCAACATTCTTGATTGGTTTTATGACTTGAATCCTAACAAGAAATGAGATCCTAACCCACTTGGAATGACAATAAAGTAAGGATTTTAGAGGGAAACTTCATATGCAATCATTTGAGTCGTGTTCGCAGATAGGGAAATTGAATAAATTGAGTAATAATCAGTTTAGTCATGTTGAAAGTAATTTCTACGAAAAAAACTTTAGGACAGAAAATCAATTAGTTGATCACAATCAAGTGTAGTAGTCTTTCCTCTAGTTTTTCTAAGTATAATTAGCAAAGTAAGTCTCCCATGAAAAGTCCAAGTCAAGCAAAGAAAAAGAAAGCAAGTTATTATTGAATAATGCAAGCACTTGTTGTTTCTCTTGATTGGTTGGATGAATTGGATCCTACCAAGAAATGAGACCCTAACCCACTTGGAACAACAATAAAGTAAGGATTTTGGAGAGAAACTTCGCAATCACTTGAGTCGTCCTCGTAGATGGGGTAATAGAATAAATTGAGTAGTAATCAGTTTAGTCATGTTGGAAGTACTTTCCACAGAAAAACTTTAGGATAAAATCAATTAGTTGATCACAATTGTGACGCCCCCAAAATAGGTCCATACAACCCATTCTGAGTCGCCAAATACATAGTACATAATTCAAATACAAACTTCATTTATACAATTATTAATTATCGTGTAAAATACGACAAAACGTATGTTGTGAGTTTTAATACGAATATTATCTCGTAGACAATATCTAAACTCAAATGAAGTTATCATTACAATTATTATCACACTATTTTATATAATAGTGAGGACTATAGCCACCATCTTGGACCATCACTCCATTCCCAGACTAGTCTCAGCTATATCTCATTTTATGAAGAGAACAATGAAAATAAAAGGGTGAGCTCAACTAGCCCAGTAAAAAATATTATGACTAAGATGATGTAGAATAAATTATCCATAGTCCTCAACAGCGTAAAATTTGATAGAATACAATAAACAACAAGTTTAGATCAACAACTGTAGTGGAACAAGCAATCCATTAGATGAGTCAAGTAGAGCATGATGTTTACTATCTTCTATGATTTAAAATTTTATCATCAATATTTTATCTCTGTAACACAAATCAATAAATGTTTCACATCAACAAATTATCCATGCACTATGGGCCAAGGATATTCGTTTGTATCACCAGTGGTCATGATCATGCCAAACAACTGTCCATCTATGCATTACGGGCCAAAGAGGACTTTCACCACATCATTTGTCTGTAACATTCCAGGTCATGATTATACCAATACACAAATTCCTGGTCATAATCATACTAATCAATAGTCCATCTATGCACTACGGGCCAAAGATGACTTTCACCATAATATAAGCATGAGGATGATGACAATGATATAAGAAATCAATCAAGTGAGATTAAGGATAAATATTAAAGATTTATAATTCAATTTATCTAGAGTTTAAGAATGTCCAAATTGTCTAAATGATAATTAATTGTGGAGTAAAATTCAAGAATGATATTCATGTATCAAAAATAATTTAGACAGAAAAAAACCAATTTTATCGTGAATAGTATCCCGTGAATAGTACTTGATTGAATAGTACCCCGACATGAAAAGATTAAAATTTAATAAGAAATTTCAGAAAAAATATTTCAGTGAAACGATATTAGATGAAACGCAAAATTCAAGGATATTATACTAATTTCAGGGAGTATAGAAGCAATACTTATCAAAATAAGTGTAGATTTAGGAATATGAAACGAAATAATATTACTTACATACTATAGAGTATGAAAAAAAAAATATTTCTTACGAATATTGAACGAAAATAATATCCCTTACCTTAGTAGGAGAGTAATTTCGACTGGTATACCGGAGATATTCTTGAAGAAAACATGCATTATTTGCTACACTCAAAGTATCCTTATGCTCAAAAGAAATACACACAATATTATAGAAGAAGAATTCTCTAATTCTAGTGTGATTTTCATTTCTTAACTAAGCATCTTATTTATAGGAGAATGGCAGAGTACTGTTTAAGAAAATAATCACGGGTGAACAGGAAATTTTTCACGGGCGCAGAATCTGCTGATTTCGCGTGAATTTTTGATTTTTACTATTTATCACTATGAAATAAAATATTCTAATAAAACAAAAAATTTATATAAAATATAATATATTCTATTTATAATCTAATAAAAAAATAACTTTATATATAAAATAAAAAGTATTCTATTTTATATAAAAAAAATTCTATTTTATTACTATTATAAAAATAATAAAACAAAACTGAGATAACTTTCTACCGACGGTTTTGAAAAATGAGTAAGTGAGGGTCCATGTAATAAGCCAAATTTACAAAAAATTCTTCATGAAAATTGTGACGCCCCCAAATAGGTCCAATCCATTCAACCTATTCTGAGTCGCCAAATACATGGTACAGAAAGCAAACTACAACTTCAATAATACAATTGTCGTGCAAAATACGACAACACATACTGTGAGTTTAAATACAAATATTGTCTTTTAGACAATATCAACACTCAAATAAGTCCTCATTATAATTATTCAAACACTATTTTATAAAAATAGTGAGGACTGCTAAAACATCTTTCTAGAACCATCACTCCATACCCCGACTAGATCCTGCTATGTTCTCACCTCCTGAGAAGAAAAATGGAATAAAAAGGAAAAGTGTGAGCTCAACTAACCCAGTAAAGAATATTATGACTAAGATAATATACAACAAATTTTCATTAGTCTTCAATAGGGAAAAAATCTGATAGAATATAATAGACAACAAGTTTTAGATCAATATTCTGCAGCAGAAACAGCAATCCATTAGAAGAGTCAAGTAGAAAATGAGTTTTACAATCTTCTAAGATTTAAAAGTTCATCATCAATATTTTATCCCTGTAACATCAATCAATATACATCCTTAATCAAATATTCATCTTTGCACTACAGGCCAAAGATATTCATTTGTATCACCAATCGGTTATGTTCATCTTAACACTTGTTCATCTTTGCACTACGAGCCAAAGATATTCATCAGTTAATCATTCATCTTTGCATTACAAGCCAAAGATATTCAGTAACTTCATCATTTAAGACTGAGAATGAAGAAAAATATGTTAAAAAAAATGAATCCAGTAAGACAAAAGAACAAATATTAGGGATTCGTATAACATTTACTCCAAGATCAATAATATTTCATAATAACCAATTGTGAAGCAGAATTCAAAAATAACGATAAAAACATGGATACAATCAAAGATAGTAGCCAAAAAGATATCTTGGACAAAAAAGAAAATTTTCATTTTTCAGTGAATAGTATCGTATTCGTGAATAGTGTCGTACACGTGAATAGTGTCGTATACGTGAATAGTAACCCGAGACACAAAAAGTTCTAAATTTGATTAAAAAGTTCAACCAATATTTTGGCATAATGATATTAAAGAAAATAATATCATTTAAGAAGAAAATAACATCCCTTACCTCAAAATAACCGTACTTCTGACTGAATTTTGGATATAGTCTTGATGTAAACTTGCAATCAAAAGCAACTCTCAAAGTATCAAAATACTCACAAAAATACATTTCGATAATATAGAGAAAGAAAACTTGTTTCTGGTGTGATTTTCAATTCTAACCTAAGCGCCTATTTATAGGAAAATGCTAAAACGCCATAAGAGACAAAAATAATAAAATAATATTATTCTTATTTAATTTCTACGCCACCCACCATCAACCATCAAAGCAGCCTTCTTTGAACCAAAATCAGCAGCCCACATGCATTCAACACCAACCAAAGCGGGTCCCACCCATAATTTAATAAAAATCATTTTATTTTTTGAAACTTCAATAATTCATAGAAAATATCCCGTTTATTAGAAAAATACGAATTTTATATCCATTCCGCATGAAATCGAATTCTCTACAACTTTGTAGCTTTGGATTTTTCCAAATTCCAAACAGAAAATATCCGAAATTCACAAACGGACGATTTTCAACACCGTTTCAACACCTTTTAAAATTTATAACAAATCCTGCGTTAATTTTCAACGGTTCAAAATTTGTGGACATATACTCAACTCATATATTATAACATATCCAAAAATCACAATGATCCAACGGTCGGATTAAAATTACAACTCATGCAATAAAGCTTTAAGAACACCGATTTGAGTTTTTAATACCTCCAATCCGACAAAATACTGATAAAACACCTCAACATTAATTCCTTCATTTATAACCACATAAATAAATCCATCATTTATATCCACATCAAATAAATATTTCCTTATCATCAATAATTAATTAGTCACAAATAATATTACAGAATCATAATTACTCTTTACCAGTGCGCAATTAGGTGGCCAAACCTCTCCTTAGACAGAACTTTCTAGACATTGCCAATAATGCTATCTAATAATATTATTCAAATAATATGAATTATTGATATGATAATGAGAAATCTTGTCAAAGTGACAATTATTGAAACAACAATAATATAAACTATCAACGCATGACAATTATTGAATCAATAAAATAAAATATGAGAATAGTAATTACTATAACAATTATTGAGTTGTGCCTTCTTACGCATTTAATCAATAATTTAACAATACTATGCAATACTGGTGTCTCTACTATGCAACCACGCCAGACATCGTATTTTAACCACTGTGTATTCCAATAGTGTTAAATCAGTAATAACTACGCCAGTTATTTATAAAAACTCATACTTTGTCGTTTTCTTCATCCGACAGTTATTCTGTTATGAGCCCCACGAATGGCTGCGCCGTCGTAGGAATATTCTTTGACAAAAAGAATATTCCACGACCAAAAGAATATTCCCCGACAAAAATGAATATTTTATAACCACTTACTTATTTTGTAAAATTTGCACATTTCACCCATAACCAAAGCATTATATCAAATTAACACCTTATTAATTCAAGATAATGAATAAAGAAATTCAATTTTATTTATAAAAAGCTGGGGTCTTACAACCTCCCCTCCTTATAAAATTTCATCCTCGAAATTGACGTACATACCTGGTGTTTCGAGCAGGTGAGGGTACCTCGCTTTCATTTTCGATTTCAACTCCCATGTTATTTTCTCAATTGCATGGTTCCTCCACAAAACCTTAACTTGTGGTATAACCTTTGTTCGTAGAACATGCTCTTTCTTATCCAATATCTTGACAGGTACCTCCTCGTACGTTAAATCTTCGGCTATATCGTCCGGTTCTAACTCAATGATGTGGTTCGGGTCTTTCACATATTTACATAACATCGATACGTGAAAAACTTTATGAACACGCAACATACTTAGCGTTAAGGCGAGTCTATAGGCCACAGTTCCTACTCGATCGAGGCTTTCAAATAAATCAAAGGTTTGAGCTTTCTTCTCTTCATCGACTCTTACTTCTAGAATAACGCCTTCTTGCACCTTCTTCTTTATATTCATCAGCTCCAGGTCTGTAGCTTAAGCGGCTTTAACGTTATCGATTAAAGTCGATTCTACTCGTATATCATCACGTGGGTCCCTAGAGTCTTTAACTCTATCTCTATCATTTGTAAATTATACAAAATAGGTCTTTGTGTTTAACAATATCGCACTTGTACTTGCGTACGATCTTCTACTCAATGCGTCAGCTACTACGTTTGCTTTTTAGGATGATATTGAATAGTGTGATCGTAATCTTTCAACAGCTCAAGCCAACGTCGTTGCCGTATATTGAGTTCTTTTTGGGTGAAGAAATACTTGAGGCTTTTATGGTCCGTATAAATCTCCACTTTCTCCCCATACAAGTAGTGTCTCCATATCTTCAACGCGAAAAACAACTGCTGCCAACTCTAGATCATGAGTAGGATAATTTCTCTCATATTCTTTGAGTTGTCGCGAGGCATAAGTTATGACTTTCCCATGTTGCATGAGAACACATCCTAACCCTTTGCCTGAAGCATCGCTGTAGATAACAAATCCATCCGTACCGGATGGTATTGCGTAAGCAGTGCGTTAAATGAGTCTTATCTTAAGCTCTTGGAAACTCTTCTCGCATTCTTCGCTTCTATATTTAATTTTGTATCTTTTCCGAGTCATTTGAGTTAATCGAGTAGCGATTCGAGAAAATCCTTCCACGAATCTCCAATAATAACCAACTAAGCCCGAGAAAAGCTGCGCACTTTTAGTCACCGACGGTTGTTCTAACTTTGTATTGCTTCAATCTTCATCGGTCAACAGATACTCCATTTTTTGACACCACGTGCCCAAGGAATGCTACTTCCTCAAGCCAGAACTCGCATTTCTTCATCTTGGCATAAAGCTTGTTTTCACGAAGTCTTTCAAGTATCAGTTTCAAATGGTGCTCATGATCTTCACGGCTTTTGGAATAGATGAAGATGTCATCAATAAAGACAACAACGAACTTATCCAAATATTCCTTGAATACTCGATTCATCATATCCATGAAAGCAGCAGGAGCATTAGTCAATCCAAAAGACATGACTAAGAATTCATAATGCCCGTACCAAGTTCTGAAGGCAGTCATTGGAATATCCTCAGTTTTAATCTTCAGCTGATGATATCCAGAATGAAGATCGATCTTTGAAAAGAATTGTGCTCCTTATAATCGCGGTCAAACAGGTTATCGGTCATGAGGTAGCGGATACCTATTTTTGATGGTGACATGGTTTAATTCTCGATAATCAATACAAAGTCGCATACTCCCGTCTTTCTTCTTTACGAATAAAACAGGAGCACCCCAAGGAGATGTTTTAGGACGAATGAAACCGATGTCTTACAATTCCTGTAGTTGGACTTTTAACTCTCGAAGTTCAATAGGAGCCATTCGATATGGGGTTTTAAAATGGGTTTGTACGATTCAAGGTCAATAAAGAATTCAACATCACGTTACGTGGGTGTAATGAGAAGTTCTTCAGGAAATACATCAGGAAATTCACTAACAACAAAAATTTTATTCAAATCTGACGTGTCTTTATTCAAATCAATAACATGGGCTAAGAAAGCTTGACATCCATTTTTTAATAAACGAATGGCTTTATGGCTTGATATAAAAGTGTTTGACTTCAATGGTTTGGTTGCTTGAGTTAAGCATATAATGAGGTTGGTTAGGAATATGAAAACTAACAACCTTACGAAAATAATCAATTTTGGCATGATGATTAGTTAACCAATCAATCCTTAAAATCACGTTAAATGCAAGTATCTTTAAAGAGATAAGATCAACAGGTAATGTGATTGTGCCCACTTGGATCAAACAAGATTTATAAATAGTGGATGTAATGAAAGTTTCTCTAATGTAGTCTCAATCGATAAATCAAAGTCTAATTTCTCCGGAGTCGAGTTTAAGCGTTGAGCACAAGCGGGAGAAATAAAAGAATGGGTAGAACCGGTATTTAGTAAGGTATAAACTTCGCAAAAATTTATGATTAACTAACCGTGATAACTTCATTTGGGTTCCTCACTTGTTGGGAAGTCATGACAACCGCTCTCCCTTGAACTACCTGTTTTGACTTATGCAGGGCAAGATTTGGTGTCATCACTCTTGTTGAAATTGAATTTTCTATAGGCATATTCCACCCTCAACTACTTCATCGTACTCTTTGTTTCATGATCTCGAATCATTAATCTTGATCTATATCGAATTGGGGTTGACCACAATGTGCTGTGGTAATTCAAAACTTCGATGTTGGGTTCTCTCAATTGTTATCCAAAAGAGAAATACATATCATCTATTTTAGCCTTCTTAGATCGGACATCTCTTTCCACAATATCAACGCGTTGTCTGCGGCTTTTACCCACGCATCACTCATTTTCACTCGTAGGTTGTTTCTTCTTTCAAATTTTAGATTCCACTTTATCGTCTTATACTCGCTAAAGAGTGTACATTCAAGCATCACATATCGGGTAACACAAGCTTGAATTGTTGCATCCTTTTTGCTCCACGCATCACCGCCTTTCTTAGTTCTTGACTGCTCTTAACTCATGAATTGATTTTGCAATTCTAAATTTCGACCATAAAATTCTTCTAACAAATTCTCCTCGTACCTCTTCTTCTCTTCTTCCTCTTCTTCCTCACTCTCATTTTGCTACCTCTGCTGACTATCTCTAAGGTCAACTATCAATTCTTCACTCACAACATGGATATCTGTAATTCCTTCTTCGCCTGACATCACATTATACTGGTTGGTGATTAGAGGTGTCTCCACGATCTCATTCACTCCATTGTTAACGTTCCAAGCTGCCATTCTTAAAAAATGTCATAAAAGAATGGTTAATTAAATAAATTAACATATCACATAATATCCCTATATTATGACCAACCAACAAAAAAGCTTAGGTAGGACACACTAGTAAAGGATTTACTCATCTCTCCCCTCCTAGTTCTATTTTCACATCTCAGCCAGGAATCATATCCCTAAGCTTTAATACCAACTGTGACGCCCCCAAAATAGGTCCAATCCATCCAACCTATTCTGAGTCGCCAAATATATGGTACAGAAAGCAAACTACAACTTTAATAATACAATTGTCATGCAAAATACGACAACACATACTGTGAGTTTAAATACAAATATTGTCTTCTACACAATATCAACACTCAAATAAGTCCTCATTACAATTATTCAAACACTATATTTTACGTAATTAGTGAGAATTTCGCTAAAACATCTTTCTAGAACCATCACTCCATACCCCACTAGATCCTGCTATGTTTTTCACCTCTTGAGAAGAAAAATGGAACAAAAAAGGAAAAGGGTGAGCTCAACTAGCCCGATAAAGAATATTATAACTAAGATAATATACAACAAATTATCATTAGTCTTTAATAAGGAAAAAAATCGATAGAATATAATAGACAACAAGTCTTAGATCAATATTCTCGCAATGAAGCAAAGAATCCATTAGAAGAGTCAAGTAGAGAATGAGTTTTACTATCTTCTAAGATTTAAAAGTTTCATCATCAATATTTTATCCTGTAACATCAATCAATATACATCCTTAATCAAATATTCATCTTTGCACTTCTGTGCCAAAGATATTCATTTATATCAAGAATAGGTCATGTTCATCTCAACACATGTTCATCTTTGACTTCTGGGCCAAAGATATTCATCGATTAATCATTCATCTTTGCATTGCGAAGCCAAAGATATTCAAGAACTTCATTATTTAAGACTTAGGATGATGAAAAATATGTTAAAGAAAACGAATCCAAAGGAGATGAAGGACAAATATTAGGGATTCGTATAACATTTACTCCAAGATCAATAATACTTCATAATAACCAATTGTGAAGCATAATTCAAAAATAACGATCAAAAACATGGATACAATCAAAGATAGTAGCCAAAATAGACATCTTGGACAAAAGAAAAATTTTATTTTTCGATTGGATAGTGTCAGATTCGTGAATAATCAGAGTATCGTGAATAGTAACTTGGGACACAAAAAGTTCCAAATTTGATTAAAAAGTTCAACCAATATTTCTAAGATAATGATATTGAAGAAAATAATATCATAAAGTTCTAAATTTGATTAAAAAGTTCAACCAATATTTTGGCATAATGATATTGAAGAAAATAATATCATTTAAGAAGAAAATAACATCCCTTACCTCAAAATAACCAATGCATTTGATTTGAATTTTGGATATAGTCTTGTGAAACTTCAGACCGAAAAGCAACTCTCAAAGTATCAAAATACTCACAAAAATATGCTCGACAATATAGAGAGAAAGAAAACTTGTTTCTGGTGTGATTTTCAATTCTAACCTAAGCGCCTATTTATAGGAAAATGCTAGAACGCTATAAGAGACTAAAATAATAAAATATTATTATTCTTATTTAATTTCTACGCCACCCACCATCAACCATCAAAGCAGTCTTCTTTGAACCAAAATCAGCAGCCCACATGCATTCAACACCAACCAAAGTGGGTCCCACCCATAATTTAATAAAAATTATTTTATTTTCGAAACTTCAGTAATTCATAGAAAATAGCCCGTTTATCAGAAAAATACGAATTTTATATCCATTCTGCATGAAATCGAATTCTCTACAACTTTGTAGCTTTGAGTTTTTCCAAATTCCAAACAACAAATATCCGAAATCCACAAACGGACGATTTTCAACACCGTTTCAACACCTTTTAAAATTCATAAAAAATCCTGCGTTAATTTTCAACGGTTCAAAATTTGTGGACATATACTCAACTCATATATGTATAACATATCCAAAAATCACAACGATCCAACGGTCAGATTAAAATTATAACTCACGCAATAAAGCTTTAAGAACACCGATTTAAGTTTTTAATACCTCCAATCCGACAAAATACTGATAAAACACCTCAATATTAATTTCTTCATTTATAACCACATAAATAAATTCATTATTTATATGCACATCAAATAAATATTTCCTTATCATCAATAATTAATTAGTCACAAATAATATTACAGAATCACAATTATGACAACCAGGCCGTTCACAGGAAAGAGGGGGCTTTTTCGATAAGGATTCTCCTTACCGGCGCGCAATTAGGTGACCAAACCTCTCCTTAGACAGAACTTTCTAGACATTGCCAATAATGCTATCTAATAATATTATTCAAATAATATGAATTATTGATATGATGATGAGAAATATTTGTGCGATAATTATTAAACAACAATAATATAAACTATCAACGCAAAGAATTATTGAATCAATAAAATAAAATATTGATAAAGAATTACTATAACTATTATTGAGTAGTGCCTTCTTACGCACGAATTAATAATTTAATAATCTTGTGCAATATCGTGTGCTCTTATACGCAACCACGCATATTACAAAGATTTTAACCACTGTGTATTTCAACATTGTTATCAGTAATAACTACTGTAGATTATTTATAAAAACTCATACTTTGTCGTTTTCTTCATCCAGCAGTTTATTACATTATGAGCCCCACGAATGGCTGGCTATGGTCGTATTTAATATTCCGACAAAAAGAATATTCCACACAACCAAAAGAATATTCCTCGATAAAAATGAATATTTTATAACCACACTTATTTTATAAAATTTGCACATTTCACCCATAACCAAAGTATTATATCAAATTAACACCTTATTAATTCAAGATAATGAATAAAGAAATTTAATTTTATTTATAAAAAGTTGGGGTCTTACAAAAATCCCCTCTATTTATATAAAAAATTAAATAAATATTTACCACAATTCACTTATCTTCAATAAACACATTTTTAATCTTTCAACAATTATTCTTTATTAATATTATAACTCACAATATCGATAATGGGGATCATTCCTGGAAAGAGAGGGTTTTTCGATAAGGACTTCTACTTATTAGTGCGCAATTAAATAACCTAACCCCTTTTCTCGACGTAACTTTCTGTATATCATCAATAATGCAAATAATAATATAAATAATCGTGGTCGTCTCAATTATTAATTTAATAATATAAAATATTATACGAGATGATATTGTGACAATAATTAAATCAATAATATGAGATATTGCAAAGAACTCATCGTGGCAATTATTAAATGAATCGGAGTGACTTCTTACGTAGAATCAATAATCGGATATATCAGATAATATCTGGTGTACATCTTTGAATATGCCACGCGTATTCTTGTACTTTTATCACCGGGTATTTCAACAGATTAACGGTAAAAAGTTTTCTTGTTAATTTTATAAAAGGTTATTTCATTTGCTTTTATATCAAACAAGAATTAGTTGTGGGATCCATGATTGATTGATTGTGTCGTAAATGCGAATATTTTAAAACAAAAAGAATATTATTAAACCAAACGAATATTTTATGACAATTTACTTACTTTTCAAAATTTACACATATCACCCATAACTATAGCATTATATTGAATCCACACCTTATTATTCAAAATATCATTAGAGAAAATTAAATTTTTATTCATAAAAAGTTGGGGTCTTACAACAATCAAGTGTAGTACTCGTTCCTTTAGTTTTTCTAAGTATAATTGGCAAAGTGAGTCTCCCATGAAAAGTCCAAGTCAAGCAAAGAAAAAGAAAGTAAGTTATTATTGAATAATACAAGCACTTGTTGTCTTCTTGATTGGTTGGATGACTTGGATCCTACCAAGAAATGAAACCCTAACCCACTTGTAACGATAATAAAGTAAGGATTTTGATGGGAAATTTCACAAACACTTGAGTCTTCCTCAGAGATGGGGTAATAGAATAAATTGAATCAAACTATAGAGTTAGAACAAAGCTTTTGTGAGTAAAATAAATTGAATTTAACTACTTGAGTTTGATTGGTACAAAACTATTATAAAGAAAAAAAAAAGTAAAGAAAAGAAAAGAATTTAACTACTTGAGTTTTATTGTTGGATAGTTATTAAACTTAAAAGATTTTATATCTGAAAACTAAAAACTTGACCTTCACACAACATGAAAGATATAAAAATTTACGGCAAGTAATCAGATGAAATCTAATTATAATTGATAATGAGATAAAAGGATAATAAATTAATAAATTGAAATTTCAATAAAGGTAAATTCTGTAACAAAGAAATTGGATGTAATCTAATTATTGTATTTGATAAGGATTTATTTTTTATTTTTTTAATTTATTGTCTTATGGTTTGGTTTCGGGATAAGTAAATTTTATTCATATCACAAATTAAATTCATCTAATTGTATTTGATAAAAAAAAATCTTTTTTTGTGTGCCAGAAAATGATGTTTTTGTTCTGCTTGAGAGAGAGTTGGGATGACTCGGTAGTCAACGAATTTATAAATCATTTATGCAACTACTTGATAGAGTGCTAATAGTTTTAATTGGTCATGCCGGTAGTCATTTTCAGGGAAAAAAAATTAGGACAGAAAGTCATTTAGCTGATCACAATAATTCATTTATTTTATTCTTTGGTTTTACCAAGTATTTTTCCAAAAAAAATAAATTATAATTTCACCTTAACTTTTTGAAATCAATTTAATATATATAATTTAATTTTGGAATGTATTTATTTGATTAATTTTATTCTAGACTTATCTAAAATAATATATAAAACTAATTTCAAAATTTGCTGTTTTTAAAATTTAAATGAATTAATATCTGTTTTGAATTTAAAAACTGCGCAAATCAATTTCTTAAAATTATAACGAGAGACTACGTTTTTTAAAGGGAAGAGTCTAAATCAAAGTTATGGGAAGTTATATACCCAATCACATAATTAATATATTAAATTAAAAGTCGAAATATATTAAAATTAGTAGTTGCAGTGTCGACTTCTGTGCATTAGTCTTTTTTCTCTAGTTTTAAATGTAGCTAGCCAAATGGTAAGTCTCCTGGAAAAGTGAGTCTACCATGTAAAGTTTAAGTCAAAAAAAAAAGATAATAAGTTGTGGAATAATGCATGCACTTTGGAGTGTGTATAAATCACTTGAGTCGTCCTCGCAGGTAGGGTAACATAATAAATTGAATCTGACTGTACTGTTTGATTAGTGCAAAGCTATTATGAAGAAAAGAAAAAAAAAATTGAATTTAACTACTTGAATTTGATTGTTGCAAAGCTATTATGAAAAAAAAAAAACATGAACATGAGTACATGTTTAGGGTTTTGGTGTTTTAGGTCCGACTTGTTTTACATTGTTAACTCTTTTCTTATTTTTATAATAAATAAAAAAAGTTAAATGAGTTGCATTTAAGCTCAACTAGGTTCGACTCACTTGAACTCAGCTTAGCTCGACTTGGATAGTTTAAAGCTCTACGTGTTTTTGTTTAGCTTGAGATGACTTGTTAGGCAATATATGTATATAACATTTACACAACGGTTTAATCATATCAGAAGTAGTTTTCAGAAGAAAAAAAAACTTAAGACATAAAAAAAAAAAAACTTTAGACTAGAAAAAGAAGGCATCTTATTGAATAATGCATGCACTTATTCAAATACAAATTGATTCTGTAGAAAAAAATAATTCATGAGATTGTCGACTTAAAACTAATTTTTTTAAAAAAATACTTATAGATATTTAAATGATATAAATAAATTAAAATAGTTCAATTCATACGATATAACTACAAATAAACATAGTGATTATATTAATCATGTAATACCAAATTGATCATTCTAATGGGGGATTGGAGTACAAGGAAGCACTATGGAGTCCACAAAAGCAATTCTTATCTTGGATTAGATATTCCATGCATGTAACATCATGATTCTTTAAGTTGTCAACCATCACCACCAAAAATAGTTCAAATTGTATTTGTCAAGAAAAAGAAAAAGAAAGAAAGAAAAAGACAAATTAACGGGATGAAGGGGAGAGTAAAAATCAAATTAACGGGATGTTCTATCCAATCACATAAATATATTAAATAAAAAGACAAGTATCTTAAAATTAGTAGGTGGAGTGTCCTCTTCTTGTCATTTTGTTGTTCTTCTGCAGGTCCATTAATTAATTTAGAGCAGTGGTCGTTTCTTTAGGTTTAATTGTAATTGATAAATTAGTGAGTCTACCGTGTAAAAATTTAAGTCAAGCAAAGAAAAAGATAGCAAGTTATGGAATAATATAGGGATAAATCAACTTTTTTGCTTTAGATTGGAACACACTTTTCTGATTTGCATGCAAAAGTGAAAAAAGTTACAAATTGGTGATTGACTTTCGAAAAATGTTATATCTCAGATAAAGCAAAGAGGATTTCATCCTTATTCTGTTTAAAAATTTGACAGGTCAGATGCAAAGGATGACATGACAATGACGGGACAACAAAGTTATATTGGAGGGTTTGGAGAGAGAGTAGTTGATGATGAGAGAGAGTAGGGCAATGGTTTTTCCTGTGCCGGTGGGCATTTCGAGGAGAGAGTGGCCTTTGGCATCTAGGGCACGCTTCAGTTACACCATGTATGACAGTATGAGTATTGTTCTGGGTAAATGTGATCGTATGGGAAGAACACAGTAACATCTTCGATTTGAAACTTCATCTCTCCCTCTGCAATATTTTCTCTAATCTATATCTATATCTATATGTTTCCGTAAAGAAAGCTTAAAGTTCAATTTTCAACAGGATGAGGAAGACGATGGACGAACAGTCTAGGACGGTGATGAGTTACGGTGGCTTCGTTCTTTTTATATTAGAATTGGAATCTAAATATTATGCGTAACTGGGGAAAAGAAAAATATAGGCAGCAGCGAGAGCCTTTGATTCGAGTTTATGGGCATCAAGGTTCGAATTTATGGGCGAATATATGGAGCATTTGATTCCAGTGGTTTGTTTTAATAGATGGCTTGATTATGTGTATTTCGATTTGTCAATTATGCGTTACTGTTAATTAATTTTTAATTTTCAGATTTGGATGTTTTTTGATCTATTATTCCTACTTCATGTCTTTGTTCATGGGTGTTTTTGATCTGTTTGTCTGATTGGTCTGTGTTCCATTTCAACTTGTTAGGGGCGTGATGTTTATTTTGGGTTGCAGCTGATTTGGAGGTTCTATCATTCATACTTTCTTTTTGTTGTTGTATGATTGATTTGGCTTTAGTTGGGGTTGTCTCTTGGTGATCTCCGACCTATTTCCGGCGGCTTGGTTCATTTCTATTTTTTGAAATTTTTTGTTATGGCTGGTCTAATGATCTAATCTCCTTTCTGATTTCATGCTCTAATTGCATCTATCTCCTCCAACTAATCAATTAAGGGTGTTTGTTTATCTGGGTTTTCCTAATAGCTTCTGGTTCGGCGTCATGCAGCTTTGGCTGATTTTGGCAGTTTGCCAAATAATGTTGGTAGGTGCAACAGAGGCGGTCTAGTCAACTTTGGTGCTGCACATGGGTTCCATTTTGGAGAAGTGTGTTGCTAGCTATTGGGCCACACGTAACTCTCAGTTGTGTTGCACTTGGGCAATAACTAGTTTATCATTATCCATATCAGATGAGTAAGCCACGTCAAAATTTTTCATCTACTCCGTTAGTCAATTTTAACGATTATTTCAAAATTGAAAAATACAAGTACTAGACTGCAACATTTTTCGAGTACAATTATCAGTTTATAATTTTTTTCACTTTGGGTATCAAATTGTAAATCGTGTTCCAGTACAACCGTACAGGTACCAAAAGTTGATTTATCCCGAATAATATATGTATGCACTTGTTAGAGTGAGTACAAATCACTTTGAGTTATCCTTGCATGTGGGGTAGCATAATAAATTGAATCTGACTGTATATAGAATTTGATTAGTACAAAGCTATTATGAAGAAAAAAAGAAGGAAATTGTATGCCCTTGCATAAGATTCTACAAATAAAAAAATATGTATTCACTATTTAAACTAGTGAATACATTTTTTTATCTGTTAAGTTAAACGAGTTGTGCAAGCTCGAATAGAGGGGTGTCTAAATTGAACCTGACTCATTTAGGCTTTTAAGTGTTTTAGGTCCAGCTTGTTTAATATAGTTAATTATTTTCTTATTTTTATAATAAAAAAAAGTTAAATGAATTGCGTTTAAGCTCAACTAGGCTTGATCACTTACTTGAGTTCAGCTTAGCTCGACTTGGGTCGATTAAAGCTCTACGTATTTTTTTTTTTGCTCGAGATGACTTGTTAGGCAACATATCATATATATATCATTTACACAACTATTGATCGAGTAATTATCGGTTTAGTCATATCAGAATTAGTTTTCAAGAAAAAACTCCAAACATAAAATCAATTTAATTAGTTGATCATTTCAATTAAGTGCACTAGTTGTTCCTCTAGTTTTAAGTGTAATAATTGGTAAAGTGAGTCTCCCATAAAAAGTCCAAGTCAAGCAAAGAAAAAGAAAATAAGTAACTTAGCAAAAAAAAAAAGTAAGTTATTATTGAATAATGCAAGCACTTGTTGTCTTTTTGATTGGTATTATGACTTGGATCCTAACAAGAAATGAGACCCTAACCCACTTGGAACGACAATAAAGTAAGAATTTTAGAGGAAAACTTCACAATCACTTGAGTCGTCCTCGCAGATAGGGAAATTGAATAAATTGAGTAGTAATCAGTTTAGTGATCATGTTGGAAGTAATTTCTTTAGGTTTATTTGTAATTGGCAAAGTGAATCTACCATGTAAAGTCCAAGTCAAGCGAAGAAAAAGATAGCAAGTTATGAAATAATGCATGCAATTGTTGGAGTGCGTACAAATTACTTGAGTCGTCCTCGCATGTGGGGAAATTGAATCTGACTATACAATTTGATTAGTGCAAAGCTATTATGAAGAAAAGAAAAAAACTTGAATTTAACTACTTGAGTTTGATTGTTGCAAAGCTATTATGAAAAAAAAAGAGAGGAAAATTGTATGCCCTTTCATAAGATTTTGCAAATAAAAAACATGTATTCACTATTTAAAAGCAAATTCTTTTGTCCGTTTAGTTAAACAGTTACGGAAGTTCGAATAGATGGGTGTCCAAATTGAACCTGACTTGTTTAGGATTTAGGTGTTTTAGGTCTGACTTAAAACTCAAGACATAAAATCAATTTAATTAGTTGATCATCGCAACTAAGTGCACTAATCGTTCCTCTAATTTTAAGTGTAATTGAAAAAGTGAGTCTCCCATAAAAAGTCCAAGTCAAGCAAGGAAAAGTCCAAGTCTAATTTTAAGTGTAATTGTAAGTAATTCTTCTCTTGGATTAGACATTCCATGCATATAACATCATGATTCTTTTAGTTGTCAACCATCACCACCATCAACCAACACAAAACAAGAAACAAAATCAAAAGCAGCAACAAAAATAAAGAAAATGGTATACATATTTTAATCACTTTACTGCACTTGTTTCTTAATTTGCACTAATTTGAAGTATAAATGACCGAGTGAGGCTCCTCTGATAACTCCAGCTCAACTCAAGCAAGTTATTCTTCTCAGTTTCACACTTGGAATGACAATAAAATAAGGATTTTGGAGAGAAACTTCGCAATCACTTGAGTCGTCCTCGTAGATGGGGTAATAGAATAAATTGAGTAGTAATAAGTTTAGTCATGTTGGAAGTACTTTCCACGAAAAAACTTTAGGACAGAAAATCAATTAGCTGATCACAATCAAGTGTAGTAGTCGTTGCTCTAGTTTTTCTAAGTATAATTGGCAAAGTGAGTCTCCCATGAAAAGTCCAAGTCAAGCAAAGAAAAAGAAAGTAAGTTATTATTAAATAATGCAAGCACTTGTTGTCTTCTTGACTGATTGGATGACTTGGATCCTACCAAGAAATGAGACCCTAACCCACTTGGAATGACAATAAAATAAAAATTTTGGAGAGAAACTTTTCAATCACTTGAGTCATTCTGGTAGATAGGGGTAATAGAATAAATTGAGTAGTAATCAGTTTAGTCATGTTGGAAGTAATTTCCACGAAAAAACTTTAGGGCAAAAAATCAATTAGTTGATCACAATCAAGTGTAGTAGTCGTTCCTCTAGTTTTTTCAAGTATAATTGGCAAAGTGAGTCTCCCATGAAAAGTTCAAGTCAAGCAAAAAATAAGGAAAACAAGTTATTATTGAATAATGCAAGCACTTGTTGTCTTCTTGATTGGTTGGATGACTTGGATCCTACCAAGAAATGACTCCCTAATCCACTTGGAATGACAATAAAATAAGAATTTTGGAGAGAAACTTTGCAATCACTTGAGTCGTTCTAGTAGATGGGGTAATAGAATAAATTGAGTAGTAGTAAGTTTAGTCATGTTGGAAGTAATTTCCACGAAAAAACTTTAGGACAAAAAATCAATTAGTTGATCACAATCAAGTGTAGAAGTCGTTCCTCTAGTTTTTCCAAGTATAATTGGCAAAGTGAGTCTCCCATGAAAAGTTCAAGTCAAGCAAAAAATAAGGAAAACAAGTTATTATTGAATAATGCAAGCACTTGTTGTCTTCTTGATTGGTTGGATGATTTGGATCCTATCAAGAAATGAGACCCTAACCCACTTGGAATGACAATAAAATAGGGATTTTGGAGAGAAACTTTGCAATCACTTGAGTCGTTCTGGTAGATGGGGTAATAGAATAAATTGAATAGTAATCAGTTTAGTCATGTTGGAAGTAATTTCCAAGAAAAAACTTTAGCACAAAAAAATCAATTAGTTGATCACAATCAAGTGTAGTAGTCACTCCTCTAGTTTTTCCAAGTATAATTGGCAAAGTGAGTCTCCCATGAAAATTTCAAGTCAAGCAAAAAATAAGGAAAACAAGTTATTATTGAATAATGCAAGCACCTGTTGTCTTCTTGACTGGTTGGATGACTTGGATCCTACCAAGAAATGAGACCATAACCCACTTGGAATGACAATAAAATAGGGATTTTGGAGAGAAACTTTGCAATCACTTGAGTCGTTCTGGTAGATGGGGTAATAGAATAAATTGAGTAGTAATCAGTTTAGTCATGTTGGAAGTAATTTCCACGAAAAAAGTTTAGGACAAAAAATCAATTAGTTGATCACAATCAAGTGTAGTAGTCGTTCCTCTAGTTTTTCCAAGTATAATTGGCAAAGTGAGTCTCCTATGAAAAGTTCAAGTCAAGCAAAAAATAAGAAAAACAAGTTATTGTTGAATAATGCAAGCACTTGTTGTCTTCTTGATTGGTTGGATGACTTGGATCCTACCAAGAAATGAGACCCTAACCCACTTGGAATGACAATAAAATAAAGATTTTGGAGAGAAACTTTGCGATCACTTGAGTCGTTCTGGTAGATGGGGTAATAGAATAAATTGAGTAGTAATCAGTTTACTCATGTTGGAAGTAATTTTCACGAAAAAACTTTAGCACAAAAAAATCAATTAGTTGATCACAATCAAGTGTAGTAGTCGTTCCTCTAGTTTTTCCAAGTATAATTGGCAAAGTGAGTCTCCCATGAAAATTTCAAGTCAAGCTAAAAATAAGGAAAACAAGTTATTATTGAATAATATTATTGAATAATGCAAGCACCTGTTGTCTTCTTGACTGGTTGGATGACTTGGATCCTACCAAGAAATGAGACCCTAACCCACTTGGAATGACAATAAAATAAGGATTTTGGAGAGAAATTTGCAATCACTTGAGTCGTTCTGGTAGATGGGGTAATAGAATAAATTGAGTAGTAATCAGTTTAGTCATGTTGGAAGTAATTTCCACGAAAAAACTTTAGGACAAAAAATCAATTAGTTGATCACAATCAAGTGTAGTAATCGTTCGTTTAGTTTTTCCAAGTATAATTGGCAAAGTGAGTCTGTTAAGTAACCAACTCATCTAAAAGCTTAAGCTGTTAGATGGAGGGCCCAATAATGTATATCATTCTAACACTTCCCCTCAAATGCAACTTTTGTTATAGAGAAGGGAGAAATTAAAGTGCATTTGCACTTATTAAATTAATAGAAAGATAATTCAGCTGGGAAGATTTGAACCCAAGACCTAGCACACCCAGAGCTCTGATACCATGTTAAGTAACCAACTCATCTAAAAGCTTAAGCTGTTAGATGGAGGGCCCAACAATGTATATCATTCTAACAGAGTCTCCTATGAAAAGTTCAAGTCAAGCAAAAAAATAAGGAAAACAAGTTATTATTGAATAATGCAAGCACTTGTTGTCTTCTTGATTGGTTGGATGACTTAGATCCTACCAAAAAATGAGACCCTAACCCACTTAGAATGACAATAAAATAAGCATTTTAGAGAGAAACTTTGCAATCACTTGAGTCGTTCTGGTAGATGGGGTAATAGAATAAATTGAGTAGTAATCAGTTTAGTCATGTTGGAAGTAATTTCCACGAAAAAACTTTAGGACAAAAAATCAATTAGTTGATCACAATCAAGTGTAGTTGTCGTTCCTCTAGTTTTTCCAAATATAATTGGCAAAGTGAGTCTCCCATGAAAAATTCAAGTCAAGCAAAAAATAAAGAAAACAAGTTATTATTGAATAATGCAATCACTTGATTGGTTGGATGACGAGAAGAAGAATGGGATGCCGTGCATAAGATTCCGTAAATAAAAAACGGGTCGGTAATCACTATTTAAAGTAGTGAAAAAATATTTGGAATGTAAACACTTGACGGCCTCCACACACTGAAAGATGGGGTAATATAATTCATGAGATTGTCGACTTAAAACTAATTTTTTAAAAAAATACTTATAAATATTTAAATAGTATAAATAAATTAAATAGTTCAATTCATACAATATAATTAAAAAATAAACATAGTGCTTATATTAATGTAATACCAAATTGATCATTCTAATGGGGATTGAATTATTATAAATGTGTTTTTGAAAAACTACTTAAAACTAATTCAACAGACCAAATCATGCAAACAAAATTTCACGATATTCTTTCAGTTTAGCAAGAGAACTCAATAAAGATGGAAATCAAATGTTATTAGGCTAAGGCCAAGAAATAATTAAAATTAACAACAAAAATTACAAACATTACATATTATGAGCCTTCAAGCTACTAATTAATCATTGGATGGATGGTACTTAATTTATCAATTTTGCTGGCATTCAATTTCTTGATTCTCGACCGGAGCTTCTTGAGGACAAAGAAAAGGCTTGGGAGGCATTACCAAAATTTCGACATCTCCTTCGAGCATTTCAATGACTTTGTTCATTGAAGGACGATCAATTGGCTTCATTTGTATACACCACAATGCTACTATCACCATCTTCTTTACCAACTTCCTTTCTTCCTCACTTGCATCTTCCATTTCAATCTCCTTTCCTTGGCTAAATTGATCGTAAACCCACGATGGAAAGTAAATTTGGCTGATATTTTCTACAAATGGATTCAGATTTTTTCTTCGCCCTGCCATTTCCATCAATAACATTCCAAAACTATAAACATCAGCTTTATACGAAACACCTCCAATATTTTTGTAAAACAACTCAGGAGCCATGTAGCCCATTGTTCCCCTTGCTGCGGTTAATGTCACAATACTATCGTCTGTGGCATAAAGTTTTGCAAGCCCAAAATCGGAAATTTTTGGATTGAAATTCTCGTCGAGGAGAATATTATGAGGCTTGATATCAAAATGCAAGATTTGCATGTCACAACCTCGGTGCAAATATTCAACTCCACCAGCCACTTTAAAGGAAATCTCATACATCTTTTCGCAAGTCAAAGTGGTGATTCCTTTTTCTTCTTCTTCTTCCCCTCCTCTTCGAGGGAAAATATATTTTTCAAGAGATCCATTAGGCATGAATTCATAAATTAGAGCACGTTTCGGACCCTCAAAACAAAAGCCAAGAAGTTGCACCACATTTACATGATGAATCCTCCCAATTGTAGCAACTTCGTTTATGAATTCTTGCCCGCTAGCCTTGGAATTGCCTAATATTTTTACGGCTACAAGAAGACCACTTCGAAGTTTTCCTTTATATACAGTACCAAAGCCTCCCTCACCCAATTTTTCTTTAAAACTGCTGGTGATTTTCTTGATGTCCGAGTAATTGTACCTTATAGGCATGAGATTGGTTTGACCTTGCAGGTAGTCTTCAATGGTGTCATACACTGACAAGTGTCTTCTCCTTAATTTATATACAATCAGTGCTAGTAGGAATGGTGTCCCGCACAAAAATCTTGCTGCATAAACTATTCCTGCAAAAGAAAATTGAAGAACAACAATGAATTGGAAAATTTTAAAACATAAAATTAAATAAATCATAATCCTTCCATATGATCTGGAGAACATGCAAAAAAAAAAAAAATCCTGTCTAATAAGCGTGTGTTATACTATATATACAAGCCTTAATGTTGGAAATTAAAATAAAAATGAAAGTCACCCGATCGGATAGGGCCGGGGAGTGTGAATTTATGAATCATTAATTAATACACTGTCTACAAATATCTGGATAAATTAATGAAGTATTTAGCTTTTAACCAAAGAGAAATTAACTAATTAATTAATTATTAGCTTTTCTAAAGGTCTTGGATATATTTGTCTTAATTCTTAATTTGCTTCTGCTTTTAAATAAAGCTAATGGAATATGGGAAGCAATTATGACCCTTAAAAGCTTTATTAAGAAAGAGAGAGAGAATGAAAGTAGTGGAAATCGTTGCAAAGTTTAACATATAACTTACCAAAGATCCTGCCTATATTTGAAATATGGTCTGCGTCTGTCCAAAATCAAAGGAAAGGTGTTAGAATTGGTTATATATATAGTATACCAAAGTCTAGTAGAGAGGAGTGAAGTAAATGCTCACTAATGATCCACGCTCTTAAGGATAGCAAGGTGTACCGCGGGCCTAATTATTCATGCAAAACAGTGTTTGTTAGTAAACACGTGAAAGAAAAATAAAATAAAATTGTTACTCCTTCCGTCCGAGTTCTCACGATAAAAAATTTTATTATTATTTCAGGTAGTCCCAAGTTAAATGTCTATTTATCTTAAATGATGTATTTTTTATAATAATTTATCTATAATACCCTTATTATTAATTGTTATATTTCTATTATCCGCAAGATATTTATAGAAAGATCACTTTAGTAATGTCTGAAAAAATTATGTAATTAAATAAAAATTTAAATATGAACAATTTTATCATTTTATCCTCTTTTTTAATATGCACCAAAAATCAACCAAAACTTTTATCTGAACTGAGGGAGGACATGTTAGTAAAAATAGTACAAATGATAGAACGATGATAGATATATAGTTTACCCACCGCAAGAAAAATGTGTAAGCTCGGCGTAAGTACCGTCGATGTAGCGGCACTGACCATATGATGATAAATTGCTGCAAATGTAATCATTTCCGCCTATTTTAAAACAATAATAGCCATCTTTAGTTTCACAATTTAGGCAGAAACGGAAAGTCCATGGAAGCTCAAAGCCATAATGAACCATCCCATTATCATGAATGTCCCGGAAAGTAGTAGTTTTACCGGCCGCCGCCATAATAGGCGGCCACCGCGATGAGACCCAAGTTGTCTCCCTAACTGTACAACTGTCCTCCACTTCCGACAAATCCATATCGCCAAAAACAACGTACGAATAAGTATTGTTATTAATATTATTTTCGACTGAAGATGATAAAGAGCACGGAGCTGTATCTATGTATCGAGTTGAAATTGCAGGAACTGGACAGTCGATAAATGTAATCGGCGTATTCATCTCCCGAATTTTATAATAAAAGCGTCCCCCTAGCAAAGAATAAACAGGAAGAGAGGAACATGAGTAGTTATCCTTGACTAGCCCTGGATCAACTACCCGAACCGAATAGTTTTGATCATAATTGATATCCTCCACATAATAATAATAATAATAATAATAATAATAATAATAATATCTTTTCTGATACGGATAATTATAAATAGAGAAATTTAATACGGTACGGTTATTTTGGCATGATAATTCAAAGCTGATATCGTCGCATTTTTGGTGATCCCCTTTCAGACGAAAAGGGCAACTTATGTTACGGAGATGACCGCAAGAAGATGGAGACGGAGACGGAGCTGTTGAGGTGGAGGCTTTGCAGCACCAGCTGGGTAGACATACTAATATGATTAGTAGATAAGTTATGAATCCTCCAGTAAACAAGCACCTTTTTGGTTTCCACATATTCTTTGATTTGAAAGGAAAGTGCAAAAACACAAGTTCAAGAAAAAGGAACCTAAGCACTTTCTTGAGTTTGATACAGGGGATGTTAATATATATTCAATGCTTTAATCATGTACTACTAAAATTAAACACATAACCATTAGTTTAAAACGGATACCCTTAATGCCAAGTTGTCACCATATGTGACAACTATATCTGTAAGTTCTATAGTTTTTTGTTGCGTTACGTCTTCACTATCTAGGAGTTAATTTAAGTTATTTTTAAATTCAAAATTGACATAATTTTTTTTAAAATTTTAATCAATAGAATGATTAAATTTGTAAACTGTTCAAAAAGTATTACTTATTCCGAAGTCTTTGGGCTAAACAAGATGTATTGGACTCATAATTCATTAGATATTAATTATTTCAATTTTGGATTTAAAAATATTTTAAATCATTTAACTTTCAAAGCCTAATAATTTGGAACGGAGATGATGTTGCTTTCCACCACTTGGTCTTTTACGAATTCATTAATTTTGTGTAGTTTGTGTACATAGTTGGCCGACTGAAACGACTCCAAGTCAACCAAGAAAAGTAAATAAAATACACTCCATCATATGTTTTTGTCAGTTAAATTGTTGAGTAATTTCCCACCCCCATCCCCAGCACAAATCAAGTAATATGGAGGGAGGAATGTATATGTTGAGGAGAGTGTTAAGAGGAAGGGAAAAAACTAACATGGATATGATATCCAACATGATGTTGTTGGTTCATTTATTTAGCTTGCTAGTGTTTGGTGTTGGTGTTGTTGGCCAAAATGAGTGCAAGGTTACGAGATGCAAGCACGACGGTCCAATCATCCGATTTCCATTCCGAACCAAAGACCAACCAGAGCATTGTGGCTACCCTGGCTTTCAACTTTATTGTGACATTTTAAAAGTACAGTGTTGGAGTTCCAATACCAGGCCAAAACTTCCCTCCGGGGGCTCCAGCTCTCCTTCTCTCTAGAGGCATCAGTCCAATCTATCGATTACAGACTTCAATGGATGGACGTCTATTATATTCATCCGAGCCAAATTCCCGCTAAGCTGCAGCTTCTCAACACCCAAAACTCAACGCCGTTCAAAGCTGAACTAGTAACTAGTAATATTTATAACCCAGAATTTACCATTTTGAATTGCTCCACAAAACCTTATGATGATGTAACAGACATGATGAGGTTGCCGTCGGATGAAATGGCAATTACTTCTCTAAACGGCCATACTGATTTTCTGTATGCCATCAGCTCTCGCATTAAGACTTTTGAAGCGCCCATAAAATCTTGTACCAAGATGTACAACGTTTCATTTCTCCTACGGCCTTATTACTACAATGATGCAGTACTGATCACTTGGGACACACCGAATTGTAGTTATTGTGAAGCTGAAGGACAGTACTGCAAACTCAAGAATAACATCAGCTCTACCGGTATGAAGCCTGATGACCCTACTACTATATGCTTCCCCAAAGGTACGTACATATATAATTCATTTTTTATTTTACTTTTCTCTAGTGTTTTTTTGGAAACTCAATTCTCAAATCAGTACGTACTTCATTTGTGGATAATATTACTATGTGAGATATCATCAGAAGTAATCCTTTGACGTCGGCCTAACAAATGTTTCAATATATATTTTACAGATCATGGACCACCAATTAATAAAGCAATTTTAGCAGGTGAATATATAACTTGTCAATACACACACACCATGTTATAAAAATTGTTATTTTTCTCTCAACTTTATTTATTCATCCATCTTGTAGGTGAAATTGGAGGTCCCTTCTTTATTTTGCTACTGTTTGTTGCTTTATATTACGTTATCAAGACAAATAGGCAAAAGAAGGAAGACCGACTCAAGATCGAAATGTTTTTGGCGGATTACAAAGCTCTTAAGCCGACAAGATACTCCTATGTTGATATTAGAAAGATCGCCAATCAGTTCAAGGAAAAAATAGGCCAAGGAGGGTACGGATCAGTGTACAAAGGACAACTTTCTGGTGATGTTCTTGTTGCTGTTAAGCTCCTCAACAATGCCGATTCCAAAGGAAATGGGGAAGAGTTTATCAACGAAGTGAGTACAATTGGCCTAATCCACCATGTCAATGTGGTTCGCTTGGTTGGATATTGTGCCGATGGTTCTAACAGAGCACTTGTTTATGAGTTTCTACCTAATAATTCACTCGAAAAGTTTGTATGCTCAGGAAGAAATCACAACAACAGATTCCTTGGTTGGGAAAAATTGCAAAAAATTGCTCTAGGCATTGCCAAAGGCATCGAGTATCTTCACCAAGGGTGTGCCCAAAGAATCCTCCATTTTGATATTAAACCTCATAATATTTTGTTGGACCAAAATTTTAATCCAAAAATATCTGATTTTGGTTTAGCAAAGTTATGTTCCAAGGGTCAAAGTTTAGTGTCTATGACTATGGCTAGGGGGGACAATAGGCTATATCGCTCCAGAAGTTTTTTCTAGAAATTTTGGAAAAGTGTCCTCCAAATCAGATGTTTATAGTTTCGGAATGTTGTTGCTTGAGATGGTTGGAGCAAAGGACAATGCTCCTGTTGGAACAGAAAGTTCGGATGAAACATATTTTCCGGAATGGATTTTCCATCGCTTGGAGCAAGGAGGAGAACTGACTATCCAAATCCAGGAAGAAGTTGATAACAACATAGCAAGAAAGCTAACCATTGTGGGACTTTGGTGCATAGGATGGCATCCGGTAGACCGACCTTCAATGAAACATGTGATTCAAATGCTCGAAGCAGAAGACTGTCCAGCCATACCACCAAATCCTTTTAGCTCAACAAGTTCAAGAAATGCAACCCCAACAACACATGCAAGACCATTTACCAACGAGCTTGAAGCTATTTCAGAATCCGAATGAGAGAATTCGACCAAGTTAGGTGCTGACCATGTTAATGTTGTCTTTAAAGAACTCAGATCTTTTTTGTTCTTTCTCTTTAGAGAAGAATGGAGTAGCTATATATGTTGGATAGAAAGAATAAAAGAAGAACAAAACTTCCTTGTTTAAATTGTTGACTATTAGTTCTTATATAGTTGTTCAACCAAAACCACACAAGCATGTGAATTTACAAGGAATGTGGAACCTCTTAAAGAGAATGGTATTTAATTATGATCAAACAGATGATATAAAAAAAAGATACTCCTAGTGCTATGGATACTGCAATGAGATGACATATACTGAGAGCTTTCACCTAGTGCTTTGATTAGATAATATGGTCAAACTAGCATGAATTCCTACTTTATAGGATATGCTACTTTTGCAAGTTGTTATTGCCATTGAAAGTTTAGTTTCAATTGCTTTCATCATCCCCTAATATAAAACTACAGAGTTAAATTTGAGATATCCCCTATAACAATATTTCCTCATTGATCACCAAATACTCTACATACACGGATGAAAAGTACACATGTCATAACTCATCCCTTGAGGTCCTCATGATAGAAATTTCAAATACCAGGAGTTTATCCATGCAAGTAATGTGAGAAAACTCGACATATAAAAAATATTTGAAATGGCTGCAACACTGCAACTGCAAGTCAGCAATCGAATCCAACATCTGACAGAATGAGCATTTCATGCAGGGAACCGCGGGCACGAATTAAGTTCAGCCTCTGTAAGACGTTACCTAAAAGAAATTCCATTGGCACTTGATTCAAGAAGTTACCCGATACAAGTAACTCATCCCAAATCTTGCCATGAATGCAGAACCACATGCAACTAAAGGGGTAAAAACTTGATCCATACCTCACTTCTTGACTAATTTTAATACATCACCCACAAGATGTAAAGAACCAGTTACAAGAACCTGACAAATCAACCAAAGATTAGAAGATAAAAACAGAACTCTAAACTTGTGTCTGTGTGCAGCAACAAGTGGAGCAGCATATTTCCAGGAAACCAACACATTGAAACTACAAGAATAAACTTATAGCTGACCTTATAGTAATCTGTTGCCCTTAGTTGAGAACTTCATACAGTAAACATTAGTGAAAATACCTTAGTTATCAGTTTTCATGCTTATTGGTCACATCTTGCAGTTTATCATCTTAATCTTCCTTGCGTTACAATTTATCAAATATTGAGCATCATCACTAACAGTAAGAAATGGAGAAACTTGGCACTGAAACAAGTGTTTCCTATTCTATCAAAATGTAATTTTAATTTTTAAGGGCTTGATTGTGCATGTTTAAAATTATTCTGCCACAAGAACATCTTTACTAAGGAACGAGATTTGTTGACTATATAATATAATGATGTCTTTTACCTCCACAGAGATACTTTAAGATGGAAAACATCCAGTGTTCTAGCAATCCTCCTCTGGAAAATATCTACATCCTCAACAACCACATCAGCAAGCCATATGCCCCATCCTTTTTCCCTTTCTTTTTTAATAGGTAAGCCATATGCCCCAACCTTTTTTTCCTTTTTCTTTTTTCTATTTTTTTTATCGGTAAGCCATATGCTCCATCTTTTTAAAGATAAAATAGATTAATTGTTCAACACATGTATCCTATAATCTCTATTCTCTAATGTAAAAAGTCACATTACCTGATAGCGAACAGACTGATTATGCAGGGCAGTGTCCCTCAACCATTTAATTGCTAAAGGGAGTGAAGGAAACACAGTGCTGTTCTCACACCTCCTGATAAGTCTTTCGGTATCATCTTTACTTTCATCACTTGTGAGTTCTGCACTCTGCGAGTCCCCTGCATTCAATCATATCGAGTCATTTTCTTTACCATGAAAATGAATAAAACAAATATTCCACACATCTGACATACTACAAACATCAAAAAAATCCAAACACATGAAACCTATTGTGAATTACCAGTGTATCCATAATGCTCTAATTTTTTTTTAGTACCAATTACACAAGGAAATATGAAATGCTATGTGATGTCAAGACTAACAATACCTGAAGCAGGAAATATTTTTTTAAGAATAAGATTAGCACCTTTTTCACCATGGGTAATGTACTCGTATAATCTTTGTAGAGTCAACTGCCATGACACATCAACCTGGGAATCAGTTGGTTGTAAGGCACTGGTCCCGACCTTGTTATACACTGATACGTTCGGAACAAATAGTGCCTGCTTGAAGTTGACTCCTGAACAATCAAAATCAACATTATAAATGTCTTTAAACAAAGTTCGACTATATTTCATCTAACGGGTTACTTTGCTTCAGAAATTGACCGCAAATAAATATGCATGGGTTGAATAGTTAAAGATTGTTCAGTCTGTTTTAAGTTAACGTCACACTGATTCATCAGCAGCATGTCCAAGTTATATGCATAATTTTACATACAACCACCCGGAGGGGTAGTTAATAGTGTATTGTGACTAATTCAAATGACGTTTCTCAATGAAATATATACATACCGTGACTAGCGCAGGTGTTTATAAGTTGTGGAAGGAGTAACTGTGGGTCCCTCACCGACATACAATTGAACAACAATATCTGCACATGTAAGCCACAATGCTTAGAAGAATATGAAGTATCATACAAAGAATTGCTACAATAATGGCAGAAAGGATTGATTTAAGTATTATGGAGTTACCAAATACAAAAACATTTAAGACCTTCTCAAGAACAAAATCAAACTATACAAATTCACAACACATACAAAAGTTAATACACATATCATGACTGTCTTTGTCCAATGTGGAATGGCTACTGTTTGTTGCTGAACTAGACAGAATATCAAAATGCATTTTCAAATTCTTGACTTCATATATAATAAATGATTAAAGGATTTTGAAATTAAATATTTAGGTTTAGTTCAAGTTCAAGCAAATTAACAGTTATTATTTGAAGACACGTATTCGATAAACACAAGATGTATATTGAAATTATTTTTATTTTTATTTTTTAAAGTTCAAATTCAAGCAAATTCCAGATCACTATGTGAAGACACAGTCACAATATATTGTCTAGCAACAATTGATCGCAAACCTGTACAGTTGTCACAAATAGTCCTCTGGAATAGCTTACTCGAGGTAGGATTCTAATTGTTACAGTTTTGATGTTCAGAAAAAATGACCGATACTTGAGTTCTTTCTGAAATGAATTATAAACATAATTTTTTTAAAAAAAAAAACTTTCTAGCAATGGCTTTCTGACCACTCATTTATCATCTTGCATAAATCATAGGGAATTAAAGCAGTTATTACACTCTTGTGAAGCATTTGACCCATAAGTGAGCAGAATAATGTTTGAAAAATAATGTTTAATAGACTGTCAAAAAAATACTATTTTCATAGATGATTGAGGATTGACTCTCCTTGTCAACAACATATTTGGTATTTGTTACTTTTTCCAAACACGTACAAACAAAAAATAAAATTACCTTGCATGCAATAAACAATAATTTTCAACTTGCATCTTACAAATATTGAAATTTTAGGGTCTTACCTGTATAGAGTTCTTTATGGAGGCTTCAGAATGGGAAACATGTAGAACTTCCTCCGAGACCCTGGAGCTATCAGGTGCCTGATTATTTAAGGATTTCTGACATTCCTTATCTTCCTTGATGGCAAGAGAAAACCATTTTGCACATACTTCCATGCTTTCAGGACTATGGGCTCCATCCAAATAGAACACCAGATCCCCTTGCTTTTCAATATTAATGAACTGATCAGGGACAACCTGGGCTCGACCTTGCAATGTAGCTGTTGTAAGCCCTTCAATGAACTGCTCAGGCAGAGAACTCTATTTCCAAGCAGAAAAAAAAAAAGAACCATCTTATATAAATCAAAACGATGAAAACAAAAACTCTCATTTGGAAGAACTTACAGTCTGTTCCAGGTAATTGAATTCAATATGGCCAGTCTTTTGAAGCCAAGTAGAGCATAACGCTATAGCAAGACCAGCATTTAAGTACTGGTGATCACCATGAAGCCCAAGATGCAGACCGTTCAGCAAATGGGGGTCCAATGGAGTTGCTACTTTTAGAGGTACCTGTAATCATCATAATATTCAATTTTATCCATAGAACAGCATCTCAGTTTTCCACTATAGTGTAGCTTAAGTAACCTACTATGTAGTTATTGCATCTCATATATTCATGCTTTTTGTAGTAGATGGTAGAAGTATGCAAAAGCATTTAAGTAGTAATACAATATATTTGGTCAAGACTTGAATGCGAGTGTTACTTTAGTAGGGAGGGAAAAGAATGGTTTTCATTATTTTTAGCCACAAATTTTTGTGACAATAAAACTCAGCAGTTCGACTTGTCTTGAGCCACCGAGCTCTACAGGTCCAAGAGCCTTGCAACTTCTGAATACTTCAACACTTCTGACTGATAGGCAGTCAACAACTCAACAAAGAGCAATAAATAAATTCTTGATTTTGAAAAAACAACTATTTCCATACATTGGATTGAGCTCAAGTCGATTTACAATTCCAAAAAATTAGATGGTCTATTAATTTTGTGTTGAACTAGACTTAATAATCAGTTATTACAACTTACATCCAAGACTCTAGCTGTCTCTTCAAGCACGTGCATAGCTTCATCAGGCTGGGGAACACTAAAGGCTGGAACTCCTTTCTGCACCATATGACGGATGAATACAAAAAGAGTAATAAGAGGGAAAAAGCAAAGATAACAAAATTGGGATTTACTATTTTGCATCATTTGATGGATCAAGACAAAAAAAAAAAAAATAAATTTTAAAAAAAATCAGATAAATAAAAAGTAGAGACTTTTACTATTTGAAAACAAAAAATAAAATACTACTACCTCGGTCCATGAAAAACTAACTTAGTTTGACTTTTTTGGTCAAACTGGCCAATTTTAGAATTGAAAACTAAACATATTTATTTACATTTTCAACTTCATGAAAATTAGAGGTAGTACCAAAGTAGTACATTCAATATAGTTTCTAATGGGTACAGTTTCTCCACCTATATTTATAAAAAAATAGCATAAATTTTGATTACAAAAATGGTTAATTTGACTATAAAACTAAGCCAGATTTTGAGGGATGGAGGGAGTAAGTATAGTGTTTTTGGATATCAGTAAAATGTCCTACTTCAAAACATTATATTCCAAGAAATGAGTGTGACAAACACCTTAAAGATACCGGCCTTCTCTCCAGCAATTGCTCCTAGAGTATTCCCTGCTCATCACAGATATCAAAGCAAACTAAGAAACTAGACTTGATTGCTTGAAAGTAATGTGATATTCAAACTAATGAAACTCAGACTACAAATCTCTTAAACTTTGGACCAATCAGCTCTGGTTTACACTATTAGAAGCTCGTTTTACACTGTCACTGTTAAAAGCCTGAGTACCAAAAATTCTGACAGCACAAGTAGAAATTGAAAGCTTGAAACCAAAAAGGAAGGTGATGCTTTAAAACAAGTAGCCAACGTTTCACATATATCCTGTTGTACTCTACAAATTAGAACTTAGAAGTACCAAAGAATTATGTCTAACAAGTTCATAATTACACAAATTGCTACATCATACTCAGATTCTAATAAAGGCATCCCCAAACAAAATTATAACCTATAGAGTATAGACTATGCCAATTGTAACCTATAGGCAACTCAGACTGCACATGCATACAAAGCCGTGAAGAGTACTCAACTTTCAGGTCAAGAGCACAAGTATCGGTCAGCAGTTTTCGTGCCTACAAGCGCGCATATTAATCACTGGAAGCACATGATAGAAAGACGTCGGGTATATTATCTTCAATCGCATGAGAGTGAGCCTTAAACTTCCAACCAGGAAGTTATATTCTCGATTTCATTAATAAACCTTAAACGTCAATTAGAAGGAAGGGAAAAAAATTTGCTCAATAGACAAGAAAGTGAATAGTGGCTCCCTCTTCTCCTGAAAATGGATAAACACAGATCAATATCATGTGTTCATTTGACATACCAATCATGACCCCATGCAAACTGGACTGGACATTAGTCCTGATTTACTCTTTGTGAAACAGTTCCAATATATTTCACTAGCTAAACTAAAACAACCCTAATATTCGGACGGTCTAGATAGTGTTTGCAGGAGTCCATATATTTGTTGTGAACAAGACATTGTGCAATTGTATCATGACTAATGAGTTGTGATAAAAAGTTATTGCTCAGTGCTGCAAATGTTGTACGCAACAGAAAATTGTATGATGATATGTTTCAGCATCTCAAGTGAAACAAATAAACTATCTAACACACACTTGTGAATACACCAAGAAGAATTTGAATTTAAGACAAACAGTTGCAGGAACCGAAACTAACCAAGAATTTCCATGTGGTCATACCCCAGGGATGATATACCGCATACAACTGGTGACTGAACCTGAAAGTGATGGCATTGGTTATTGTACGAGACATTTTATTCCAATAATTTTGTCCTAGCATGAGAATGACAGCAAATGAAAAGTGAGTTAATTCTCAAATCTTAGAAAAACTATCCTCCAACTTGGAAGACTCTCTAGATTTGTGCATACCACATTTGTTGCATCAAACTTTCCACCTAAACCAACCTCCAAGATAGCAACATCCACCTGTGCCAAAGTTAATCCCCAGAATGGTTACACTTCTGGTTGTTTCATCCATGAGAACAGGATATAAAGACTGAGATGTGTGTACCAAAATTCTACAATATAATATTAGGTAGAGATAGTGATTGTGCAGTTATGTGCAGGGTGGGTTGGTAAAGGAAATGCTCCAATACCTGCTCTCCTGCAAATATCTTGAAGGCAAGTAGGGCAAGAAATCGAAAGTAAGTAGGCATCGGTATATCATCATTGGTTCTTTCCTGCAGCAAGCATGAGAAAAAAACAAGTGTATCATTAGATAGGAAACCCAGATACTTTTCAGTAAACAATTTTAGTGTGTCCTACTTCATATTATTCTAACAATTTTACTATGTCCAGGGTTCAAGGTCTCTCTATTGCAAACCTTAACCTTTTCTGTTCCCAAATCACTCGAATATGTCAATTATGCCTGAATTTAACTTAGGTTGCACCCTTAATCATCCCACCCATGTTAAAGGTAATTAACCCTGCAGAAAATTCTACAGCTCCTAAAGCAGTCTATATATGTAAACATTTATCACCTTCCAAGCCTGCAAACCCAACTTCATACCGCTATATCCTTGATAAAAAAACTTTATACATCATTTCCTTGTACACATCAATGCCCACGTCAAATGGTGGGAATATGGGGAATCAGAGACATAAAGACACCAACATGTTAAATAACAAAAGAGTAGGATATAGGAACAAGAGTAAGATGAGGGCACATTAATACAAGAAACTAATTTTGTATTTATGTCTTTACAAGTTATAGTGCAAAAACACACCGAGAAGTCGTCAAATTTCTGAATTAGCAATTGCATGACACAGTTGATTATGCTCAAAAAATATCAAAAAAACGTATCATTTTTAAATAGATATTTCTTCTGTCAAACTTCAAGGCCCAAGAAGACACCAACCCCATTTATATATCAACTAAGATGGTTCAGAACATTAATCAATAACATCACAGAAATTAGTAAACTTCATAAAACATATCAGAAACTATATTTACTGGCAATCTTATAATGATTACCACAAACTTGTTGTGACTAGGTTTCTCTAAAAGCAGCAATGTAATAACCCGGATTTTGTTAATAATTAATATTTATTTTATTTTTCCTAAAAGCATAATTGAATTGGAAAAGATAAGCTACTATTTTTTAATTTATTTCGCTTGGAAAGTTAAATTCTTTTAGTAGATAATTTAATAATTGATTTCATTAAAATTAAAGAGCTCATTAGTGTTTTGGTAACTCCTATTGTTTCCTTATTATATTTAAGGAGTAGAGATGTAACCCTAATTCTATTCTAATTTGGTTAGTTGAATTCCTGAAAAAAAAATTCATATACACTACAGCTCATTAGAAAAATCATAATTAATTCATCTGACGTCAAAATTGAGTGAATTCAAAGCTTATTTCTTCAATTTTTCGTTCTCCACAATTATAAAAGAGGAAGAGAAATTATTTGGAATTATCTCATGCCTTAAATTGCTGAAAATCGCAACCTGTCCTTATTCCCGTCACGATTTTCAGTCTTAAGTTTGAAAATTCATAACTCAATCATATCAACTCTGAATCGAGTGATTTTTGAGCCTATTTCATGTATCTTTTTGAGAGCTATAATTTTTGAGGAAACATGAAAAGATTTTGAAGACTCTAGAAGACCCGAAAGTCAGATTATTTACTGTTGTTATTTGTAGAAGGACGGACAAGGTAAAATTATTTTGTATTATAATTTTAAAATATTAATATGCGAATTTTTATTCAAGGGATTATTTGTAATTAAAATATAGACATGAAATTAGATATCATGATAATCGGAAATAGGAGATAAATTTATATAAAGGAAGGAAGATAATTTGATTGAATGTAAACGTTAAAATCTAAAAATCAGTTTTGATAGTTTAAGGTCTATTGTGTGGGCTATATCTCTTAATCCAATATATTATAGATATACAAGTTGAGAATATGTTCACCAATTTTGAACCGTTAAAGATTAACGTATGATTTGTTATGAATTTTAAGAAATGATTGATCTGGATTTTTGTAGCAGAATTTTGAGCAACAAGTTCTAATATTTAAAAATGGACAACTTAATGATTTTAAATCCGATTTGAATGATTCTTAGGGCTAAATTGGTGTATTTGAAGTTTAGTGTCTGTTAAAATTATTTAATTTGTAAAATAATTATAAAATCATATTGATATGATGGATACAATGGACAAAGGTCTTAAAAATAAGTTGTCATATTAAGGTTTTAAGATTTATTGACTTTCACTATTAAATTTTTATACTTTGGGGCATTAATAAATGATCTAAGGTGAATAATTAAAGGTAGGTTAAAAGTGTTTTAGAATTATTAGTTTGAATTGTATATTTAATTTGGGGTTAATATATTTAGGTGGTGATTAAGATTTTGTATTTCAACCAACTGACCTTGGCTCAGTTGGTACCCCGGGCCTCTTGCAAATCAAGAGGTCCTGGGTTCAACCCTCACCCCCAAATTAGCAACAAAAAAAAAAGATTTTGTATTTGATATCCTTTGATTATTGTTGTATTCTATATATCTAATGATATCTCGTCATTCGTTACATTTTTCTTATATTTTTGTTGGCACTCTTAAATAGAAGTTTGATCTTTTGATAACTCGACTTTATTCTGTAATATGAACTTTTTTCCTTCTATTATAATTTGAAAATATTTCATATTTCTTCAGTGACTATCATTATGTTGATTTGTTTGTACTGCTAATCGTTTAGAATTTGGTACTAGCTTAATTGTTATGTTTCTAGTCAAATCCTTATTTTGCTTTGCTTTGGTCTAGATGTTCCGAACTTCATATTTTTTAATCTTTTGAATTAGTTCTTCCAGCATAGAACTTTATTGATCTTTGTAGAGAGTTACATGTTGTTACATTACTTTGAAGATATTTTGTCTATGATGTGATTTGGTTCAACATGTACTTTAAGAAATTTTTGTTGGTATTATGTCACATGTGTTATGACATCATATCATTGTAAAATAAGTGATAGGGTATATTGAGCTATAATCACCTATGGGGGTATTACAGGCATGTCCTTTTAGCACCATGACACTTTCCGTGTCAGTGTGATCAGTCCACGGCGTATCCTTTTGTATATTTTTTCTAGGTGTGAGCTTTGGTCAATTGATATGTTTGTTCAGGATGTGTATGGGTAGGCCTAGTTTCTGTTCTGTTTTGCGGATTCGTGATATTTGTGTTAGACATACCTTCTGATTTGCATGCATTTGGATTCGTGGTCCAATGTGTAATTTGCATGTGTGGCATTATTTTGACTATCTGTGTGGCAAGGTTCTGTTTTGTTTTGAGCTCGGTATGAAATAACCACTTAGCCACTTTGTTTCAGCCTTCTGTTTGTTTCGTTAATTCTATTGATTCAGATATATTCTATTCAGACTTGGGAGATTATATTGTCCGTATTTATGCTCGAGGCCATGTTCAGTATTTTGTCAATTGATTCCGTATTTCAATTGTGCATTTTTTGTATATCTTTATCTGTACTGGGCATTTGATTCATGCTGTGCTTTTCTTCCGACATGTTTGTAGGGGAAATTTAGGGTTTCGTGTGAAGAGAGCTACATTTGGCCAGCTAGGTTGATTTGATTTTAGATTTTGATAAATTGTGATTATTCTGTAGATATTTGGAGAATTGTATTTAATTCGTTATTTTTGGATATTAAATATTTTGATATGTTAATTATTTTGAGTTTTGTTGTGTTTTGCATGTGACCTCCCCTTCCTATTCGAGAAGGGGGTGTTGCAAGCAATTTCTCAAAGAATTTACTGAAATTAGATGCGAAGAAATCAACAAAACTATAAACATTCTGAACAAATATGACTCAGAATACAATATAAAATATAAGTTAATAAACAAGTAATCGAAAAAATTGATATAAATGTGCATGCCTTCAGTCTATCAAAACACCACCAGAAATATGCCAAAAACTTCTCTTCGCATACATCCACACTGAAATGAACAACAAGAAAGGAAATGTTACTAAATAGATCTGCACCATTACTTAACATATTTTCACACTTTAACTGGGGGTTACAAACATATGTATTCTTTCCATGTGCCTCGATGAAATAAACGATAAAATTAGAAAGTTAACAAAATCTTACAAATATCTCTCAAACATGCAAGTGAAAATTTAATATATTATAAAACAGCCAACGTGGTATACAGTATATATAAGAACAGAATTTTTCTGCTGAAAAGAAAGTACAATAGGCATTTAAGTAGTAGGCCCAAATAAACTGCAATCTCCAGAGTGAAAGAAATTTAGATTCTTTAAATGCCTTAAGATGTCATACAAACTATATGTTTCAGCTTATCATACAAACTATAAGTTTCAGCCCTAACAAAATGAATATTGAAATAAAATGTTTTTGATTAGCGTAACTCATCAACTTTCTGTCTAGCCATAAAATCCTGTCTTCATCGGGGGTGGGGAAAATAGAGCAAGTGGAACATTACACCTCATAAAGAAGCTTTGCCAATAAATCACATCCCTAGTCCACTCAAAAACTAAAAGAAAAACGAAGTCATAACATTAACATACCCCCAAATATGAAATCCTAGAAATGTCACCACGACATTTATCTATCTGTGAATGTCTTGATTGTCTTGGGGAGCAGGAGGCAGGGGGGTGCAAAACTAGAATTAGTAAGAAATCATGCTCTAAAAGATGGGAAGAATAGTAGACAACTTTGGGCCAATCTGCATATATATATTAATTAAATGTTGAGAACCTTACCCATCCAATCGAAATCTTTCTCGAATGTCAATGAGATGAGGAGATGTGAAAAGCCCAGTGTGGAACCCACAATTACGTAATATAGCTTCTGTAAAAGTGCATGTCGATCCCTTCACAATTTGTAGTTGAAATACAATCAGTGAAACGCGTCCGTATACATACAAAATTTACAGACAAATTTAACATCTCTAAATCTTTTGCAGAGAATCAAGGTTTTGACTTATCACAAAAAAAACAAGGTTTTACTTGATTTCTCTAAAGTGTGGCAAATGGCAAAGAAAAATAAGAAATCAATCAATAACCATGAAATCTAATAGTGCATTATATGTAGCTGCAGATGTATATGTTTGTGTATATACTTGATATGAACTGTGAAAAATATCCTGAACATATTGATTTTGTTAGTTTGGTCAGATCAATCAAAAAAGGTGTATGATGCAGCTTAAGAAATAGCCCCGTGGACAGCATAGGTGCTAGCTGTGAATGTGTAGTTTCTGCTCCAGTTCTCTGCAAGAACTTTTTTCCCATATGAGCCAGACTTAGTTTTGAGAATTGAATCCCTAAAAAGAGAATTTGGAATTTTCCTATAGACGATAAGAGTTTTTCCTTGGAATTGAAAAATCTGCCAAACGGATTCAATTAATCAGCAAATACTTCCTTGCCACCAAGGAAAGATAATTAACAATTCAATGTGTGGGGAGTACTTATATTGTACATGTGATAGGATATGAGCACAGTTTATCCATCAAACAGTTTTATTTTTCTTACCCCCAAGCAAGACCCCAAGCAGAGGACTGAAGGAATGCACCTGCTACCTGGTTCACTCAAGTTTCACAAAAGAGTTTAATTAACTGGCTCCTTCTACATTGATCCACTTAAACTTAAGTGGATAAAATCTGGGTTTGACTCCTACTGTTGTCAATGTTGGCCTTTTACTTTATTTATCAAACATAAATTGCCTGAATAAAATCTGGAGATGATGCTTATTGAGTCGTGTCACTGTTTCCTGACATCTAGATCACACAATTTTAATAGTCATACTAGACACCACCATTTGACTCTGTGTTATATTTATTGTGGATACAAGGCAGCAAGTAAGACAGAGAGGTACCCTACTTGTTTAACTTACTTATGCCAATCCCATTGGAGAAAAGATGACAATATACTTGTCATTGTTGGCCTTCCACTTCATTTTTCAAAAACAATTTGACTGAATAAAATCTGGAGAAGATGACCATTGAATTGTATCACTGTCTCCTATAAATTGGATCACGCGATTCTAAGAGTCATACAAGACACCAATATTTGAATCCTTGTCACATTTCTAGTGGACACAGAGCAGCAAGAAAGGCAGAGAGAAGTACCTCATGTGGTATAACATACATATGCCAACCCCACTGGAGGAAAGATGGCAATATATACTTGTCACTGTTGGCCTTTCACTCTATTTATCAAAAAACAAATTGACAGAATAAGATTTGAAGATGATGATTACTGAATCGTGTCAGTCTCCTAAATCTGGAGCACAAAAATACTAAGAGTCATACTAGACACCACTATTTGACTCAGTATTACATTTCTAGTGGATACAAAGCAACAAGAAAGGCTGAGAAAGGAACTCAATGTTGTATAACATACATATGCCAACCCCCACTGGAGGAAAGATGACAATATACTCAGCCATAATATGCAACAAGATAAAAGTTTGTAGAATCCATCGATTTTAATTTTTTTCTTCTATTTTTTCTACACTTATTGTAATTCATGAAGGACTGTTTGTAGTTTACTCCCTACATAATTTCTTTTCTATTTAATTAATACAACTGTTTCTGTAACAAGAAACTAAAGAGGATCCATAACCCAGGTGATAGAGGTACAACAAGCAACGACTCAGCTGATTCAAAATCATATGAAATTTTCAAAAAGAAAGAGAATTCATACAGAATTGCAAAAAGAAATGTATATATATCGAAAGTCCCATATAAAAACATAGAAGGTTATCCTTCACCGGGAAAGATCAACATAAGAAATCAGGATTGATGACAGACTGGATATAAAGGAAGGCTTGCGTTTCAATGACTGATAAGGAAGTCGAGCTACCTAAACTTTTCTGGTCCAATGATCTAACTTTTGATAAAAACATGCTCTCAGATCTTAGCTATCACAGAGGGAAGACCAGAAAATCATTTCAACTTCAAAGTTTCTTTTGAGTTTTCCCCCACAATAGTGATGGTACATGGAAAAACCTCACAGGTCACCCTTTCTATTGATTGCAGTTATGAATTTATTTTCCAAGGAGGAAGAGATGTAATCTGCTTAAGTTGAAGGAAACCCCAATAGAGACAAGATGAGTACAACTCAAAAAACATGCCTCGATGGCCAAGAACCAAGAACTAAGAACCAAGAACCAAGAACCAAGAACCAAGAACCAACAGTGACAGCATTAAGATCATTAAGAAAGCTAAAATTGTAAGAGATAGTAAATATGATTAACGGATACAAAAATTCATCTTTTACAAGAATCAAATTTAATTACTAGAAACTAACAAGAAGAGTCAATTACAGCATTCTTGAGTTTTAAACATAAGTATCTAAACAGAAATAGTACAATTTGTAAGCCATCAGCCACGAGAATTCATTTAAAACACACGATTTCAGTAATGAATGAAAAACTATTTCACTCTTTTGTAATACAAACTTATTACCTTTCCTTTGGTGCCTGCTACATGGATAACCTTCATCTGTGAAATCGGCTCGCCCAATTCCAGCATCTATATTTCATAATTGTAAATTATTAGCTTGGATCTGTAACGTAGCATTTATGCAGAAATTTATAAACAGATTTTCCAAATCAATAAGAGAATTACTTTGATATAATCAAACAGAAAATCAAATCGATCTCCACAGTTGCTTTTATCGGCACGAGTACGCTTTGTAATCAGAGAGGACAGAGCATCCATTGCCTCATCATAGGGAGACACAATAGGTTTTGTTTTTGTTGATTCATTGTCCCCTTCAACAAAATGAACAAACACATTAGGTAGACATATAGAGTTAGTAAGTTTGAAAGAATTAAGTTCTGAGAAGAAAGTGATTCAGAGGAAGAAAGAAACTGCAAGAAATACCTTCCGACATCTTTACTTGGCTCTAAAATTCAAAACCTGAAATATTGCAGAAGGTTGAGTTCAATAGGACAAACAATTAAGCATAGAAAGAAACAAATAATTCTGTTCATGCCTAACTGTTTGAGTATTCAAATACATGTGGTGCATTTGGGAGTAAAGTATCTTAGTTGGAAATTGATATATTTTCTAAACAAGTTGACAAACTTCGCAGCTATAATTGGTTTGGTTTGAGTTTCATCAAGGGCGGAGGGTCTAAGAAGGCTGAAGGAATAAATTATAAGAATGTTTAGCTATTGATAATTTAAGACAATTAATTAACCGAGTGGAAATTCTACCTTGAATATATGAAATGTCATTAAAAGTACAAACACTCGTATCACTCCCATATAAGTACTATAATACTTGATTATATAGAAAAAGGCTGACCAAATATGCATCCTAACTCCTAAGAAAACAGTATGGCTCCCACTATATTCTAGATCAGCTATGAGTTGCATTTTCTGAGGCCAACATTTTATCCTTTTAACTCTGCGAAACAAATAAAAAGGTTAGCTTGAAACTATTTGCATATTACTGCCATAAACACCATTCATTTTTAGAAAATCTCTTCACAGCTATAGCCCACCAGTAGGAGGTATTCTAATGGAAAAATCATCAAACAGTTTGAAGGGAATATAAACAGATGATTTCTTGATGCTTTTAGAGTAGTCTAAGTGTCTGACGAATAAGGGAATTAACTTTTTCAGTCAATAAACAACCAACATCAGATCATGAAGTTAAAAATAAATAAATAAATAAATACAGGACAAAATAGCAAATTCAAGAATTCTGAATCTGAATCTGATAAAACTAGTACCTCAATAATAAACAAGACATTTCAAACGGATCCAAATTTAAACAGAAACTCAATCAAATCAAACAACAAACAAGCTCCAAGTTCAGTAAATATACAAAGAAGTATAGATATATACAGGGATGGAGAGTGCAAGTACTTATAGAGAGAGACAACTACCAGAATCTTGCAGAAGACACTGCAATTTTAGAGAGAGAGAGAGAGCACTACCAAAAATGCACCTTTTTTTTTACAAGTTATTGGGTGGATTGGGTTTGGTGAAGCCTTTCCCCAGCCATATTTTTTAGTATTATTTTTCTAACAGTGAAGTATGCAGAATGTAGGAGAATATTTCACTAATTACCATAAAATTAATTTTATTCGATTGATCGATACATTATTCACATGTAAGTTCCAAGATAATTTTTGTATAAATACTGTTCAATTAACTAACTTACTATAAAATTAATTTTACTTTGACCAGATCCATTTTATTTCCCACCACCAATAAATCAAAATTTTAGGCCTTTTGGTATAGCCGAATAGCATGATTTTTATTGGGAATTGTTAAATTCATAACATTTTTTATTATTTTCACAACAAAAGTATCGCTGTAGATGTATAGCGACTGTGAAAACTGTAGCTATAAGATCTATAATGATATTTTTATTATGAAAATAATATTTTTTGTTGTAGATTTAACAGTTCTCTTTTTATTTGATTAAACAACCCGTTCTTGTACTCTATAATTGATTTCAACTTTATTCATAAATATTTTTTATAATATAGTCCTTGTACTCTACTCTAACTATTCCTTCTAATTGAAAAAAAGGGTGAGCGATCTCGGTTAGTAATTATGAGTCGACTCGGTTGGCTTTGAAAAATTAAAATGATTTATTTTGGAAATTGATATTTTCACATATTAAAATGATATATTCACGTGAGTCTCGTATAGTGAGATTTATGCATTATTCATGTGAGACGGATCATATGAAACGGATCATGTAAGACTTATTCATTATTCATGTACGTTCCCTTGATCAAGCTAAGAAATCCTAATTTTTCTTCTTTCTCTTACACACACAAGCAAGTATAAGATGGGATATTTTTAAGCTTTTGTTTCACTATACTGGCTTGCAAATTCTCAGTAAATTTGTCTCTAATTCTGCAAATTTCGTTTTAATTTTAGTTTCTTTATTTGTGAAAAAAAAAAAAGAATTCATTAATTTTATATAAATACATTTGTAAAAATTATACATTAATATATTTTATTATTAATGAATTTAATTAATACATGTTATTATTTAATTTAATTATTTGTCAATATATTTTTAATTAATTTAATTACTTGTTAATAAATTTAATATTTTTTATTTAAGCCTAGATTTAATGATTTCATAATATAAATAATAATTATATTAATTTTTAAAATAAAATAATAATTAATTATCAAAAATTTTGTTATATTTTTAAAGTTTGAATTTTATTTTTAATTTGTGTTTATTTTGAAAATACTTATAAATAATGTTAAAGACATTACTCAAATTCAAAATATATTTAACTAATTTTAAAAATGTCCCTTCTCAAAACTTAAAAGGCAGGTGCCTTTATACTTTCGGACTTTCCTGCCTTTAAAAGGACCTTATAAACTAACATATGTATACATGCATAAATTTTCGTATAACATATGTAATCAAAGAATTTCTAATAGCATTCACAACAGATTTTTTAATAGACTCTCTATTATTACATTTGAAGAATATATTAATAAATTAATATTCAACAGTTTTCTTATCCTTTTTTAATTCTCTATTTTAATTCCTATATATGATTTGACTCCACAGGGTGAGGGAATCAAAAAAGCGTTTTCTATTTATATAAAATGACATTTCACACCCTATTTATTGTGATTTTATATTGGTTAAAGGATATTTATCTCACTTAATTGCTGATTTGAGTATGCATGCCTATCAAATTCACTCATTTTTATTTTTTAAACAGAGAATTTAGAGAAGAAAGAGAATTATAAAAAAATAAAAAATCAGTCAAATTTTGATTTTGTTCATTTTTGTAAAAAATATTACTACTAATTATAGATTTTATTATTTTATAATTAAAATAATGTTATTTTAGTTCTCATAAACACATAAATGATCGTTGCACATTTTGATTTCTAACAATAATTATTTTAAATTAAAATAATTGCAATTTTAAATTCAAACAACAATTACTTTTAAATAAAAAAAATAATTCTAAAAAATTTATTGTTAAAATTTTCAAATTTTAAATTTCAAATTTCGTTGAAAAAAAACGTGATATTTTATCCTTTGGCCAAATATATTAAATTATTTTTTATTTTTAGGCTTTATTAAATTATTTTAAATTTCAAATTTCAAAATTTAATCGATGGATTTAGGCATTTTAAATATCATAATCTTTGAATAATGATGAAAAAGCGTTATGGGTATAAGAGCGCCAATTGATTAAAAATTGGATGATCTGATTCGGTAGTATAAATGATGAAAAGAAGAATAAACTATACGCAATGATCGGGCAGAACCCATTGAGTAAAGGGAATGTGTAGTAGTAGTGGGTAGTATATGGGTAATGGTAGGGAGGGTATAACTTGAGGAAGTCTCCACCAAGAAAGACGTTTTCATCTCTTCATTTAGAATCGGAGAAGAGAATTATTATTATCTCGACATGATAAATAAGAAAGCGATATAAATCCCGATTTCGATAGAAGCGTGAATACATACATCTTGATTACGCTCTAGACAATCGAAGAGCGTGGTGTTTATTGTGTTTACGTTGCGTACGTTTTAATTGGGACGTGACGAAAGATCTTAGCGTTAACACCTATCCTACTGACCTAACAATACTATAGAGTAGAGATAGAGATAATGAAATTGTTGTGAATGCTCTAAGAGAATCATAAATAAGAAGAAGAGAATGTAGATAAAATTAATTTTCGTATAATTCCCCAATTTACACCATCTCACACTGATGCAAGTACATGATAATGGTCGTAAATAAATTACAATAATCTAAACGACGTAGCATCATTCAAACCAACTCCCTTCGGGCGTATCTAATGGTATGCCGTCTCAGCCACAGCTGATACATCACCATATGAAACGCATCGTACGGCTGAGGAGCCGCGTTCCACACCAAATGCCGACTGGCCGTCACACCCAATTCCCTCATCCGCTCATACCGATCTTCTCTAATTCCACCCAACACCGCCTTCAGCCCCTTCACTCCGCCACCTGTTCCCACCACCACCGCAATCTCCGACCACCTCAGCACGTCCATCAACGGCAGATCCTGAATCGGACGGTCAGTGATCACCGCCGGCACGCATCCCGATGCTAACGCCTCCACCATCCACGCCACGTCACCATCATACATAAACAAACAATATTTACTACTCCTAATTCTCCCCATACGATCCGACGGCTCAGATTCGATCACAAACTCGGGATCATCGATCAACTCGTCAACAAAACTCCAAGTTGACTTTACACGCGAATCCAATTTCATATAGCCGAGAAACGATGTCGTTCGGTTGGCCAGCGCTTGAGGAAGCTCGATCGGGGATGGGTTCACCGGAGGGAGAGTTATGTCCTTGTGAGGAATAAAATTACCTGAGGTAGTAGGAAAACAAGAGATTTGCACTGAATTCTTCTTCAATTCGACGATGTTTCGATCGGAGGTGTATTCGATGCCGGAGCGAGACAAGAAGAAATGGTCGGCGCCGAGCGAGCTGTTCCAGTACGGGAGGCTTTGCCGGAGCTCTCTTACGAGTCGCGCGAGAGAGCGCGTGGAGAGGTCTGAAAAGGGGACGAAGAAGAGGTGAGCTTCTTTTGGGTTTTGGGTTACGAAGGAGCTCTGGAGGAGAGAGGAGTGAAAGAGAGACTCCGGCGGCGTGGGGAAGGTGGCCGTGAAGGGTTTGGGAGGGGTGTGAATGTAAATTTTGAAAATTGAGAGCATTTTTTGGTAATTTGGGAAGAGGGTCGTGGGTGAAAGGTAGGGCGTTGAGCCGACGAGGTGTTTGGGTTGGACGGCCGTGAGGAGAGAGAAGAGAAAGAGGAGAGAGAGTGGAGTAATGATAGCCATTGGAACTGACAGTGAAGAAGTTCCAATTTCAAGTTAATGGAGGGGCAGAAGTGGTTGCAGATGGGATTGGTAACACGTTTTCTACTTTTCTCCGGTGATGAGGTTTGGCATATACGACTTTATGGCTACTGGCCTCCTAAAAGATTTGCTGGAGTGCATTGAACTAAAAAATGATTAATGCTACAGAAACAACTAATTTTATAATTTTTTTATAAAGTGTTGAGCTGGCATACTTTATCTTGGCATACTTTATCTTAAGCTTTTTAAAAATTAAAATATCACGTTAAAAATTAACAAAGTAAATTAGAAAAAAAAAATTAATAACGTTTGCAACAAAATCATTTCCCTCTCTCTTTCTGCACCTTTTTCTCTCTGCGGCTCCCTCTGCCTCAGCACCTCTATGCACTTCTTGTCTCCTTGTCATAAAATTCTCACATTCCAACCAACGCCACTGTCAATTCGCTGGAATCGTTGCAGAATCCGCCGAAACCATGACTGAAAACAGTATTGCAATCCCATCTCTGTTAGTACCGTCGTGAGCATGGTGTTTCCATGTCATCTGGCTCCTTCTCGGTAACGAAAACGGTTACACTGTTTCAGTATTGAAATTTGTTTTTGATTTTTATTTTTTTTATTCAAGTAATTCATACGAGGTTTCAATGTCAATGAATACTCCAGTGATTGCTTTGTTTGCTGAATTGGGTGTACCTGTGATGAGTTTTAGGGTTATTGCAATAGATAATTCTTATTAACTTTGTCAATATGAACTTATGCTTGTAATGTGTTTGTTTAAATGCATGTGAAGAATTTGCTTGACACCGTTGGCCATGGCTGAGAACGGTGTTACAATCCCATCTGATGAGAATGATGCTCCCACTTCGATATCTAGTGCTTCTAATTCTTCTACTTTTGATAATTCTTCAACTACTTTAGATAACAGAGATATGCATGCTTTAGATAAGAAAACTATTTGTAGTCAAACATGCCAACATTCTGCTATTAAAAACGTATTCATTCTATAGAAACAAAGGAAATTATATATATATATATATATATATATATATATGATATGATTACAAATCAATTTGGTAGGTACGCATATAATTTCGTCACTCGAAGAGATTCAATATTGAAAATATTGTAAATAGGATTAGTGATTATTCACTCACATTCAATGAATAAGTTGGTTGTTTTTTGTAATGTGACTCAAACTCTAGATTAATAAGAAATTGTTATTTTTTCCTGATTCAATCAAAGACAGAACTTTATGGGATTATTTTATGCTTAAATACGGTGTTGCAATCCCATGTGACATAATTTTTAAAGTTTATATGACATAATTTTTAATTTTTATGGCATTATTTTATGCTTGACTAAGGTGTTGCAATCCCATATGACAAAAATTTTAAAGTTTATATGACATAATTTTTTAATTTTATTGAATTATTTTATGCTCGACTACAGTGTTGCAATCCCATATGACAATTTTATTACAGGTTAAGTTGAGAGATGACCACAGGGTTTGGGCGATTTCACTTAACCATTGTAGTCGAAGAAAGCTACATTTAAACTCCTGACTTTTTGAGTTGAAGTGAAAACGTCACATTTTCCATCCAACTTAACTGTGCGTGTACGTCAAACGCTAAAAACACGTGAAAAGGGACTTTAACGATTTAAAAAGACTGAAATACCCTTCTTCTTCCTCTTTTTAAAAGATATCCCTCTGTTCTCCCTTCAACCTTCAAACCCACGGTCTCCTCTCTCCTCTGCCGCATCTCCGCCCTCGGTCTTTGGAGAAGCGATGAGTGAAGCCGGGAGCTCAGCCTTGGTCGTATATGGTTTGAAGAAGATGATGTGTTGTGGGTCAAGGGTTGGTGTTTAGTGTTTTTGGCCCTTACTTCATCCAATAAAGCAGCTCCTCCTCATTCCTCTCATGGAATCATCACACCAACTGAAACCCAATTGGTATCTCTCATTCATGCCTCCAAAAACACCCAGCAACAGCCACTCTTCAAACAGTTGGGTCGTGACCCAACTCATTTCTTCATGTTCTTTACATAAATCCATCAATTATGCGCTTTCAATCTTTAGTCATCATAATCCCAATTTGTTTGTCTTCAATGCTTTAATTAGAGCACTAACAAATAATTCTTGTTTTGAGAGCTCAATTTCCCATTTTGTTTACATTTTGAGGCTAAATATTCGACCTGATCGGCTCACGTATCCGTTTGTTCTCAGATCGAGTGCGGGTTTGATTGAGGGTAGGGCTGGTATGATGGTTCATGGTGAGATTTTGAAAAGGGGTCTTAAGTTTGATTCATTTGTTCGAGTTTCTTTGGTTGATATGTATGTTAAAGTTAAGTTATTGGGTTTTGCTTTACAATTGTTTGATGAAAGTCCTGAAAGAAATAAGCTAGGGAGTGTGTTGTTATGGAATGTATTGATAAATGGTGGCAAAGTGTTTGGCCAATGATCCGGAGAAGAGGCCAACTGCAGGGGAGCTTATAGATCATAAATTCTTCAAGTATTGTGGAAATGTGAGAGTTTTTGCAGATAGTGTTCTTAAAAACAGAGAGAATGCTTCTATCTTGTCACTAGCCTAGTGTAGCACCATAATTCAATTTTGAAGGAACTTACAATTAGGATGCTTTTATCATTCGCATAATGAATACTTAGTTGTTAATTCTTGTTTGTACAGGTGATTACTCAGAATTTGATCACCAATAACGTGAAGCGTGATTATACAACATGTAGTACAAGAAAGTTTTTAATACTATTATTGTGTGGTGGTTTGGCACATCTTATGCTATCTCATACGAGTACTGTCCATTCTGTTTCTGATGGTCTAGCAAAAGATATTGGTGTTAAGGGAAGAGATGCTTTAATCATGGATGGTAGTAGTAGATTTGGGAGGTTCTGGAGAAAACCTCCAAGACTGCCTCCTTAATTATCACCCGATGAAATGGGTAATAACAGCATATCTGTTCGTGATCATGGGAAGTTAAATGCAGGGTCTGATTAGATAGGTAGGCAGCAAAAGGTTAAAAGTGCATTCTCTCATGCATGGTCTGGGTACAAAAAGTATGCAATGGGTTATGATGAACTTATGCCATTAGACCAGAGAGGAGTTGATGGTTTAGGAGGACTTGGTGCTATTGTTGTGGATGCTTTAGACACAGCTATGATAATGAGACTCGATGAAGTTGTCTCTGAAGCAGGTTCATGGGATTAGCTTTGGATCCTACCTGCTTTATATTTGTTGTGCTTTTCTATTGCTGTTTGGTGTGGAGCTATTTTTGGTTGTTTTTATAAATGATTTTGCAGCTGGGTTGTTTATGCTTCCGTCGGTACCGAGGGCCTTGAGAAAAGTTTTACTCCCAAGCCAAAGTTATGGTTGGCGTGAAAAATAAATACAAACAGAGATGTATTACTTATGGTGAGAAATCTGTGAATGCAAAAGCTGGAGGTACAGACACCTTGGAGTTCATTGGTTAAGAAAGCTCTCTGCAGTGTACTTTTCTTTGTTGATCATGGTAGTTCTAAAGCTTTTACTTTTACTATTTCAGTTAACTGTGATTAACTAGCCAGACCTAAAGAACTCTTTCTCTGTAAGTTGAGATCTAATAATGCAACTTATTTCAAGTTTTTCTCTGTGCTAGTACAGAGTATGTAACACACCTACCTCCCTCTAATTAAATTGGCCATTTTCTAACAAGCGTGCTTTAAAGAAAAAAGACAAAAAAGAGTGTCAGTCAATTCTATAAGAAATGGGTGTTTTAAAGTGAGGGTAATTAAGTCTTTAGCCAAATAAAGTAACGGAGTTAAGACGGAAAACACTTTTTCACTTTAACTCAAAAAGTCGGGAGTTTAAATGTAGCTTTACTGACTACAGGTGGTTAAGTGGGAAACCGCTAAAACCCTAGGTGGTCATCTGAACTTAACCATTTTATTCTTAAAGTTTTGTATGCTCGGCTTTTGAATGGTTTAAACTTTTGTATTTTTAACTAAGTAATTGAATAGTATTTCTAATAGAAACAATCATGTGATTGTCAGACAATGAAGACTACATGTCTTCAAATGAATAAATTGTCATTGATGAGGAAGAAAATGAGCAAAAGTTAAAGATCGAATATATTTTAGAAAAGAAGCATGAGGTCAACAAGATTTTAAATGAAAATGAAATTGTTTTAGAACCAAAGGTAGGGATGATGTTTAATTCAGAGGAAGAAGTTAGAGCATATTATACGCAATATACTAAACAAACAGGTTTTGGTGTGTCAAAGAGAACCTCTAAACTTGGATATGATGGGAATTTAAAATCTTTCACTATTTCATGTGTTAACAGAGGCAAGGCAAAAAGTAAGACAACTAATGCTCTTAAACCGAGACCCAAAAAAAATATTGGGTTCAAAGGCAAGATTAATGCTACTTGTTGTCCTAATGGAAAGTTTACATTGACTAGTGTTGTGCTTGACCATGTCCATACTTTGAGCCTGGAAAAACTAGATATTTTAGATGTCATAAATAGATGGACTCTTATGTGAAAAGAAGGCTTGAGTTAAATGATAAAGCTGGAATTCGTATCAGTAAAAACTATAAATCAGTTGTTATTGAAGCATGAGGATTTGAGAAGCTTCCATTTGGAGAGAAAGAATGTAGAAATCATGTTGACAAAGCAAGGCGGCTTTAACTTGGGGTGGGAGGTACTATAGCACTTCGTGACTATTTTGTTAGAATGCAAGAGAAGGATGACCGATTTATTATGTAATGGATGTGGATGATAGGTCTTGATTGAGGAATGTGTTTTGGGCGGATGCAAGAAGTAGAGCCACATGTGAATATTTTGGGGATGTTATAACATTTGACACAACATACTTGACAAATTTATTTAAAATGCCATTTGCTCCATTTGTAGGAGTGAATCATCATGGTCAATCAATACGTTCTTGGGTGTGGTCTAATATCAAACGAGAATATTGATACTTTTGTTTGGTTGTTTGAATCATGGATGAAGTGTATGTCAGGCTGAATTCTAAAAATAATTATAACTGATCAAGACCAAACTATGAAGAGAGTAATTGAAATAGTATTCCCTAAAATTAAACATATGTTTTATTTATGGCATATAACGAAGAAAATTCTTAAAAAATTTAAAAGATATTCTCAATATGAGGCGATTCTCAATATCAGTTTTCCCAGTCTTGCAAAATATAAACTAACTAAATTCTGGTCTGAATTAATAATTATTATTAATAAAATAAATTATAAAAGAAATGGACTTTATAAAGTAGCAGATGAAGATAAACGGTCCAGTAATTTTGTAAGCTAGAAACACGAATTGAGTCTGGGTGGTGTAGTCGGTTATCACGCTAGTCTCACACACTAGAGGTCCCCGGTTCGAACCCGGGCTCAGACATACCTGTTTTCAAAAACTAAATTTTCTATTTGGGAGATTGATATTTTCTTAAATATTTTTAATATGTTTTAATATTAAAAATAAATGTAAAAAATAATAAATAATATTAGAGGTCTCAAAAAACATGACAATAATTATTTTAATAATACTTTATTACGTAGTTAATTACATAAAATCTCTACCCAACCAATGTAATACAAACATATCATTTGAGACAATTTTAAATTTCAATTTATTATTAATAAATTAGAGGAGAGAGTACAAATTTATATTTCAATTTGTTATTGTATTGGTATGTGTATATTAATTGCTTTAATTGATTCCTTAATACTAAATTTGTTCTTTTGTGGAGAGATGGTGAATTAAGTCGAGTCATTCATTAAAGATATGATTGCTTTATTTTTTATAGCTAAAATGTAATATAACCAAGGGTTATTTAGTTTATGTAAATTTTATCACTTTAGACATACCTTGAAAATAATTTTTTTGTCATTTAAGCCATTATTTTGGGGATGAAGAGAATATATTTCTAATAAACTTATATGTTGGGACAAATGAAGTTTACACGTTATCAGCAAATTCAATATTTTTTTCTTTTTAAATGCAAACTCAATAATTTTCACTAAAAGAGAGTAATGCTAAGTATTTCAAATGATTCGATATCAATATATTTTTTTAAAATAAACAACCTAAGGACTAAAAAATATTATTGGTTCAAAATATCTGATATAACGAAAAGAAATACATTAACATTAGGATGAGTTTCTTCCAACCAGAAGACAACAACATTAAAATCAACACTATTTTCATATGAAAAGAAATACATTAACATTAGGATGAGTTTCTTCCAACATGTAAGACAACAACAACAAATCAACACTATTTATTTTCGTATGAGTTTTGATATTTTTTAGTATATACCTATAAGGAAGGGGAGGTAATTTCTTTCTTATATAAAAGAAGAAAATGTGAAAATATAAAAATTAAATATAAAAATATTAGTCTAGCCCAACTGTACTAGACCCAACTGGAAATAAGTCTAGCCCGCAAGCACTAAAAGCCCATCTCCGTTGGCCCAAGCCCAGTTCAAGCGGCGCGGTAAAAATGGTAGTTTACTTTACCGGTCAGTCTATTTGTCCTCGTAGAAAGAGAGAGCTTTGTTTCTTTTTGCTACAGCTCATCACTTAAAAGCTTCTGAACTAAGCAAAACAAAAACAATAAGGTTAGGGCTCGTTTCCAAATTTCGATCAGATCATCAAAATGAATTTTGGAAATTGAGAAAATCACTTAATCTCTCTTCATATCGATCTTTCCCCCGTTCTCTCATTATGTCATCGGAAGAATCCTACACTGGTCTTCCCACCAGCCACTTGCTTGGTTCAGTTCCGGTATTATTTTTTAATCTCCATAAATGTGTGTGTAGATGTATAAATTGCCCTAATTTGCTGGTTGTTGGTCAATTTTTTTTTGTATTAAATTGTTGTTAATAGGTCCAAGAACTCGATTTTGATTGCATTAGGATTTGGCAATGGATGTATCCAAAATGTTAATGTAACAGAAGTTCAAACATAATATGTTTCCTAATTGATTGATTACTGTTTTTGTGCTTTATTTAACCAATTTAATGTTTGTTTCCTAATTTAAGCATTTGATAAGTATAATGTTTTATGTATTGAAAATCATGTTATCAGGTTCTGACTTACGGGTTTGTACTGAAAGGATATCGCAAGAGTCCATGTGAATATGATTCCATTTGCAGTGCGTGCTGCTGTTCCATTTTATTATTTAAATAATTTTGTCATCTTCTTCATCAATGAGCTAATGATTTTGGTTCAAGTCCCCATTTTTGGTTTTGATTTTTTTTCTAGGTTGACTAAAAAGGTTTATGGGTTCTTTATTTATGTAATTAATATATGTCGTTTTATTTAAACTAGGATTAGATAGTTATTTATGTGAAAATATATTGATGGCTTGATGCACTTCCTAATTAATGACAGGATCTATTAGTTTGTAATGTCACTATGCTTTTATAATTTTGGAGAACTTGTTGAGTTTTCTGAAAATTTATTACATTGATACTTGAGGATTATATCTTTGTAATTGCCGAGTTATGCTTTTAATGTAAATATTTGATTTATTTTTATACTTGATATTCAATATGCAGGCTGTTATCAGTGAAGAAAAGGATACAACTACACATCACAGTAAGCTCTTATTCAAAATGTTTTTCTAGCCATCGATGTGCTTGTAATGAAGTCTAAATGACATATTTTTTGCCCATTATTCCTTGGTGCAGTTCCTGAAGCAAATCTGCAAATATTTCCTACAAATAATGGTGGAATAGGGCGGGGATATCAAACTATTGGTGGTCCTAGTGGTATGTCATTTAAGTAACTTATTTCTAAGTGTTGGTGTTTGATGAGAAACATCAACTGTACTTACAAAAATTAACAGTCAAAATTCTTGTTCAATTCATATAGTTATCCTGTAGTCTACTCAGTTGTATAGACTCTTTCTTCCATTTACTCATAGCTGTAAGTCAAAAAAGGATTTCAATATTGTGTGCTGCGTGGTGTAGTCCATCTTACCTACACCCTTTTTCTAGTAATTCAAGAACAGAAATAATGGGTAATATACCAAAAATAAAAGATAGTTTTGGCTGCAGCATTGTCAGCGTCCCAGAGCTGTCGGTGTTTATGCGGAATTCTAGCAAGATAAGGAAGCTTTTTAGTATTATCAGTTATGTAAATGTGAGGATATACTAAATAGTTTTCTTTTGTTTCATTAAGTTTGATACAGAAAATGGGGCTGGAAAAGCAAAAGTATTACCCGGAAGGCAGGGGTCCCATAGTCTCAATTGCCCCTGTTAAACATTTTAAAAATCCCTTTGATTATATGTAATGAAAGTGCTCAGTAGATCATATTTCGATTACTCCTTATCTCCTATAAGTGGCCATGTTACTAAAACTAGCTTTTGTGGCACATGCATTGTTGCATGTGTGGTTATTGCAAGGATAAGAAAATAAGAACTTCATCAAATTTGGTGGATAACATAAGAAGGGACAAAATAGGAATATAACAAAACTTGCAAGGGCAAAAGGGACAGGAGATTGTGATCCGTGGACACGAATGTAACGTCAGCTGCCCACCACGGTTTTGTAATATAGATCTACGTGGCCCACCTTGCCAAGTAAAAGGTAAAGTTGTACCAATTAGTTATATGTGGAGAGTAGGACTGATCATTTGGTTATAACCGAACCGAATAGGTTATTCGGTTATAACCGAATACCGAAATATTCATAATTTCACTATCCGAAATACTAACCGAATTTGGCAATAACCGAATTACCGAATTGTAAATTCGGGTATTTCGGTTAATAACCGAACCAACCAAAATTGAAACTGATTGAAAGCAAAATCACCAAATCAGACGAATAAAAATCAATAAAATCGTGCCCAATTCGAACTGAGATGAAAAACTTAAGATTACAATCCAAAACAACAAACCCAAATCAGAGCATGAACATGATAGGCAGTAGGTGCAACATGAATTCAGATCGGCATGGATCAATCCCAGAATCCATAAAACCACCGGAGATGAGTAGTGCCAAACCCAGATTCCGCCAAGCTCCATAAGAGATCTAAAAAAAAAACTCAGATCAAGAGAAATCTCCTTCCAAAACTAACACCAGCACATAACCATCAAGATCCGTAACCCCCAACCAAAATAGAGTCACCCCTCAGATCATAACTCCTTCATCAAGTATACAATTACCCTCTACTAATCACACAAGAACAACACAATCTAGCAACTCGAACTTTGTAAAAGCATAGATCGAAAAGGGAGTTTCGATAGGGTTCAAATAGATACAGAGTAGAGATGGTGGGTTGAGAGTTGGAAGAGGGAGGGAGGAAGGAGGAGGCGGGTAGCAGTTTGGGGTTATAGAGTGAGATTTGGGCGCTGTCGTTTTGTTCATTTTGATAGTCTGTCTCTCTCTCTCTCTCTTAATACTGCAACTCACCTTTAGATAGCACTATATATATATTCGTTCGGTAATTTGGATACCCGAATAACTTATTTTTTAAAATCAAACCCAAAACCGAATACCGAGAAATAAATTGGATATAACCGAAATTAGAAAAAAAATCTAAAAACCGAAATAATTTGCTTAAAAAATTTTGGTTGTGTTCAGTAATTCGGTTTTATCCGTTTTTTGCTCAGTCATACTGAAGAGCCTATCAGTCTAATACCAGGGAAGTTTTGCCCATAATATATAAAGTGTAAAGAGATGCATTTCATATAGGATTTTTAAGGCAAAAAAAAGAAAAAGAAAATCCAAATTATATAATAACTTGTTTTCTACCCAATGACATTAATATAACATTGATTGCGATTGTTTACATACATACATATATATAATTTGTAAATAAATTAATCATGTATATAAAAAGGTATCAATTTGAGATATCATCCTGGTACATGTGGAATACACAAAAAGATATACAATAGCCAAACAAACTGTAGAAGTAGGGCATTCAACCCGGTCAACAAAAGGCCATATCAAGCTAATAAGCCAAACTCCTCTACAAGATTGACAAAAGAATCTGTCTAGCCCGGATAAGACATTAAGCCAAAACAAAGAGGAGGCTCAGGGAAACTGATTTAATATAACAATTGAATGCTCCATTTGTTCAAAATATCTAAAGTTTCTCTCTCCATAAGACTAACCAAAAGTAATGAGGCACCATATTCTGAGTCCCTACTACTCTTTGGAAGCGTTGCTCCCCTCTAGGCCTCCAACAATGCTCAAACTGATCTTAGCATCACCCAAGGCATACCACCAAAAAGCATAAAAGATACCTAGTTTATTTGCCACAGATCTCTAATGATCTCAAAATGCATAAGCAAATGGCACGCTGAGTCTCTATCCTTCTTGCACTTATAACTCTGATTAACCAAATGCTTATCCCTTTGCCATAAGGATTTCTGGGCCAAAATAGTTCCAAAGCAATCTTCCAAGATAAAAAGGCCACCTTCTTTGACACCGCCACACGCCAGATGCTTTTCCAAGGAAAACACTACCCTGCATTCGTAACTCGGGATCCATAATAATAACAAACCTAAACTTCTTGTGAGGGATACACCTCTCCGAGTCAACTTCCTCATGACTTGGAGATAGAACCATAAATGATCGTAAATGGCCTTCAATGTACCCGCGTCCCTACCTCCGCAGAATAGATATTACGCCATGATCTTTGAAAGACTGGTTGCCATGGCATGCAAATCAATTATCTGAATTATTTTTTCAAAAAATGTCTATAATTAGCTTTGGTTTTAGTTATTCATTTAATGCTATTATTTTTAGGAAATTGTAACTATTGTTATTTCTGACTACATTTTACGAGTGCATTCTTAGAATTGTTAAATGCAGTCCACATTTCTACATTACGGGCTATTTGAGGATAAAATTTGTTTTTTTGCAACTCTTGCGGCATTGATGAATTGGCAAGTTCGTTTTGTAATTATCTTCTCGAGCACCCCTCCCCCCCATACACAAAAAAAAAATGTATGCAGTATGCGGTTCACTCATAGACCTGCTTCTTTGATTTAATAATTTTATAGTTCTTACACTATGATCATAAACTCGCCTATTTTCATTAGATACAGGCAGTAAAGCATATCTTGACTTTGCTTTTCCAAATTAACTTCCTTAATATCTTCCCATGGTCACAATACTTTGAAACTTTGGATTTAATTTCAATAGCACTCATTATTATCAAAAGTCAAAACAAGTCAGAATAACAAAGAGTTGGAATGAAATATGCCAACTATTTTGCAAACGAGTTTATTTATTTTTATTTGTGCGTGTGTTTTTGGTGTGGGTGTGGGGGTGGGGGGTTAACAAGCTATGCTTCGTCCTCAAAAACCAATGGAACTCTCTTCAAGTCTATTATTTCTGCTTTATGGCCAATTTGATTCCAAGTGATTAATATTCATTGTTTTCTTCTACTTCCTCATCCCCCTCTGATGATCATTTTACTTAAAAAAGAATTTGATGCCTCCATTGGAACTTTGCTGTGTCAAAAATTAAGCAGAATGAAATCGAATCAGGATTTGTTTGGGTATAATGGGGTCTGACAGGTCAGTGGTAAGTGCTAATATTTTTTTTTTTGATTTAGGAAAATAACTTATATAGCAAGTGCAATATTTGCCATAACTATTAAAACACGAGGGTGATTGCATACATGTTTGTGATTATTCAATGACTTCACCCCCCCTCCTGACCACAATCACGCACTCACATACATACACAAACAAATAGCCCCATCAAGTTAATTTTGATCCGTTTGAAAGTGGTTTAGTACCTTCTAACCTGAGTAAGGGTTATATATGCAGAAGGAGACGGACAGCAATCCACAAACAGCTGGAAGGGAGTATTTAGCATCTCATCGTATACACAGTATTTTAATGTAGATACAGATATTGTCTTGAACAGAATGACTAGTTCTTTGTTTCCAAGTGGAGATTTTTTCAGCAAGATTGATGCAAATCCTGATCTGTGAGTTCTGCATTTTGCATTGATATACCTGTATAGAACTATAAAACTATATAAGGCAGTTTAATTTCCCTTAATATTCATGCTAAACGAAAGGGAAAGAGTGGAATTTCATTTTTGTTTATATTCATATATTTTTCTACAGTGGGTGTGGGGTGGAGGGGCTTCAATTTTGATTGGGGAGGGATACAAATTTTTAACGTTGTGAATGAACAGTCTGGATATTGATTTTTAACAATTGAAATGTAAAATTTCTTGCCACCTACATAACTTTAAATAATTCTATGTTTTACAGGCCACGTGCATCGCGTGTGTCCCATCAATAGTTGTCATAATTTTAGTAAGTCCTAACAAGTCTTTTTGGGTTGAGGTGCTACATTTTTCACATTTCAGTTATGGGCTTGTTTGGATCTCCACCACGTTGGTATTTGTTATTGCTTCTCTTGGAAATTGTGCCACATATCTGATGCACAAAAGAAGTGACAGCAAGAGTTTGTGGAGCTTTGATGTCAGCTTCGTTAATATGGCAGCAGGCTCAGTGTATGGTTATGCACTTGTTGTGCCACTAGTATTTTACTTCTTGCTCCAGTATCTGGGTTCAAACGTCAGCCTTATACGCTTTTGGTGCATGTGGGGATATTCACTTTTCATATTTATCCTCAGCTCTGTAAGTAATAATCCATGTTGTGGCTTGGTATATCTATTTGATTAGTGAATTATATAACCCCTCTGTTCCAAAATATAAATTTTTTAAAGTCAATTTGAGATTTTTTCATATTTAAAATTGATGCAATCAATTCAACCTTTAAAAACAATAAATCCTTTGATTAGTAGTACTTTTTAGTTGGTTTGCATTTTTTATGTGTTGCATAAAACTAATGAATTCTAAAAAACCGCAACCCAACACCGCAGGGGAGGGCAGAGGAACAGAAAAAAACAAATACATATTTGAAATCTATAATGTCCTATTTGGTTGAAACTAGCTTCAAACACTGCAAGTAGGTCAGGTTCAATATGGCATATAGTCTACATAAAACAGCATCTTCAGCTTCAGTAACCTGCCATTTTCAGGTCTGTGAAGAAGTATATTGTATGTGCTGTTTTGCATCTGGTGAAGTTACTTGCATGTTATTAGAGCCCTCCTCTAATCAAAATGAGCCTGATAAAGTTAATTGGATACTAAGGAATTAATCTAATATTTTTCTTGCCATTCCCCTCCCTCTCAGAGCCACCACAGATATAGTGCTTGCATGTGACAAAATTACAATTTCCTGAAATCTGAACCAAAGAAAATAGAATCACTTTGAGCAGTAAATTACTCATGTTACATCTGTGCGTGGTGCAAGTAAGAGATCTATTATTTTAGGGCCACCTCCAATTCCACCTACCATGCAGATCTTGTGATTTCTCTGTCATGCTAACATTATCACTGCCATGCTAAAAATCATTTGTTTCTCTGTTTCTTTGTGATTGGGACCACTGGCGTATAATCCTAAAAACAATTTGAATAAGCACTATGGAGCCTTCGTATTTACCTGTTTAATATTTACTTTCCAGATATTAAGCTAAATTTAGATTTCCTTCAGGGTAAGTTGTAATCAGTGAAACACTAATATGTCCTTGGAATAAATGCAGTTTCTATTGGTTATCCCAGTCGAGTTTCTACGGTGGACCATCATTGTGATCGCTGGTGCTGCATCAGCTAGCTTTGTCACTTTAAATCTCCGGTCATATATACAGGCAAATGATCTGACAATGGTGCTGGTTGCTGCATGCGTTTTGCAGTATGGATTGGCATTCTTCATCAAGATGTGGTTCTTTCCCTAAGCTTCTTGGCCTAGTAGGATCTTTGTACTCACCAGGCCAATTTCTTCTCGTTTTGTAAAAGAGAAGTTCGACTAGGTAGTCGCCCAGATTAAGCATCATCTTTGGAAGATGAATGTTCTGTTTTCAGCATGGGAGTGCTCAGTAGGTTTGGTTGCAGTAAGGGGACACTAAGGAGCGAGTCATTTTAAGTTGGTGATTTTAGTGAAGCTGGTTATGGTGGGTTGGTCTGTGTTTAGAATGGCAATGTCTCAGAAAAAGCATCTTTATTATTTTTAAGTAGTTGTATTTTTTGGAGAGTTTTTTTTTTCCTTTCCTTTTATTTGAACTTGACTTTGTAAATAGACAAAGCTTAACTATGTAGTTACTAAATATTTGCTTTGGTAATGCAAATCCATTTTAAAATGAAAACATGACTGTAAATTAGAAACTATTTGTTTGAAGTGTCGTTAGCGACGGTGAGAACTGTCGTTATTTTATGTAAAAAATATCATTATTTTTTGTTATGGATTTATGAGTTTCCAAAAAATAAGCACATGACAGTATGATTGTGCAGTGTGTATGGCCAGTCTTGCTCATGTTGCTTTCACTCTCATCCTCAAACACGTGTTGATTCGTCTTTATTTTTTCTGTCCTCTCTTTTAAATTTTGACACATAATCTCTTATTTAATTTTAAAATTAATTAGTGTTAAAAGAAGAGATTAAGTGTAAAAATTCATAATCAAAACTCGCCAACTCCTCATTTCTCACGTGCCTCTCTCCTCTTCCTCGAGTAACTCGTCCAGGTTATTCTCATCTTCTTCAGTACACAAATATAACTACCAAAATTAAACATCAAATTATTACTCCTTCCGTTCCTTAATATAGGTCGTTTTAGAGTTGTGCACAAGTATTAAGGAAATGATTGTATAACATTAACTATAATATCAATTGTCTATATTGTTCTTGTATTGGAAGAAGAGATTGTTATTTATTGGACAAAAAAATAGTGAGAGAACCAAAGTTACATTTAATATTTGGGGTAATATTGAAAACTAAACAATTAATACTTACTTGAAATTCTCAAACGACTTATATTAAACAACAAAAATATTTCTCTAAAACGAATTATATTAAGGAATGAAGGGAGTAAAATTTTACAACCACATGTTTTGGGGATTAACATTTCTAGTAGCTTTTCATTTCTCATATGATTTTTTACGTATATTTAAGTTCATATTATGGGAAAAGATATGCTTCACTGCATTCACATTTGTTTATATCGAAAGGTCAGATTGATATTGGATGAGTCAGTCCTTAGTTTAAGACATAGTGCTGAAATAAGAAAAAAGCTAGAGAGAGAAGAAGAGATGGTTTATGGCACCCTCACAATTGTACCTAAGTTTCATAGAAACAGAAGAAAACAGTTACTTAATGATGTACCCCCCTCTAAGATAAATGGACGTTTCCCATCTTTCTTGTCAGCTTTACAATAAAGCATAAAATCATTCCAACTTCCTGGTCAGTCCTCTTCAAAATATAACAATATAAGCCCTCTCTCAAACTCCATTTTATGGAGCAGTTATGCGAGCTTATGACATAATTTGGCAGAACCTATTATTACACGTCCTTGCTATGCAATCGTCATGCAAGAGAAGGAATGTTTTAACAAGAGTTGCCTGTAAAAGATGATTCTTGCATCTTATTTCATAAAAACCATAAATATATTCGAGGCCTTCCAAAAAAAAATTATAATGCTTAACAGTAAAGGAGATGCCACATCCTTAGATAACCACCATTTCAGGTTTTTGCATTCATATTACTTCTATGTCGATACCCTGAATGATGAGGAAGAGTAACTGAAAAATCTCTGAAAGCTAGAGACCGACCAAACAATACATCCTATTCCAGTAGACAACTCTTCAAAGTTTCTTAAGCTTAAGGCAAGGACAGAGGTGTAGAAGACTGTAAAGTTCAACTAATTCTGTGTCAGAAGGCGATGTGCATGCTACCTATATACCGTACCGTAGCATACTGGTTTTTCTGGTGTTTTTTTACTTCCCCTTCCCCCTTGATTTTGAAGTATTTTTTTCGGTTTATTTTCCAAATGGAAGCGGCTTTGCTGGTGGCAATGTCATCAAAGTACTTCAAGGAGAGCGTATAGGTACTCTTTTCCATCGAGATGCCCATAAATGGGTCCCAGTTGAACATGTTGGTGTACGTGAGATGGCCATTGCTGCAAGAGAGAGTTCCAGACGGCTTCAGGGACCAATCTCATTGTACATTGATCATCTTTTATATTTCTTCCACAACAAGAGCCGTTTTTTTGCCTGTACAGCTTCTGTTGCATGTGTATACACATTTTTTTGCTTAATTTAATGGCATGATGTTGGTGATCAATTGCTGTGTGATTTCTCTTACAGGCCATTTCTTCACAAGAAAGAAGTAGGATTTTGCTGGACATAGCTAATGCTCTTCAAGCAAATGAAAGACTTATCTTAGCTGAAAAAGAAGTTGATGTAGCTGTTGCACAACAGGCTGGATATGAAAAATCATTAATATCCCACTTGGCTTTGAAGTCTGAGAAGGCAAGACAACCAATCATAAGGGATCATCTACTTTATTTATATTTATGATTAGGACATTATGTTCGTGAAGATGTGTTATCTCTGATGATCACTATGCTTCCAGCTTGCAGATGGATTAATCTTAGAGAAGATATCATCTCCCTTGGGTGTTCTTCTGATTATTTTCGAGTCTCGACCTGAAGCATTAGTTCAGGTATATGGAGTTGCATGCCTTTGAACTAGTATTAATGGTTAGAAAGTTCAAAGGGATGCTACTTAAGTTATGATTGTGGTATTTTGGTACCAGAGCTTGCAGTTTTTACTTTTTACCTTTCTGTATTAGATCTTGTGGTATTTGAGCCCTTCTATATGCTGCATTCCCCCTCACCCCCTCAGAAATAGAAAGATGACATTGGAATTGAATCAATTGACAATGTTTGAGTCAAATTTCAGGGTTGTAAGGATCTTAACGGACAGGTTGTTTGTTTTGTATTGTTTTTCTGTTTTCCATTTTTGGTAGACTCTCTTAATGAAGTTCAGGTGGGGTTATACTCTATAAGTTTGTTCTTGATGCTACCTTTTATTTTTTGACTCAGATCCAATATATAAGTTTAATTGTTCGAGTTTGTTGATATTCTAACTTAAATCTTCAGAAAGGAACACAAGCTCTATGTGAGCTGCCTGAAAACAATGCATTTGTAAACTCTCTTTCCTCTTTCTATGGATAAGATTGGTCTGTAAACTAACAGGCTTATCCCCGTAACTCTTTATTGTCTATGTAGTTTTTTTTCTTCTTTCCATTGATCGTAGAATCCCGTAGTTTTTCTGTGATTTGTACAGATAGCTTCGTTAGCAATTCGGTCAGGGAATGAGCTCCTTTTGAAAGGAGGAAAGGAGGCCAAACGATCAAACACGATCTTGCACAAGGTCTGATTTTTTGCACAAATATAGTTGTTCTGTTGTTTCTTCTTTATGATACAACATAATTTCTTTTAATTTTTAATTCTTTTCTACCATCTCAACTGTGTCAGTCTCAGTTCTAAATCATATCAACATTTCCCCTTTATTTCCAGGTTATTACTTCAGCTATCCCACAAAGTGTGGGTGAAAAGCTAATTGGACTTGTGACTTCTAGAGAAGAGATTCCTGATTTGCTCAAGGTGGGTTGATATGTGGATTCCGACTTATAAACTAAAACATTTTGTTTACTGAAATTTTAGCTGTTTTGACATGTAATTTGGTACTTATCATTTGATGTGATTGATCTTGTGATTCCAAGAGGCAGCAATAAACTTGTTTCTCAAATCAAGGCTTCAACGAAAATTCCAGTTCTAGGCCACGCTGGTAAAGATAAAATTTTAACTTGAATAACTATCTGTAATAATGCGTTGCATCAAGCATATGTGCAGATGCTGGATGATGTGGTAAAGTTTTTTTCTTCCCAGATGGAATTTGTCATATTTATGTTGATAAGTCTGCTAATATGGATATGGCAAAGCAAATCGTTTTGGATGCTAAAACGGATTATCCAGCAGCCTGTAATGCTATGGTATTTTATTTCTTGATTTCCTTTCCCTGATTATCCGATGTGTTAAACATCCTTAAACATGTCTGTCCTCGTATGACATTTATTAGTATCTATCTCAATACTTTGTTATCCTTTCTGTCATGCATGCATTGCAACTGGTCCTAATTAACAGCCATTGGGCTTGTGATCTCTAGAATCAAGAACTTGGAAACCTTAAAGAACATTATTTAGCAAAACAAATCAGTTGGTGAACAGCATTATAATGATCATCTACTGCAGGTGTTACTATATATGGTGGTCGGAGGGTGAGTTCCTTTCTGAATATTCCAGAGGCACATTCATTTTGTCATGAGTACAGCTCACTGGCTTGCACTGTTGAAATTGTGGATGATGTGTATGCTGCCATTGAGCATATACATCATCATCATGGAAGGTAGATATTAGTTTTTTTACTCTGAAAATGTTTGTTGTATAATACATGTGTGTGCACGTGCGTGCGTATACATTATGTATCTAGGATTATGCAAGTGATAGATACAGAAGACTATGAAATCGCAGAAGTCTTTCTACGTCAAGTTGACAGGTTTTGGTTTCTTTCATATCTATTATGTAAATTAGGAATTTTACTGCTATTTTAGTGTTCCTAAAGTTAGAGTTGCTGTTTTCCTAAGATTTAAGTTATGCTATCATCTTGTAGTGCTATTTAGTTTATATTCTCTCTTGTTGCAAGACCCTAAAATATTTGGAATAGTTTTGTTATTTATTTGGAAATTCTTATATATTATTCAATCCACTTTAACATATGAAATCTTGATGATTATCTACATTGACAGTGCTGCTGTATTTCACAACGCTAGCATAAGATTTTATGATGGATTTCGTTTTGGAATAGGTGCAGAGGTATGCCAATTACCAATTTTGTTGGATCACCAGATGGGATGTCAAGTTTCTTTCTCTCACAAATATTATGTAAGGATTTGGATAATCAAATTCCTTACTGAGCTTAAGTTCAGCTCAATTTATGGAGTTTTGTGACTAAGAAGAGATTTAGAGAGAGAGAGAAAGAGTTTAGAGAGAGAAAGAGTTCAGAGGAAGTAAAAGTTCAGAAGGAAGAACAATTCATTTCATGCCCTCACTGATTACAGATAGTTTCTCTTTTATACACAATAAAATGAACACTACGATAACTAACCGACTCAATTATTAAACAAAGACTATTATACCCTTAATGGACATTTAACGTAGAGTTCTAATTGATGTTCTAATGGATCGTAGAAAGTAGCAATTTGATCGTAGTGTAGTGATCGTGAGAGTGCAGAAAGCGATCAGAGTGTAGCAATTTGAGTTCCTTACAATCCATCCCCCTTAAAAAATCACTTGTCCTCAAGGAATAAAAGCAGGAAATTTAGCATGCAAATCAGACCACAATTCCCAAGTTGCCTCTGAAGGTAGAGTGTTAGCCCATTGAACCAAAACTTCAACCTCAGCTGCATTGTGTTTCTTAACCATTCTCCGATCCAGCATGGCAAGAGGTTCAATAACAAACTGGCCATGAACATCAACTGGAGGCAGAACTGGGGAAACTTGAGCAGAAACACCAAGTTTCTTCTTCAATTGAGACACATGAAACACTGGGTGTATTTTAACAGCAGAAGGCGGTAATAATTTGTAAGCAACAGAGCCTATTTTGTCCAGCACTGGAAAGGGACCATAGTATTTGGAGTCCAACTTGAAATATTTAGATTGTGTCATAGAATGCTGGTTATAAGGTCGAACCTTCAAATAAACCAAATCTCCCACATTGAAGACCCTTTCCTGTCTATTGGCATCAACATAATTCTTCATACGACACTGAGCTTGGGAGAGATTGTGCTTCAAAAGTTGTAACAACTGGTTTTTAGACTGGCAAAATAATCTAACTGTAGGATCAGAAATAGTACCATACTGATGATAAGAAACATGTGGAGCTGCATACCCATACAAGGCTTGAAAAGGAGTCAACTATGTTCCACTGTGGTAATGAGTATTATACCACCACTCAGCAAGCGATAGCCATTCACTCCATGATTTAGGTCATTGATCGCACATACATCTTAGATAAGCCTCCAAGCACTGATTAAATCTTTCAGATTGACCATCACTTTGTGGGTGATAGGCTGTACTAAGTTGAAGTTTAGTACCCAAAAATTTGAATAGGGATTGCTGTAAAATCCCAGATTTTATGGATAAAGATTTAAATTTCTCGAAATTTTTTTTTTAATATTATGGTGTGGATTTGATATAATGTTATAGTTGTGGGTAGTATTTATAAATTTTGCAAAGTATGCAAGTTGTTATATTATATTCGATTGGTCGGGGAATATTCTTTTTGTTAGGAAAATATAAATGCATGACAATCAAGACAATCATTAAGTGGATCCCACAACGGAATTATTGTCGGATTGAGAAAACGACAAAAATATTTTATTGAAAATAACGGCGGAAGTTTTACCGTTGATACTGTTGAACTACTCGGTAGTAAAAAAAAAACGATGTCTGGCGTTGTTGCATAAGTAGTAGCTACAGATATTGATTATTGATATTTATGTGAGAAATCATCCGGTTTGATTCAATTATTGTTGATTAATAATATGAATTATTATAACGATAATGACGTTTTGTTTTATTCAGTATTATTAACGTAATAAAACATAAACATCTTTTTATATAAAATGTAATACTTTATTACAGTTATTCTATAAATATAATATATTATATTTTATTATGCATAGTGTTGCATAGTGTTTTGCATAGTGTTGCATAGTGTTTGCATAGTAAAAATCTTTTTATATAAATAGAATATATTATATTTTATTTAAAAGATTTTTCTTTAAATATGGACCGTCGATTAAAGTAAATCAATCTGGACCGTTCATGGATTAGTTCTTATGCATTCCATTTTCCTATAAATAGAAGTTCATTCCTTCATTATTTTCTTTTAATCCAATCGAAGCGTAGAGAGAGAAACTATAGAGAGAGACTATAGAGATAGAAGAAAAGTTTTCTCGCTACTTCACTACTCTTATATCCAGTTCTTTTTACGGTAAGGGATATTATTCTTTTATATTCATGAAGAGAACTTACGTTATTCCATTCTTTATTATTCATTGGAATAACTTTGTAAAAGTGGCATACCCTATACATGACTGTGATACTGGCATACCCTATACTTGGTGAAATCCTTATGTTATTCCATTCTTATTTATTCTGTTAGAATAACTTTTGTATCTGTGAATACCCTATACTTGGTGGCATTATTTTATTATTCCGTCTTTATATTTTACATCGAAATATCCTCATATGCTATCTGTGGGACTGGTTCCATTTTATTATTTCATCTTTACTATTACGTTGGAATATCACATGCATCTATATCTGTGGGACTGGTTCCATTTTATTATTCGCATTTACTATTCTCGTCGGAATATCCGTCATGCATCTTATATGGGACTGGTTCCATTTATTATTCCGTCTTTATATTTCTTTCGAGAATATCTGCATGCATGTATATCTGTAGAACCTGGTTCCATCATTTATTATTACATTGGAACATCCTATTTGTGAATTTCACGACTTTGGTTATTATTATTATTACATTGGAATAACTCGCATACATGCAATACCGCATGCATGGTGATATATTTTATTATTCCATTTGATTATTATACTCGATTGATTAAAATTTTGACTTTATGCTCCATGAAATTAGTGGAATATCTTTGATATTTGCGCTTCATCCAAAGATTTTTCATGGAAATATTCTTACGAGCATTCTTGAATTTTACTTTATAAAAAGTATCATGTTGATAATTTGGACGTTATTAGTTCTGAATAACTTAATTCTTGAACTTGTTTTATTGAATTCTTATATCATTGTCATCATCCTCATGTTTATGTTATGTTGAAAGTCATCTGTGGCAGAAGTGCATAGATGGACTTGGTATGATTATGACCGAGGATTATTTAAGATAATCATGGTCGTAATGTTATAAATGATGTGAAAATTAAAAGTCCTCATTGGCCCGTAGTGCATTGATGGATAGTTTTTGGTATGATTATGGCTATGGGTTCTCTTCGGCCAAGGGTGCAAAGATGAATTATTTTATGGCATGATCAGGACCGTTGATGAAAACACGATTATCTTTGGCCCGTAGTGCATGGATAATTCGTGGTCGTGATACGAAAGAATATCCTTGGCCTGTAGTGCAGGGATGATTTAATGATGTGGATTATTTTATTGAGCTGAGTCTCAGTGATAAAAGTGATGAAAAACTTTTTAAATCATAAAAGATAGTAAATTCTATTATCTACTTGACTCTTTTAATGGATTGCTTGTTCCGCTGCAGTTAAACTTGATGTCTATTGTATTTTATCAGTTTAACACTGTTGAAGGCTAACGATAATTTATTCTGCATTATCTTAGTCATAATATTTCTTACTGGGCTAGTTGAGCTCACCCTTTCTTTCACTGTTCTCTTCAGGAAATGAGAATGTAGCTAGGACTAGTCGGGGAATGGAGTGACGGTCCAAATGATAGTATTAGATAGTAGTCCTCACTATTCTATTAAATAGTGTGACAATAAATGTAACGAGGACTCTATTTGAGAATGGATATTGTCTAAAAGACAATATTTGTATTTAAACTCACAGCATATGTTTTGTCGTATTATACACGACTGCTGTATTATTAGTTTGTATTTGAATTATGTACCATTTATCTGGCGACTCAAGATGGGTGATGTATACCTAATTTTGGGGGCATCATAGTTGGTATCAAAGCTTAGGGATATGATCCCTGGCTAAGATGTGAGATAAGAACTAGGAGGGGAGAGACGGGGAATTCCTTCGCTAGTATGACCTACCTAAGTTTATGTGGTATTTAATTGGTCGGTCAGAGTATAGGGATAATATGTGATATGTTAATTAACCCTTGTTTTGTGACAGTGTTTGAAAATGGCATCTGAAAATGTTGAGATAAGCAATGGAGCAAAATAATATGATAAATATCATGATCTGAGGCTAAGTTCTATGAGTTATCCCGGTTTGCATCACATTTGGTCGATAATGAAGAGCGAATGACGCGAATATTTCTAAGAGGTTTGAAACCCGATATACATCAATACCTCATTTCTCATAAACTTTGTTTATATTAAGATGTTGTGAATAGAGCTCAGTTATTAGAGCGCGATAATGAGTTAGCATAACCAAAAGGTAACGACCAACAACACGATAATCATCATACCGGTGGCAACGACCATCGGAACAACGATAACCATCGTGGGGGGAATTATCACTTCGGTGGTAATTATGGCCAAGATAATAGAAGTGGAAATTTCAAGAAGAGAAGGTTATTTAGCTCGATTTTGTCATATAGTGAAGTCAAGTTCAGCTGGGACGGTGGCACCAAAGGCGGATACGGACAAAACAAAGTCGGTGGTTTCAGGGAAAGCGTTTTTCGCGACTTCTCAAAAAGCGAATGACCTAAACGATGTTAGCACGGGTTAGTTAATTATAAGTTATTGCAAAGTCTATACCTTATTAGATACCAGTTCTACCCATTCTTTTATCTCTATTGCTTGCGTTCAACGTTTAAATTTGACTCCAGAGAGATTAAACTTTGACTTATCGATTGAAACTTCGTTAGGAGAAACCTTCGTTACCTCCATTATTTATAAATCTTGTTTAATTCAAATCGACACTTTCACGTTACCTGTCAATCTTATCTCTTTGAAAATACTTGCCTTTGATGTGATTTTAGAAATCGATTGGTTAACTACTCATCATACTTTTTGTAAAGGTTGTTAGCTTTCATACTCCTAACCAACCTGTTATACGAATTCAAAGTAACCAAACCACTAAAGTCAATCATTGTCATATCAAGCCATAAGTAATGAGCCCGATCCTTTCGTTGTTGACTTCCTTGTGTGGAATGCATCGAAGCTAGACTTTCTGTAGGCGACATCGTGAATGAAGATGGAAAGTTGATAGGTATCATTGTGAGGATCTATCCAGGTTAAGGGATAGAAGTCACAGTTGGTATTAATGTGATGTACTATCCAAGTCTTGGATGAAGGTCACAGTTTTGAATGATAATTCTATCGTTAATAAATTTCTTGACGTATTCTTGAAGACTTCTTGGTCTACCCCTAGAGCGTGAAATCGAATTTTGTACTGACCCCAGTACAAAACCCATTTCTTAAACCCTCAAATATTTCTTTACTTAAAACGAACGTATAATGCGCCAAAGACGTTGACTTGAGCTATTGAAGATTACGATCGTACCATTCAATACCATCGTGAAAAAGCGAAAGTGGTAGCTGACACGTTGAGTAGAAGATCGTATGCGTTTACGAGTGCGAATATACGAACCCACGTGAAGATAACGAATATACGAGTAGAATCGACTTTAATCGATAAAGTTAAAGCCGCTCAAGCTACACACCCGGAGCTGATGAACATGAAGAAGAAGGTTCAAGAGGGCATTATTTTAAATAGCAAGAGTTGCTGAAATCTCAACCCTCGATTTAATTGGCCCATTTGAAATCCTCGATTAAATAGGAACTGTGGCTTATAGACTCGTTTTACCGCCAAATATGTTGCGTGTTCATAACATTTTTAACGTATCGATGTTACGTAAATATGTGGACGACCCGAACCACATTATTAATTTAGAACCGGACGAGATAGCGGATGATTTAACGTTTGAGGAGATATGTGTTAAAATCTTGAATAAGAAGAATCGTATTCAACACTCAAAAGTTATACGTCAAGAGTTAGAATTTGAAATTAAGTCGAGGTATCCTCACCTGTTCGACATACCAGGTACGTACGTAAATTTCGAGGGCGAAACTTCATAAGGAGGGGAGATTGTAAAATCCCAGATTTTATGGATAAAGATTTAAATTTCTCGAAATATTTTTTTTAATATTATGGTGTGGATTTGATATAATGTTATAGTTGTGGGTAGTATTTATAAATTTTGTAAAGTATGCAAGTTGTTATATTATATTCGATTGGTCAGGGAATATTCTTTGTGTCAGAAAATATTCGTACGATGGTACAATCATTGGTGGACCCCACAGCGAAATTATTGTCGGATTGAGAAAACGACAAAAACATTTTATTAAAAATAACGGCGGAAGTTTTACGGTTGATACTGTTGAACTACTCGGTAGTAAAAGTACAGTAATATGCGTTGTTGCATAGTAGCACACGGTATTGATTATTGATATTTATGTGAGAAGTCTTCCAGTTTGATTCAATTATTGTTGATTAATAATATGAATTATTATAATGATAATGACATTTTGTTTTATTCGTATTATTAACGTAATAAAACAGAAACATCTTTTTATATAAAACAGAATACTTTATTAAAGTTATTCTATAAATATAATATATTATATTTTATTATGCATAGTGTTGCATAGTGTTTTGCATAGTGTTTGTATAGTAAAAATCTTTTTATATAAATAGAATATATTATATTTTATTTAAAAGATTTTTCTTTAAATATGGACCGTCAGATTAAAGTAAATCAATCTGGACCGTTCATGGATTAATTCTTACGCATTCCATTTTCCTATAAATAGAAGCTCATCCCTTCATTATTTTCTTACGAATTCATTCAAACTACAGAGAGAAACTATAGAGAGACTATAGAGAGATAGAAGAAAAGTTTTCTGCTACTTCACTACTCTTATATCCAGTTCTTTTACGGTAAGGGATATTATTCTTTTATATTCATGAAGAGAACTTCTGTTATTCCATTCTTTATTATTCTGTTGGAATAACCTGTAAAAGTGGCATACCCTATACATGACCTGTATACGCGGCATACCCTATACTTGGTGAAATCCTTATGTTATTCCATTCTTATTTATTACATTAGAATAACTTTGTATACGCTTGAATACCCTATACTTGGTGGCATTATTTTATTTTTATTCCGTCTTTATATTTCATGGAATATATCTTCTATGTTATACGCGGACTGGTTCCATTTTATTATTTCATCTTTTACTATTCGCGGAATATCACATGCATGCTTTATCTGTGGGACTGGTTCCATTTTATTATTCGCATTTACTATTACATTCGGAATATATCATGCATCTTATATACTATCTGTGGGACTGGTTCCATTTTATTATTCCGTCTTTATATTTCGTCGAATATCCTATCATCTTGTCTATACATGGGACTGGTTCCATCATTTATTATTCGTGCATTTATTATTACTCGTTGGAACATCCTATTTGCAGTAATTTCACGACACTGGTTCCGTTATTATTATTCTGTTGGAATAACTTTGTTTTCTGGTAAGTACCGCATGCATGGTGATATCTTTTGTTATTCCATTCGGTATTATACTCAGTTGATTAAAATTTTGACTTCTATGCTCCATGAAATTAGTGGAATATCTTTGATATTTGCGTTTCATCCAGTATTTTTCATGGAAATATTCTTCTGAGCATTCTTGAATTTTACTTTACAAAGAAGTATCATGTTGATAATTTGGACGTTATTAGTTCCTGAATAACTTAATTCTTGAACTTGTTTTATTGAATTCTTATATCATTGTCATCATCCTCATGTTTATGTTATGTTGAAAGTCATCTGTGGACTGTAGTGCATAGATGGACTTGGTATGATTATGACCGGGGATTATTCGGTATAATCAAGACCGTAATGTTATAAATGATGTAAAAATTAAAAGTCCTCATTGGCCCGTAGTGCATTGATGGACAGTTTTTGGTATAATTATGGCTATGGATTCTCTTCGGCCATGGGTGCAAAGATGAATTGTTTTATGGCATGATCAGAACCATTGATGAAAACACGATTATCTTTGGCCCGTAGTGCATGGATAATTCGTGGTCGTGATACTAAAGAATATCCTTGGCCTGTAGTCCAGGGATGATTTAATGATGTGGATTATTTTATTGAGCTGAGTCTCAGCGATAAAAGTGATGAAAAACTTTTTAAATCATAAAAGATAGTAAATTCTATTCTCTACTTGACTCTTTTAATGGATTGCTTGTTCCGCTGCAGTTAAACTTGATGTCTATTGTATTTTATCAGTTTAACACTATTGAAGGCTAACGATAATTTATTCTGCATTATCTTAGTCATAATATTTCTTACTGGGCTAGTTGAGCTCACCCTTTCTTTCACTGTTCTCTTCAGGAAATGAGAATGTAGCTGGGACTAGTCGGGGAATGGAGTGACGGTCCAGATGATAGTATTAGATAGTAGTCCTCACTATTCTGTTAAATAGTGTGACAATAAATGTAACGAGGACTCTATTTAAGAATGGATATTGTCTAGAAGACAATATTTGTATTTAAACTCACAACATATGTTTTGTCGTATTATACACGACTGCTGTATTATTAGTTTATATTTGAATTCTGTACCATTTATCTGGCGACTCAAGATGGGTGATGTATACCTAATTTTGGGGGCGTCACAATTGCCAGAAATGTCCTATAAAAATTTTATCCCTATCTGAGACTATAGAATTAGGTAGCCCATGCAGTTTATGAATATGATTGAGGAACAAGATAGCAACATCAGTGGCAGTAAAAGGGTGCTTTAAAACCAGGAAATGTGCATATTTATTGAGTCTATCTATAACTACCAAGATGGAGTTGTAACCATGAGAAGCAGGTAAACCTTCAATGAAGTCCATAGCAATATCCTTCCAAGGAATATCAGGAATAAGAAGTGGTTGCAACAACCCTGGTACCACAGCAGTTTATGTTTGCTCAGTTGACAGATGTCACATTCCTTAACAAAACTGATTACATCCTTCCTCAAAGATTGCCAATAGAAAAACTTTGAAATCCTTTCAAAAGTCCCTCGTCTTCCTGAGTGACCTCCCACAGGAGAAGTATGAAATTCGTGTAAAAGCTTAGTTTTCACAGCTGGAACATGACCAACAACTAATCTGTCCTTGTATTTAAGTCTGCCATTAACAAAAGAAAAATCTGGCAAGGAAGTAGGATCTAATGCAAGTTGAGCTATCACCTGCTGAAATTCAGGATCAATTTCACAAGTCTGAGCTAGCTCTTGAATCGAAGTAGGAGTAACTGAGGTAATAGCCAAACAATGGGAGACATTGTTGATACCTTTCTGAGACACATGATGAAGCTGCCTAGACAAACCATCAGCTGCAAAATTTTCCTTTCCTTTCCTGTAACATATTTCATAGTCCAGTCCCATTAACCTTGTGATCCACTTTTGTTGATTAGTAGTAGTTATTCTCTGATCCAACAAATATTTGAGACTTTGGTGATCTATTTTAATAACAAACTTGTTTCCCATTAAGTAATGCCTCCATTTTTGCACCGAATAAATGACAGCCATCAACTTCTTCTCATAAGTTGATAAGCCTAAATGTTTTGAAGCAATAGCCTTACTTAAGAAAGCGATAGGCTTGCCATTTTGCATTAATACTACTCCAATTCCAGTAGCACTAGCATCAGTTTCTAATTCAAATGGAATACTGAAATTGGGCAAAGCCAACACAGGAGAAGAAACCATAGCTCCTTTGAGCTTTACAAAAGCCTCTTCAGCGTCAACACTCAATAAACCGATCTCGATCTTTTTAGCATATCGATCAATGGTTTACTTATTAAACCATATTGTCTAATGAACTTCTGTAATAGCCTTTGTGAGACCCATAAATCCCCTTAAACCCTTAAGGTTCTTAGAAGCACAGCCCTTCGCACCATGCACTCTATCTTTGCAGGATCAGTAGAGACTCCCTCAAGTGTAATGATATGACCAAGATACTGAACTTGTTGTGTAGCAAAAATACATTTGGACAATTTGGCATACAACTGATGTTGCCTCAACAACTGTAATGTCATTTCCAAATGCTGTAAATGAATCTCATATGTGGGACTGTAAACTAGGATATCATCAAAAAAAACTAAGATGAACTTCCTCAAATAAGGGGCAAAAATGGTGTTCATTAAGCTTTGAAAGGTAGATGGAGGATTGGTTAGCCCAAAAGGCATAACCTTAAACTCATAATGCCCTGAATGAGTCCTAAAAGCTGTCTTAGGAATGTCAGGTGGGTGTACTCTTATTTGATGATAACCAGACCTGAGATCCAACTTTGAAAACCAGCTTGAACCATTAAGTTCATCCAATAACTCATCTATTACAGGTATAGGAAATTTATCTTTAATAGTAGCATCATTGAGTGCTCTATAATCAATACACATTCTCCACGTATTATCATGTTTCTTCACTAACAACATTGGAAAAGCAAAAGGACTGTTACTATTTTGAATAACCCCACTATTCAGCAACTCAGTCACTATTTTCTCAATTTCAGATTTCTGGACATATGGATATCTATAGGGTCTCAGATTCATAGGTTTGCTGCCTTTCTGCAAATTAACATGATGATCATGAGATCTTTCAGGTGGCATACCTTTAGGTTCTTCAAAGACACCTGAGAATGATTTTAAAATCTCTTTAAGTTTTGGACAGGTAGGTTCTGAGGGTGGACAGTCTTTACATTCCAAAATTCCATATAAACATCCAAAAAAACCATGAGATGTTCGCAACAGGTTCTGGAACTCACTAGATTCCATTAGTTGTATTGTTGGAGTGACATTAATGTCTTCCCCTTTCATCAACACTGTCTCCCCATTTTGCACAAATTGGAGCTGCAGTTTATTGAAGTTAAAAGTTACAGGACTTACTGTCCTCAACCACTGGACCCCTAGAATAGCATCAACACCACCCAAGGGCAGAATACTCATCATTGTGGTGTAATCTCTACCTTGCACCTGCCATTGGAACTCTGAACACACTTGTTCACTTTGCACCTTAAAACCATCTGCAACTGAGACCGTCACTGGTGGAGTATTTGTTAGCTTAACCTTCAATCTCTTAGCAACATGAGGATCTAAGAAATTTCCAGTGCTACCACTGTCAATTAATATGCTAACTGATCTGCCCCCCACTGTCCCTTGTACTCTGATGGTATTGTTAGCATTATGTCCAGATAAAGCATGCAATGTTATTTGCACATCATCTTTTTGATCCTCCAATAATGGCCTGTTTCGCTCGTCCTGCATCTCTACTTCTGTTACACAATTTTTCTGTTCCTCGGTTTCCAAGCACATTTCCTCCTCCTCAGATGGTACTATCATGAACAAATGAGGCTGTTTGCATACATGACCAAAAACATACGGCTCATCACAGGAAAAACATTGCCCCTTCTTCCTTTTCTCAAGTATTTGATCTCTAGTTAAATGCTTAACTGGTAGACCTCTTCCTTGCTCATTTCTAGACCAAGAAACCTTAGTTTCCCCCACATTAGGTCTAGAGAATTCCATTCCATTATTGCTGACACTTTTTTGCAAGTTAGAATTCATTACTACATTCCTGCTATTAGAATTAGTAATGATAGAAGATTTTAGTACAATTTTGCTTCTTCTGATCCATGCTTCCACCTTAGCTTCTTCAACTCTAGCCAATCGAATAGCCTCCTTAAGAGTAGTAACCCCTAACTCCTGGATACCTAACTGAATATCCTCCCTCAGTCCACCAAAAAAGCAATCAATAAAAAGTTCTTCATTCAACTTTGAATTTTTTATCAGTGCCCAACCCCTTAGTTCTTCAAACTTTGTTCGATACTCATCTACAGTTGTGGTTTGTTGCAACTTTTTAAGTTCAGCTATAGGATTCATCTTAGTCTTAAGACTAAATCGAGCAAGTAATTCATCAATTAAACCATTCCAGGACAGGTCAACACCATTTTCAACAAAACTAGAATACCACAACTAAGCCTCTCCTTCGAGATGCATAGTTGCTAGGTATATTTTCTGATTGTCAGCAACATTATGATAAGAAAATAATTTATTGCACTTCCGAATCCAGGTCCTTGGGTTAGATCCATGGAATTTAGGAAATTCAAATCTAATATTCCTGAATATACCTTCATTTATAATGTTCTGTGCACTAGCTCCCTCAAACGATCCAAGGATTGATCTAGAACTTTGTTGATTTAGATTTGGATTGGGAGGATTTTGTTGAGTTTGTTGATCGTAACTGTCATGCTTTCCCTTATCTTGCTTCTGTCCTTGTGCTATCAACATTGCTTCTACTCCTTTCATTAGCTTCTCAAGCTTATCATCGAATCCTTTTTGCAGAGACTCCACTGAAGATTGCAATTGAATTTACAAATCCTGAAGGTTCGTTTCTAGATTCGTTAATCTCTGATTGTTAGTAGCCATAACCACTGATCGTAGCAGCTTTGATACCATTTGTAAGGATTTTGATAATCAAATTCCTTACTGAGCTTACGTTCAGCTCAATTTATGGAGTTTTGTGACTAAGAAGAGATTTAGAGAGAGAGAGAGAAAGAGTTTAGAGAGAGAAAGAGTTCAGAAGGAAGAACAATTCATTTCATGCCCTCACTAATTACAGATAGTTTCTCTTTTATACAATAAAATGAACACTACATAACTAACCGACTCAATTATTACACATAGACTATTATACCCTTAATGGACATTTAATATAGAGTTCTAATTGATGTTCTAATGGACCGTAGAGTTCTAATGGATCGTAGAGTAGCAGCTGATCGTAGTGTAGCTGATCGTAGAGTAGCAGAGCAGATCGTAGTGTAGCAGCTGAGTTCCTTACATATTATTTCTTATTTCCTAAGCAGGTTGGCATCGGTATAAGCCAGATTCATGCTCATGGTCAGTAGGAGTTGAAGGATTATTAACAACACGCTGGTATGCACATGCTATACCGTTTGTATCATGGTTCAATATCATAGTTCAAAGACGCGGTAGCAACTTATGTTTTAGAAGGTCATTTTTTGACTCGGTATCGGTTTTGGGTGATCCACACCGTTAGCTAGTTAGGAATTTAAAAAAAAAAGTAAAAAAATTATGAAAAAATTCTAAATAATAAAAACAACAAGATGAATCAATTTAGTTCACAAAAAATACTATCTAGTGCATGTAACATTGCCCAAATGATAAAATAAACATCTCGCAGATATGTTTAATTAATTTTACATTTGAATAAAGTTGATGTTGATGTTGACTTAGTTCAAATGGCTGAGCACACATGCTCTGTAGAATTTAAGAACACTTAACTTAACCAAGTAAATTTTAAGTTCAATTTTTTCAAGTTGTACTTAACTAGGTACTTTATAGGTACAATTTAATTATAATTTAAATACAATTCTTTACTAAGTATATTTTAAGGGCAATTTTTTCAAGTTATACCTAACTAGGTACTATATAGGTACCATTTAATTATAATTTAGTTTAACTAATTATATATGAAGTACATTTTTTATATATTTTTTTAGTTATACTTAAATAGGTGTTATATAAGTATATTTTAAGTACAATTTAACTTAATTAAGTACATTGAAGTACAATATTGTTTTTTACTTTTTCTAAGTTATACTTTGCTAGGTATTAATTTCAGTACAATTTATAGAGAAAGGTTTGTTCTCTTTTGTCATGTCCCTTTTATTGCTTTCAATATATTCGTTTTTTTTTGTGTTAAGCTGTGATTTCTCCTTTAGTCTGAAACTGCTATGTTACGCCGAGTTGTCAAAATTTTGCCAAAACTTACCCTTTACTTGAATATTTTCTAATTTTGCAATTCGTGTCAAGGTGGTTGTTTGGTCCTGACCAATACACAAATATTTTGACGTAACATCCGATACTTTGAACCATGGTCTGTATTGCACCTTTGGAGACTTCTATGTTGTGCGCAATATTGCGCATGATGCTTTGTTACTACTTCAAAATTTATTACACGAGTTTTGACCTTTTTTAAGGCATTGTCATTTTATTGAAAAAATAAAATTACAAAAGTGTATTGGAATATATGACCAACATTTTATATAGCATGACCTGAAACCATTGATATTAGTAGTCAAAAGACTCTCTCCATGCAGGCTTACATGTCATTATTACATTGGTTGCTACATTTATTATATATGATCACCTTATGTTGAACAATCAATGTGATCATGACTCATGTATTTAGGAAAAAAAATTAGGGATCTCATTTGAGACTTCTAGTATTACTCCATATTTATTAATTAGTATGGTTCCAATCCAACAAATGTTTGAATTATGTGGCCTCTACTATTTATGTAATTATTGGGCTTATATATTGTATTAATTTAAGGGTGCTTTACATAAGTATACAACAAATAGAAAGTAATTATCAAGAAAAGTGCATCAACTAAATAATTACAAAAAGAGTGTAATTAGGATCCATATTACAAAAAACTAGTACAATTCACATTAATAAGGAAACCTTAAATCAAGGACAAATAACTGCCAAAATTAATAATTCAAATTCAAATATTTGGATCTAACAAAAAAAATTCAAATTTAAAAATAATAATTAAAATTCAAATATTCAAAGTTTGGCAACGTCATCTTCCTCCTCCTCCTTCACATCATCTTCCTTCTCCCCTTCGCCGTCGCTTTCAACACTACGGACGCCTTACCACAATAATTTACGACGTGAAGGTTGATTTAGTCAGTAAATTAAAAAGAAAAAGATAAATTTTAGTGCGGTTGGTATCCAAATATTTATACAAAAGTAACCATTTTAGTTTTTGTGAGAATCAAGAGAAATTTCGTGAGAATTTCAGATTTTATAAATAAAGATTTTAATTTCTCAAAATTTTTTTTAATATTATGGTGTGGATTTGATATAATGTTATAGTTGTGGGTAGTATTTATAAATTTTGAAAGTACGTAAGTTATTATATTATATTCGATTCATTGGAAATATTCTTCAGGCGGAGAATATTAAAGACGATAAGACAATCATTGGTGGACCCATTAATAGAATTATTCATCGGATCGAGAAAACGACAAAAATATTTTATTGAAAATAACGGCGGAAGTTTTACCGTGTTGATCTCATTGAACTACTTCGGTAGTAAAAGTACGAATCATGTGGTTGCATAATAGCACACGGTATTGATTATTAATGCTTATATGATAAGTCACTCAGTTTTGTTTTATTAGTATTATTAATGGGCTTAAATATGAATTACTACCCTAAACTATGGACCATATTCCACTTTGGTGATCCACCTTTCAATTTTGTCAATTAGATTATTGAACTATTAATTTTTTCCAGCCCGTTCGATTAGATTGCCTGCTTACGTCCGAAATTCCGACGCAAGCACTTTAGGTAGGCTGATGTGTATCTAAAAAAAGAATATTTTAATATTTAATTACACAATTATTATATATAAAAGGGCAAATTTGTCAAACCACTTTATATTATACAATAATACTAAAAAAACTCAAATCCTATAATCAACCAAAAATCCTTCCTAATTTCTATACTTCCTAATATTTAATCAAGATCTGCAACCAAAAATCCTTCCTAATTTCCATACTTCCTAATATTTAATCATGATCTGCAACCAAAAATCCTTCCTAATATTTAATCAAGATCTGCAACCAAAAATCTCGATCTTCCTAACAAGTCGACGGATTGCAGCAACTTAAGGGCGGAAATAGAGGCAGGAACTGAGCTGGAGAACGAGTTGAATCGGAGAGTCAAAGGTTGGAGATTGGGGAGGGAGGAGAGAGAAAGAGGGATTGGGTCGAAGAAGTTATTTTCGGAGAGGTCAAGGTGGGTGAGTTGAGTGAGTTGGGAAATGAGTGGGGAGAGAGTCCTAAGTAACCCGCTGGGTCAAGAGTGAGTTGGGTAACTCGAGAGTCGGTGCAGGTAAGGCCACTGGTGTAATGGTTGATGTGACGGGTTGAGCATGAATCGGAACTGAAGATCCAAGAGACTAAGTAGGAGTAAGATGGACGGTTGTGAGACCCCAATTTTTATGAATAAAGATGATTTTTCTATAATTATTATTTTTGAATATTACGGAATGAATTTAATATAATGTTATAGTTGTGGGTAATAATTATAAATTTTGCAAGTACGTAAGTTGTTATATAATATTCGATTGGTGGGGAATATTCGTTTTAAATGCGAAATATTAACGACTCAAGACAATCATCGTTAAGTGGACCCCATAATGTAATTATCATTTCGGATCGAGAAAACGACAAAAATATTTTTATGAAAATAACGGCGGAAGTTTTACCAGATTATCATTGTTGAACTACTCAGTAGAAAAAAAGTATAATGTCTGGCGTGATCGCGTACAAGTAGACACCGGTATTGATTATTAACGCCACGTGAAGTTTCACCGATTTTGTTCAATTATCGCTTATAGTAATTGTTGCATAATATCTCGCGTTATTTGATTCAATTATTGTCGATATTTTATATATTTTTAAATCAATAATTGAAATAACAGAGTTATTAATATTATAAATTACAATATTAATGATGCCTGAAGTTACATTAAGGAGGTTTGGTCGGCCACCTAATATGCTGCCAATAGTGAGAAATCCTTATTGGAACGCCCCCTCTTTCCTTAAGGAGCAATTTGGTACGATTAATATCATAATTATAATAATGATGATAAATGTTGTTAAAAATATTGAGATTTTTTATGATGTAGTTGTTATAAATTTTGCTTATTATTTGGATTTCCATTTGCCCATTTTTAAATAATCGGTAGAAAGTTATTCAGTATATTTATAATGGGACCACTTGCAATTATGAGATGTTGGGGGGAGGGGGACACGTGGGGCCCACGTTGGAAGAAAAAAATGAGTGGGGAAGGAATCTTGAGAATTGTTACGGAAGTGGTTTGTTTTTCAACTAAACATGTGATTATATATATATATATATTTATATTTTATTTTGTTTTATTATATAATTATAAATATAATATATTATATTTTATTTAAAATATTTTCTTTAAGTATGAATAGATCGATTAAAAGTAAATCAATCCTAACCGATTCATGGATTAATTCTTATGCATTCTATTTTTTATAAATAAAAGTTCTCATTCCTTCATTATTTTCTTACTTAATTCAATTGAACTCTACAGAGTAAACTATGTAGAGAGACTATAGAGATAGAAGAAAAGTTTTCTCGCTACTTCACTACTCTTATATCAAGTATTATTTTACAGTAAGGGATATTTTTTTTTGTATTCATGAAGAGAACTTCGTTATTCCATTCCTTATTATTCATTGGAATAACCTTGTATCGCTGAATACCCTATATCTTGGTGACATTCTTCTATTATTACTGTCTTTATTATTAGTTGGAACATCCATGCATGCTTTACACCAACCCTGGTTTCGTCTTTATTATTATGTCTTTATTATTCCGTTGGAACATCCTGTTTGTCTTTTTACGGGACTGGTTCGGGTTCCGTCTTTATTATTCTCGTCTTTATTATTCGGTTGAAATATCCTCATCATGTGTGTTTTACAAGGAGGACGGTTCCGCTTCTTTATTATTTTGTATTTATTATTCTCATTGGAATAACTCGCTTATGCATCTGCAATCGTATGCACGTGGTGATTTCGTTGTTATTCCATTCTTTATTATTCATTTGAACATCCCGTCGATTGTGATTTTCACCGACCTGGTTCCGTTATTATTATTCTCATTGGAATAACTCGCATCATGCCAATCACCGCATGCATGGTGATTTGTTGTTATTTCATTCCTTATTATTCTCGGTTGGTTAAAATTTTGACTTATACTCCATGAAATTAGTGGAATATCCTCGATATTTGCGCTTCATCCAAGATCTTTTCATGGAAATATTCTTCCGAAAGCATTCTTGAATTTTACTTTACAAAAAAGTATCGTGTTGACAATTTGGACGTTATTAGTTCTGAATAACTTAATTCTTGAACTTGTTTTATCAATTCTTATATCATTGTCATCATCCTCATGTTTATATTTTTAAAGTCATCTACATGGCTGTAGAGCATGGATGGACTTGGTATGATTATGATTTGGGATTATTAATGTAATCACGACCGTAATGTTACAAATGATGTGGTAAAAGTCCTCATTGGCCCGTAGTGTATTGATGGGACAGTTGTTGGCATGATCATGACCATTGATGAATACACAAATATCCTTGCCCAGAGTGCATGGAATTTATGGTCGTGACACTAATGAATATCCTCGTAGAAAAAGGGGATGATGTGGATTATTTATAAAAGTCGAGTCTCGATGATAAAAGTGATGAAAAACCTTTTAAATCATAAAAGATAGTAGATTTTATTCTCTACTTGACTCTTTTAATGGATCAGATGTCCATTTGCATTAAACTTGATGTCTATTGTATTTTATCGGTTTAACATTGTTGGAGACTAATGATAATTTATTCGCATTATCTTAGTCATAATATTTCTTCTTTGGGCTAGTTGAGCTCACCCTTTCTTTCACCGTTCTCTTCGTGAAATGAGAACGTAGTTGGGATGAGTCTGGGAGCGGAGTGATGGTCCGGATGATAGTATTGCTAGTAGTCCTCACTATTCATTAAATAGTGTGACAATAAATGTAATGAGGACTTATTCGAGAGTGGATATTATCAGAAGACAATATTTGTATTTAAACTCATGATTTCTCTTGTTGTATAATTAAGATTGTATTTTATTCTGTACTATGTATTTTGGCGACTCTGAATAGGTGATGTATACCTATTTTGGGCGTCCAATGATAGTGGGTTTAATGGATGCTTTGAACTTTGAAGGCTTAGAGGACTGCTATGTCGGAGGGGAAAGTGAGGGAGGAGGTGGCGGTGAAGGTGGGTTTGAGAGAAACCGGAAATGAATTGATAGGTTTTTCTTTGGGTTAGCTTGGGGTTCTCGGGCTACTGAGGGTGGGACGGTGAAGTGAAGGAGCAACACAATGAAGCGGTGCCATAGGAAAGTGGTTCACTGACAGCGCTTTGAGATCATAAAAGAAAAAAAAGGGTGAACTAGGTTTTGATTTGAGGGATAAGACAATGTTTTTCTTTTTAATGTTTGTTTTATTTTAATTTCAAATGTTAAATTATGTTTTGACCATTTTGCCCCACATTTATTCTGATTTGTTTATTTAATGATTAAAAAATTTTTTTTTTTGCCACATCGACTTCTTAAAGGCCCATTAATTAGCACGCCGCCAAAATTACGACGTGGCATGTTCAATTGGTCCAATTGAAAAATTGATAGTTTAATCATCTAATTGACAAAATTGAAAGTTGGATCACCGAAGTGGAATATGACCTATAGTTTAGGGTATTAATTCATATTTAAGCCTTATTAATGTAATAAAATAGAAAAGCTTTTTATATAAAACAGAATACTTTATTAAAGTTATTCTATAAATATAATATATTATATTCTATTATGTATAGTGTTTTGCATAGTAAAATCTTTTTATATAAAACAGAATACTCTATTAAAGTTATTCTATAAATAAAATATATTATATTTTATTATGCATAGTGTTTGCATAGTGCCTGCATAGTGTTTGCATAGTAAAAATCTTTTTATATAAAATAGAATATATTATATTTTATTTAAAAGATTTTGCTTTAAATATGGACCGTCCGATTAAAGTAAATCAATCTAAACCGTTCATGGGTTGGTTACTATTCATTCCATTCTTCTATAAATAGAAGTTCATTCCTTCATTATTTCTTACGAATTCACTGAAACTCTAGAGAGAAAAACTATAAAGAGAAAGAAGAAAAGTATTCTGCTACTTCACCACTTCTATATCCATTTTCTTTTACGGTAAGGGATATTATTTGTTGTACCTGTAAGGGATATTATTCTTTTGTATTCATGAAGAGAACTTCTGTTATTCCATTCCTTATTATTCTGTTGGAATAACCTGTATACGCGGGCTACCCTATACTTGGTGACATTCTTCTATTAATACATCTTTATTATTACATTTGGAATATCACATGCGTGTGTTTTTACAAGGACCTGGTTCCGCTTTTTATTATTCCATTGGAATATCACATCAGGCTTTTCTTGGGACCGGTAAAATCTTTATTATTCTCGTTAGAATATCCTGCTCATGCTTTTACGCCGGACTGGTTCCGTCTTTATTATTACGTTGGAATATCCCGCATGCATGCGCTTCTTACGGACGGGTTCCGTTATTTATTATTACGTTGGAATAACTTTGTCTCTGCTGGGCACCGCATGCATGGTGATTTATGTTGTTATTCCATTCTTTATTATTACATTAGAATATCCGCTTGCGGCGTATTACGCTTTGACACGGATTCTCGTTATTTATTATTCATTGGAATAACTCGCCTATACATCAAGTACCGCAAACATGGTGGTTTCTTTTGTTATTCCATTCTTTATTATACTCCGTTGGTTAAAGTTTTGACTTCTATATTCCTTGAAATTAGTGGAATATCCTGGATATTTGCGTTTCATCCAATATCTTTTCGTGGAAATATTCTTCTGAGCATTCTTGAACTTTACTCTACAAAGCAGTATCATGTTGACAATTTGGACATTATTGGTTCTTGGATAAATTAATTCTTGAACTTGTTTTATTGAATTATTATGTCATTGTCATCATCCTCATGTTTATATTATGTTGAAAGTCATCTGTGGCCTGTAGTGCATAGATGGACTTGGTATGATTATGACGAGGATTATTCGGTATAATCGTGACCGTAATATTACAAATGATGTGGAAAAAGTCCTCGTTGGCCGTAGTTCATTGATGGACAGTTTTTGGTATGATTATGGCTATGAATCCTCTTCAGCCAAGGGAGCAAAGATGAATTATTTTATGGCATGATCAGGACCGTTGATGAAAACACAATTATCTTTGGCCCGTAGTGCATGGATAATTTGTGGTCGTGATACTAAATAATATCCTTGGCCTGTAGTGCAGGGATGAATTGATGATGTGGATTATATATTGTCGAGTCCCAATGATAAAAATGATGAAAAACTTTTTAAATCATAAAAGATAGTAGATTTTATTCTCTACTTGACTCTTTTAATGGATTGCTTGTTCATTGCAGTTAAACTTGATGTCTATTATATTTTATCAGTTTAACATTGTTGAAGGCTAATGATAATTTATTCTGCATTATCTTAGTCATAATATTTCTTACTGGGCTAGTTGAGCTCACCCTTTCTTTCACTGTTCTCTTCAGGAAATGAGAACGTAGCCGGGACTAGTCGGGAAATGGAGTGACGATCCGAGATGGTGTTTTAGTAGTCCTCACTATTCTATAAAATAGTGTGATAATAAATGTAATGAGGACTTATTCTAAGAGTGGATATTGTCTAAATGACAATATTTGTATTAAAACTCACAGCATGTATTTTGTCGTATTTTACACGATTGTTGTATAATTAAGTTATATTTAAATTTAGTACCATATATTTGGCGACTCAAGATGGGTGATGTATACCTATTTTGGGGGCGTCACAGTTGGTATCAAAGCTTAGGGATATGATCCCTGGCTAAGATATGAGATAAGAACCAGGAGGGGAGAGACGGAGAATTCTTTCACTGTTCTCTTCAGGAAATGAGAACGTAGCTGGGACGAGTCGGGGAATGGAGTGATGTTCTGGATGATAGTATTAGCTAGTAGTCCTCACTATTATGTTAAATAGTGTGACAATAAATATAATGAGGACTTATTTCGAGAGATGATATTATACTGAAGACAATATTTGTATTTAAACTCACAAAGATATGTTTTGTCGTATTTTACACATTCTTTGTATTAATAGTTTGTATTTGAATTTTGTACCATGTATTTGGCGACTCAAGATGGGTGATGTATACCTATTTTGGGGCGTCACAATTTCGATCTTGATTGGTAACCAAAACTTTCAAAGGTAACAATTTTAGTTTTGTTGGTTACATTTGTATAAAGGTTTGGCTACCAATCAAGATTTATAAAAAAAAAATCTATAATAGATTTTTTATAATTAATTAGTAACCCAATAAAACCTGAATTGGTTACCTTTTTGTATTAAGGTTTGGCTACCAACTGCATTATAAAAAAAATCTAAAATATATTTTTTTTAATTAATTGGTAACCCAATAAAATCGAATTGGTTATATTTGTATAAATTGTTAGCTACCAACTGCATTTTATTAAATAAAAAAAATCTATAATAGATTTTTAAAATAAATTAGAAACCTAATAACACTTGAATTGGTTACCTTGATATAAATGTTTGGCTACCAATCTGTCTTATAAAAATTCAAGAATCGTATCTTTATGAAATTGTGAGTGATGGGTGGCTCAACCACCAAAGCATGGGATGGGATGGGACATGGGTGGCTCAACCACCACCAAAGATCATGAGTGAGCAGTGGTCGCAAGAAGACTTACGCATCTGCGTCTGCGACGAGGTGAAATAGAAAAAAACAGGAACCATGTGTATGCGCACAGAATTCTTATGCTTTTCAAATTTCAATCAAATTATTATTATTATCTATAATATAAGTCTCTTTAATTTTACATTCTACCAAATTTTCTTTACTCTCTAGATCTTAAACTTTTAGTTTCTCTCTCCTATTTAGGTATCTCAGGTTGATCGGTCGGTGAATCATCGGCGTTTAGATCGGTAGGTCGGTGAAGAAGAAGTTACAATCATATAATACATGTACAAATACTATTTATTTACGTAGAATAGAGAAATTGTGAGCGAAGAATTATGCAAAACACACCGCGACGTATGTGAGAGAAGTTTCTTTGCGATCATCTTCATCTTGTCATGCAGCGAAAGTCGCTCTTTGTCATAAATATTTTATGACACTTAATTTAATAAACAATATTAATCCCCTAAATTAAGGACTTCTAATTGAATTATAATTTCCTAAATTAAGGAATCCTAATTACACTAGAATATGTAAATAAATATGAAAGTGTATTAGTTATGTAAATATTATATAAAGTGCACTATTGATGTAATTATTTTTAAAATGTAATAGAATATGTAATTGATCCTTAATTTAATCAAGTTATTTATGGGCTTGGTAATTAATTATGTGGCCTATAAATAATAGGAACAATTACGTTTTATAGTACATTTAAAAACATAATTACAATAAAAGTGCACTCATTAAATATTTACACAATTAATATCTTAATTTTTTTTTCATTATTAGTACATATTTATACTTCCTTTTATTATGGGATGTGTTTTAATTTCCTGATGACATGGCAATTCAGTTTTTTTTAAAAAAAAAAAATTGATTTTGCATTTTTTTGGGGATTGCGTTCATTTTAAATTTTGTTCGGTCCGTATGTAGTATCTTTTCTTTTGGAAACCCTTATTTGGTGTTTTGTTCACTTTCTAAACAAACCCTTATTCATCTTCTTCTCTATGTTCTTGTCGATTTTTCGGGTAAATTTTTGTTGTCCGCGTTTGATTTTTATTTCGTGTTTGTCGTATTTTGCTTCAGATCGTGTTATTCTCAGTTTTTTTAGGTTTGTTCCTGTTTATTGGTACTACATTTTCTGATTTCTTTCTCTCTTTTTTCGTGATGATCTCTACGAGGAAGAGCATGGAGGGAATGGGGGTTAAGAAACCGGATAGGAAGAGGAAAAGAGTTCCAGAAGATTATTCTTTAGAGGATTCGAAGTTATCTTTAATAGTGAAGGATAGTTGTCCAAAGTCTTCTAAACAGGGGAAGAAGTTATTGTCGAAATCAGATGTTGATATTAAGAATATTGGGAGACATTCGAAGAAGAAGGCAAAATCAATGGTGTATATTGATTCTGATTTTGATGGTTCTGCTGAAAAAGTTGTTAAAGAAGATAAAGTTGAGGCTCATAGCCGGAAAATGGTTCCACGTCAGAAACATTTGAAGGTTTGTTAATTTTTTTTTTTAGTTATTTTTTTTAGTGTTTTTATTTTCTGCATGGTGGTATTTTGGTTTGTATTGTTGTTTTGTTTGTTGTTCAGTAGTTTTATGGATGTAGAATTTGTTGTTATTATTTAGATTTATAATATGGTGGTAACTTGCTATTTTATTTTTTGTTAACAATATTGAAATTATTGGAAACTTTTGATTCCATATTTGTTAACATGTAGTTTATTTCAATAGAAGATACATATTAATTGTTATTTGGTTACCTTCTATTATATGTTTGGAGACTAATTTTTGTAATAGTTGTTAAAATGTATTAGAGTTTGTGTTGTTAAAACCGATCTTTCATTATAGTTTTTGTTGTTTTAAGGATTGTTCAAATTGTTCTTGTTTAAATAAATGTTTTCATTTTTTTTGAGTATTAGATAATATTAGATATTTTTTTGGTTTCAACATTAAATTATTATTATTATTTAGATTTATAATATGCTGGTAACTAGCTATTTGTTTTTTTGTTACCAATATTGAAATGATTGGAAACTGCTGCTACCATTATTGTTCACATGTATTTTATTTCAATATAAGTAACCTGATAATTGTTAGTTGGTTACCTTATTCTATATGTTTGGAAACTAATTTTTGTAATAGTTGTTAAAATGTATAATGTTTCATTAGAGTTTGTGTTGTTTTAAGGATTTTTCAAATTCTTCTTGTTTAAATCACCGTTTTCATTATATTTGAGTATCAGATACTTTTAGATTTAGTTTTGGTTAATACATTACATTATTGTTATTATTTAGATTTATATTATACGGTAACTTGTTATTTTATTTTTGTTACCAACATGGTAATGATTGGAAGCTATTGATATCATACTTGTTAACATGTCTTTTATTCCAATAGTCTTGGAGATTGATGATTGTTTATGATTTTTATTTAAAAATTATAATTATTTTTATTATGATCAATTCTTTGAGATTATTTTGTTTATCATTGATATTGCTCATTTAATGTTTTTGATTTAAAGTTTTAATGTAGTTTTTAATTTGGTTAATGTTTTTTTTTTAATGTAAGTTTCTCGATTTTTGATTTGGGATCTATTCTACGAGGGGCGTAATCGAATTTTTCAAATAAAAATTATTTATTGGTGTGATATAGAGATACCAAATATTATCAAGAACAAATTGTCTGAGGTACAATTGAATAAGTTTAAGTTGACATGTTTTGGTAAATTTTTAGAGTTTGGACAACCACAAATGTTTTCCTAGAAGTTTATCAAAGGGATGATGGGGAGTTGTGATTTTTGTTTGGTGAGAGAAGGGTTAGGTTTAGATTGCCCGAATTTTGTTTGATTTCTGGTTTGAACTGGCAAGGAAATGAAAATATTGATAGTTTTAAGGGGATTCAAAATCTGTTGGTGGAGAAGTTTTTTGGTGATGAGGTTGTCACCCGTTCTACTATTGGCAAGATATATATGAGCGTTGTTTTTGATGATGATGATGAGGCAGTTAGGATGTCTATTATTTTATTGGTTTTTAATTTCATTCTAGCTTCCGTTTCTAACAATTATATTGATGAAACTTTGTTCAACTTTTTGTCTTATGGGGATATTAAAAGTTATCCATGGGGTAAATGTAAGACCCCAAATTATTAATAAATAAAATTTATTTTCCTCTATTTATTATTTTGAAATGGTAAGGGTTGATTTGATTAATGTGGATAGTTATGGGTAAAATACTGTAAATATTTGAATAAGCAAGTGGTTATAAAATATTCATTATTGCCGGGGAATATTCGTTTGGTCGTGGAATATTAAATATTGTCGGGGAATATTAAATGTCGGGGAATATTAAACGCAGCCTTGATCTTTTGTGGGCCCCATACGGAAAGCGATTGGATGAAGAAAAGCGACAAATATAAGTTGTTTATAAATAACGGCGTAGTTATTCAAGAATTATCTTGTTGGAATACCCGGTGGTTAAAACACACTAATACGGCGTTGTTGAATAGTACATTACACATTGCACCAATTATTGATTCTTACGTGAAAGCACTACTCAATAATTGTTATAGTAATTCTTATTCGATTATTTTATTTTATTGATTCAATAATTCTTTGCATTGATATTTTATATTCTTGTTGTTTCAATAATTGTTATTACGAAGTATTTTTCATTATCGAAGCAATAATTCATATTATCTGAATAATATTATTAGATAACATTATTGGCAATGTCTAGAAAGTTACATCAGGAGAGGTTTGGTCACCTAATTCTTGGCGCCGATGAGGAGAAATTCTTATTGGAAAGCCCCTCTTTCCCGAGAAGCGCTTTGGTTGTCAATATTGTGATTATGTACTATTATTTGTGAATAATTAATTATTGATTCTTATTAGATAATATTAATCAATATTGTGATTCTTATTAGATAATATATTACTAAAATAATATATTAACGGTGATATTTTTATAATGAATGTGGATATATGAGTATATGAGGAGGAAGAGTATTTTTGTGGCATTAAATGATTAACACATGGTTTGTGTGTCGGTGGACCCCATTTCTTGACTGAAATTTGATTATAGCCTGTAAATCGCCCGTTTGTGGATTTCGATTAATTTCTGTTTGGAATTTGGAAAAACTTCCTTCTGCAATGTTGTAGATAATGGAATTTTCTATGGAAAGTCGCGAGTTTCGAATTTTTCTGATAAAAGAGCTATTTATTATGAATTATTGAAGTTCTGAAGCTCCAAAATAATTAATTTTTGAAGTTTTAAATATTTTTTTTTTACAAAAAACGTTTTTGGCATGTGTGAGGCATGTGTTCAATTGCTGAATTTCAGATTCAAAGGTGTGCATGAAGATTATATATATATATATATATATATTAATATTATATTAAATTTTACGCTTTGGTGTTCTAAGCAATTTCTATAAATAGGGTCTTGGGTTAGAATTGAAAATCACACCGTAAATCAAGTTTTCTCTCTATATTATCGAGTGTATTCTTGTAAGTATTTTGAGTATACTTTGAATATTGCTATCTGGTGCAAGTTCAAGTCATAGCTTTATATCCAGGTGTTCAACTAAATCTTGTCTTTCGAGGTAAGGGATGTTATTTTCTTCTCAAATGATATTATTTCTTCAATATCATTATCTTTGAAATATTGGTTGGAACTTTTTATCAAATTTGGAACTTTTTCATGTCGGGGTTACTATTCATGAGTTCTTATTCACGAGTTCTTATTCATGAAGTTACTTATTCACGAAGTTCTTATTCACGAGTACTATATTCACGAAGCGTGAAGATGTTTTTTTTGTGAAATTTCTATCTTTTGGTGTCGGAGTTACTATTCACGTATCGACCATTATTCACGATATCTGACTTTATTCACGAATATGGCACTATTCATAGAAAAATGAAATTTCTTCTTTTGTCCAAAATATCTATTATGGATACTAGCTTTGATTGTATCCATGTTTTGATCATTCTTGAATTTTACTCCACTCGATTACGTATGAAGTATTTTTGAACTTGGATTGTTTAAAATACAGAATCCTTAATATTGTTCTTTTGTTTCCTTTGGATTCGTTTCCTTTAAAATATTTTTCATCATTCTCGGTCCTAAATGATGATATTACTGAATATCTTTGGCTTTTGTAGTGGCAAAGATGAATGATTTCTTGATGAATATCTTTGGCCGTAGTGCAAAGATGAGCAGTGTTGAGATGAACATGACCGATCGATTAATATCTTTGGCTCAGTAGTGCAAAGATGAGCAGTGTTTAGATGAACATGACGGTGATGAATATCTTTTGGCTGTAGTGCAAAGATGAATATTTGATTCGGATATATATTGATTGATGTTACTGAGGATAAAATATCGACGATGAACTTTTAAATTCATATATAGAAGATAGTAGTTTGCATTCTCTACTTAACTCTTCTAATGAATTATTATTTCATTGCGAAGATTGATTTTAAAAGCGGTTGTCTATTGTATTCTATTAGATTTTTCCTCGTTGGAGACTAACGATAATTTGTTGTATATTATCTTAGTCATAATATTCTTTCTTGGGCTAGTTGAGCTCACCCTTTTCCTTGTTGTTCCATTTTTCTTCTCGGGAGGCGAGAATGTAGCGAAAGTCTTAGTCGGGGTATGGAATGAAGGTTACAGAGAGTTGTTTAGTAGTCCTCACCATTTTTGTAAAATAATGTATCAATAATTATGATAGTGATTTATTTGGGTATGTATATTGTCTAGAAGACAATAATTGTATTTAAACTCACAAGATATATGTTGTCGTATTTTGCACGACAAATGTATTAATAAAGTTGTAGTTATTTACGTACCATGTATTTGGCGACTCGAGAATGGGTTGGATGGAATGGACCTATTTTGGGGGGGCGTCGCGGTTGTGTATCGAGCTTAGGGATATGATCTCTGGCGGAGATCGGGGAATAGAACTAGGAGGGAGAGGCGAGTAAATCCTTCGCTAGTGTGTCCTACCTAAGCTTATTTGTTAGTTGGTTAGTATATAGGGATATTATGTGATATATTGATTTCCTTAATTAACCCCTTGTTTTATGATAGTATTTGAGAATGTCGATTGAGAATATTAATGATGGAGTAAATGAGATCGTGGAGATGCTGTCTTTACCAACAAGGAGAGCGTCTGCAACAGGTGGCAATGTACCTCTGAACAACACCCTTGAAAGCGAGATGATGAGCGAGGGATGTGTAGAAGCTTTTTGCGATTCATGCAAAATCGGATGAGGGAGACTTCGTGTTCAAAATACAGGAAGAAATGATAGCAATTCACGGGTGGTCACGACAAGCAGTTTAAAAGTTGGGACCACAGTGCATTACGGGAAAGCCGAATCCGATTAAAAGCGGAGATGTGGGTCAAACAAATTACCAAGATATTCGATATCTTGGGATGCACCGGAGAGCGAAGGTTCCATTCGCCACCTTTATGTTCCGTGGCGGCGATTCTTGGTGGAAATCTGTAAAGTGTACCCATCCATTTTACTTTTCGGTATGTCATGGGAGACATTTGAAGCAGTTCAATGACAAGTACTTCCACGAAAGTATTTACGTATATGAAGGAAGTGGAGTTTATTAGGCTGGAGCGAGAATAACATGGCGGTGTCCCAAAGTCGAGGCGAAGTTCGCGGAGTTATCGAGTTTGCACCTCATTTGGTAGAGAATGAGGAGCGTATGACGCGGATGTTTCGAGAGGTTTGAAACCCGACATACGTCGATATCTCATTTCCATAAATTTTCTCTCTATTCAGGATGTTGTCAGCGGGGCTCGGTTGTTAGAAGCGAGATAACGAAATACGTTCAACCGAGGGACCATAACCGAGGATCATATCTAGAAGATAGCGATCATCATCGAATAACGATAACCCGGCGGAGAAAGAGGAATACGGACAAAGGCGGTAACCACTCTGGTGGTAATCGTGGCCATGAAAATAGAAGAAGCGAGTCGGGAGGAGATTTTAAAAAGAGGAGATTCAACAACGACCATGTGAAGGCGTCGGCGCCCGATGAAGAATGGTTCGAGGAGGAGAAAGACCACCGGTCGTATGTTACAAATGGCGGGAAAGAGGGACATATCAGCCCAAACTGCCCACAATAGTTTAAGGTATGCTATAATTGTGGAAAAGAAGGACATATCGCTCAAGATTATACGATATCGAAACCCAGTCAAGCGGGAATGGTGACTCAAAAGGATGTCCCAGAAAAGTCAAAGTCAGCAGTTCACGGAAGAGCGTTTGTCGTGGCCGGTCAAAATGCGAGGAACCGAACGAAGTTAGCAGGTTAGTTAATTATAAATTCTTGCGAAATTTATACCTTACTAGAATCTCGGTTCTACCCATTCTTTTATCTCTCTTGCTTGCGCTCAACGTTTGAACTTGACTACGGAGAAATTAGACTTTGACCTATTTATGGAGACTCCGTTAGGAGAAACTTTCATTACATCCATTGTTTAGAAATCTTGTTTGATTTAGGTTGGCACTATCACATTACCGTTAACCTTATTTCTATAGAGATATTTGCTTTTGATGTGATTTTAAGGTTAACTACTCATCATCTTTGAAATTGATTACTTTCGTAAGGTTGTTAGTTTTCATATTCCTAAGCAACTCGTTATTCAATTCAAGCAATCAAACCATTGTAGTCAAACATTTTCATATCAAGCCATGAAGTCATTCGTTTATTACGGATGTCAAGTTTTCTTAGTCCATGTTATGGATTTGAATAAAGACACGTCGATTTGAATAATATTCTGTTGTTATTGATTTTTCTCACGTATTTCTGAAGAATTTCTTGGTTTACTCCCAAAGCGATATTAAATTTTGTATCGACTTTGAATCCGTTATAAAACTCATTTCTAAAATCTCATATCGAATGGCTCTATTGAACTTGAGTTAAAAATTCAACTATAAATTTGGTACCGAGCCTTTATCCGGTGACTTCCTTTGTGGAATGCATTGAAGCGGACTCTCGTAGGGGACACCATATTCGATGCGATAGTAACCCGATAGGTGTCATTGTAACGTCTTATCAAGGTTGGGATATGAGTCACGATTGAGAACAACCTAAGTCGATGTAATCGAAATCACGTAGCTTTCTAGGCTTAGTTGGTTATTATCGGAGATTTGTTGAAGGATATTCTCGAATCGCTATTCCATTAACGCGGTGACTCGTAGAGATACAAAATTCGAATGGAGCAAGGAATGTGGGAAGAGCTTCAAAGAACTCAAGAGGAGACTCATTTAAAGACACGTTCACGACCATGCCATACTGGAAAAGCGAGCGTGGTAGTGACGGCGTGTTGAGTAGAAGATCGTATAGTAATCTGAGTACGATATTGTCAAAGACTAATTTCATTATAATTTATAAATAATAGAGATGGAGATGAAAACTCTAGGTACCCACGTGATGATATCCGAGTATAATCGACTTTAATTGATAAAGTTAAAGTTGTTCAAGCTACACACCAGAGCTGATGAATTTGAAGAAGGAGGTGCAAGAAGTTGTTATTTTAAAAGCGAGAATCGGTGAGGTGTGGGAAGCTCAAACCTTCGATTTATTAATCCATTTGAAATTCTCGATCGAATAGGAACTGTGGCCTAGAGACTCGTTTTACCGCCAAGTATGACGCGTGTTCATAACGTTTTTCACGTATCGATGTTACGTAAATATGTGAACGACCCAAACCACGTCATTGAGTTAGAACCGGACGAGATAGCCGAAGACTTAACGTACGAGGAGGTACCTGTCAAGATCTTGGATAGGAAATAACATGTCCTATGTCTGAGGTTATACCACAAGTTAAAGTTTTGTGGAGAAACCATGCAATTGAGGAAATGACACGGGAGTTGAAAGCGGAAATGAAAGCGAGGTATTCTCATCTTTTGAAACACAGTCGTCGTCAATTTCGAGGGACGAAATTTCATAAGGAGGGAGGTTGTAAGACCCCAAATTATTAATAAATGAAATTTATTTTCCTCTATTTATTATTTTGAAATGGTAAGGGTTGATTTGATTAATGTGGATAGTTATGGGTAAAATACGCATAAATATTTTGAATAAGCAAGTGGTTATAAAATATTCATTATTGTTGGGAATATTCGTTTGGTCGTGGAATATTAAATCTATCGTCGGGGAATATTAAATGCGACGACGCAGATCTTTTGTGGACCCCATAACGGAAAGCGATTGGATGAAGAAAGCGACAAATATAAGTTGTTTATAAATAACTTGGCGTAGTTATTACAGTTATTATCTTGTTGGAATACCGGTGGTTGGTTAAAACACACTGTCTGGCGTTGTTGAAAGATGATACACGAGATTGCACCAATTATTGATTCTTACGTAAGAAGGCACTACTCAATAATTATTATAGTAATTCTTATTCGGTATTTTATTTTATTGATTCAATAATTCTTTGCATTGATATTTTATATTCTTGTTGTTTCAATAATTGTCATTACGGTATTTTTCATTATCGAAGCTAATAATTCATATTATCCGAATAATATTATTAGATAACATTATTGGAAATGTCTAGAAAGTTACATCTACAGGAGAGGTTTGGTCACTTAATCATTGGCGCCGAAGAGTGAGAAATTCTTATTGGAAAGCCCCTCTGCTCCTGAGAAGCGCACGGTTGTCAATATTGTGATTCTGTATTATTATTTGTGAATAATTAATTATTGATTTATATGATGAGGAAAATATTGATTTTATGTGGATATAGATGGAGAAAATTTTTAATGTGACAATTGTTGAAAATTAATATTTTATCTTTTTCTGATAAAATAATTCATTTAAATATATTATTTTAATAATATATTAACGGTGATATTTTTATAATGAATGTGGGATATATGAGTATATGAGGAGGAAGAGTATTTTTGTGGCATTAAATGATTAACACATGGTTTGTGTGTTGGTGGACCCCATTTCTTGACTGAAATTTGATTATAGCCTGTAAATCGCCCGTTTGTGGATTTCGGTTAATTTCTGTTTGAAATTTGGAAAAACTTCCTTCTGAAAAGTTGTAGATAATGGAATTTCCTATGGAAAGTCGTGTGTTTCGATTTTTTCTGATATAAGAGCTATTTATTATGAATTATTGAAGTTCTGAAGCTCCAAAATAATTAATTTTTGAAGTTTTAAATATTTTTTTTACAAAAAACGTTTTTTGCATGTGTGAGGCATGTGTTCAATTGCTTAATTTCAGATTCAAAGGTGTGCGTGAAGATTATATATATATATATATATATATTAATATTATATTAAATTTTCTGCTTTGGTGTTCTAAGCAATTTTCTATAAATAGGGTGCTTAGGTTAAAATTGAAAATCACACCAGAAACTAAAGTTTTCTCTCTCTATATTATCGAGCGTATTCTTGTGAGTATTTTGAGTATACTTTGAGTATTGCTATACGGTGCAAGTTCAAGTCATAGCCTATATCAGGTGTTTCATTAAATCTTGTCTTTCGAGGTAAGGGATGTTATTTTCTTCTCAAATGATATTATTTCTTCAATATCATTATCTTTGAAATATTGGTTGGAACTTTTATCAAATTTGGAACTTTTTCATGTATGGGAGTTACTATTCACGAAGTTACTATTCATGAGTTCTTATTCACAAGTTACTATTCACGATTACTATTCACGAAGTGTGAAGATGATTTTTTTTGTGAAATTTCTATCTTTTGGTGTCGAAGTTACTATTCACGATATATCGAATTATTTAGGTATCTGAGACTATTCACTTAATATGGCACTATTCACCAAAAAAATGAAATTTCTTCTTTTTGTCCAAAATATCTATTATGGATACTAGCTTTGATTGTATCCATGTTTTGATCATTCTTGAATTTTACTCCATTTCGATTACTTATGAAGTATTTTTGAACTTGGATTGTTTAAAATACGAATCCTTAATATTTGTTCTTTTGTTTCCTTTGAATTCGTTTCCTTTAAAATATTTTTCATCATTCTCGGTCTAAATGATGATATTATCGAATATCTTGGGCTGTAGTGCAAAGATGAATGATTTCTTGATGAATATCTTTGGCCCATAGTGCGGAAGATGAGCAGTGTTGAGATGAACATGACCGATCGATTAATATCTTTGGCGCGTAGTGCAAAGATGAGCAGTGTTTAGATGGACATGACCGGTGATGAATATCTTTGGCTTCTGTAGTGCAAAGATGAATATTTGATTCGATATATATATTGATTGATGTTACAGGATAAAATATCGATGATGAACTTTTAAATTCATATATAGAAGATAGTAGTTTGCATTCTCTACTTAACTCTTCTAATGAATTATTATTTCATTGCATAAGATTGATTTAAAAGCTGGTTGTCTATTGTATTCTATTAGATTTTTCCTGTTGGAGACTAACGATAATTTGTTGTATATTATCTTAGTCATAATATTCTTTTCTTTGGGCTAGTTGAGTTCACCCTTTTCCTTGTTGTTCCATTTTTCTTCTCGAGAGGCGAGAATGTAGCGAGTACTAGTCGGGGTATGGAATGAAGGTTAGAGAGAGTTGTTTAGTAGTCCTCACCATTTTGTAAAATAATGTATCAATAATTGTGATGGGGATTTATTTGGGTATGTATATTGTCTAGAAGACAATAATTGTATTTAAACTCACAATATATATATGTTGTCGTATTTTGCACACGACAAATGTATTAATAAAGTTGTAGTTATTTCTGTACCATGTATTTGGCGACTCAGAATGGGTTGGATGGAATGGACCTATTTTGGGGGCGTCACAGTAAATTTGCATTTCAACAGACAAAGAATTCTTTATCCATTGCGGTCAAGGGTTATGTAAGGAAGGATAAACACGGTGGGGTGATTTACAATTTTTATAGGGATGGTCATTGTAAATCTTACAAACTTAATGGATTGCCTTATGTGTTTCAAGTTTTTTTGTGTTGATGACCATGCTGCAGAGTTGAGATTATTTAGATGGAGGGAGTTAGGAAAGCCTCCCAAAAAATGAGAAATTGAATGACCTTGTTTTTGGATCTGGTCAGGTATGTTGGTTTCCAGTTGCTTTATATTTGGTTTCCATTTATATTTTATATTGGTTTCTGTTTATTTATTTTTTTGTATTATTTTGCTTATGTTTTATATTTAATCTTTTTGACATGTTATATTTCTTGTTATTATTATTTTTCAGTTGATCGTTCAGAATATTGTTCCTATGGTTGATGAAAAGGTTCGGTTGGGGTTAGGGGGTTTTCATTTTTTTAATGGAAATGATATTGCAGGCAAAATTTCTGATGTTAAAGTTGACTCATCGAGGAAGTTTAATGATATTGGGTTTTCTATTTCTGATGTGGAAGAAGTTATTGATAAACGGGTAAAACCTTTAGAGGGTAAGATGATGGAGATGAAAAAAGATATTGAGAATTTGGGTGTTTGAGTTAAAAGACCAACTGCAAGTGTTTCAAATGCAAATTTGCAGGGATGTAAAAAAGATGATTAAAAAGTTTGTATATGGTCAGTCTAGTTATAGCAAACATAAAAATGTTACTTTTTTTGAAGATGATGATGATGATGATGATGATGATGATGGTGATGATGATGCTGATGATGATGATGGTGATGATGATGCTGATGATGATGATGGTGATGGTGATGGTGATGGTGATGGTGATGATGATGGTGTTGCTGTTAATGATGATGTTGATGATGCTGATGGTTCTGCTTCTGCTGATGATGATGATGATGATGATGAGTTGGGTGAGAACGTTGATGTTGATAATATTAAAGGGAGTGTTGATCCTCCTGTTGGTGGTGTTGTTGGAAATCAGTCTGAGGAAGAGGATGCACAGGTTTACATTTATTTTAGTTTTTAATTTTATTTTTTATGCTTATTAAGTAAATGCTTACTTCTTTCTATTTTTTATTAACAGATTGAGGGCAAGAATGTTGGTTTAAATTCTTCTGGGAAAGAGATAGTTGTTTATACTCCTAGAGGGGTTAAAATTCATGTTGAGGATGAAAAGGTTAAACATTTTTTTTTAAATGTTATTTTTTTTTAATGTGTTATATTTATAAACTGTTTTTTTAACAGGTTGAGAAGATGGATGATGTTCCTAGCTTTGATAATTTAAATCAATCTAGTGGAAAGGGAATTGTTGTTTTTACCCCCATTGAGGTTTGTTATTATTTTTATCAGCAATTTAATTAATTTGTTGTATTAGTTAGTTTGCTATAGTGTTTATGTTTGTATTGATCAAAAGTTTTGTATTTTTAACTTGATATTGACCTTGTTTTTTGAGTCATGTATTGTAAAACATTACAGGGTAATAAATTTGAAGGATCATACATTTCTATACTTGATGAGCTGGTGTTTACAACTCAAGATTTAATTTAATGTTCTGAAGTTAAAAAATCTGCTACAAGACCAATTGGCAGGCCTGTTCGCACGGTTGCGAAGAGTGCTATTTTGAAGAGTCCTTTTAATTCAAATTTTGGTTCAGCTGGTTCTACCTCTTCAGATGTGGATGTTCGTCAATTACCCCCAGCTCTGTCAGCATTTCCAGATATATGTATGTGTATTCCTTCGAAAGATGAAGATGTTCTTTTTGAGCAGTGGTTTAAGATTAGATTAAATAACCGGAAAAGGTATGTATATTGGAGTTTAATATATTTTCATTATGTTTTTTATAGGATATTAAATAATTTCTTTGGTATTTCCATTGTGTTACTGTTTTGAAGGATTGAAAAGTTTCCGGGTAACAATGACAAAATTGAGCCTTCATTCGATTTGGAGTGCGTGCTAATAGCTTCAAAAATGTGGTTTTACAAGCTTAAGACCCTGTGCCGGGCTTGATGATGATGTGAGTTTTTTATTACCTTTGAATACATGTTTGTTAGTTTTGGTCACCTTATTGAATTATATTGGTAACTATTTGAATATTTATTGGAAACTATTATGTTACATTATTATTTTTACTTTCCTTTGTTTAACTCTGATTGTTATTTTGTTTTTAATTTTTGTTCAGCACATCAACATATGCTTGTATTACATTCGTAAAGTGGCTAAGCACTCGAACCAAATTCAAATAAGGGTTACAACAACTGATTGTTGGTTCAATATCAAGTTGACCAATTTATATGGGAAATATTGTAATAGAAATTGTGATAAGAATCTGTTGTTGGACTCTGGTGATATAGCTGAGTACATTCATGGGTATCTTATCGAAGTCAACACACCCTGGGTTAAGGTCGATTTTGTTATGTTTCCCATTCATATGTCAGCTCCTGGTCATTAGTTTTTGCTTGTGTTTGACGTGTATCGCAGAGTATTAGTGGTTTATAATTCTCTTCAACAGGATAGGAATGTAATATGCACAAATATTATGGATGTGTGCGAGCCGTACATCTTTATTCTCCCCATAATTTTGTCTAGTTGCGGGTTTTGGAAGAATAGAACAGATATTAATTTCAATAGTGTTCCATACCGCAACAAAGGAGAACATGATATCATTGATCTCGAATTTACAGAGTGTATTCCGGAACAAATTGAAGGGTAAGTTTCCAATTACTTTTATTTATTCAATTTTGTATATATAATGAAGTATGTTTTGAATTGTGTTTTATATTTATTATTTTTTCAACAATTGCGAAATGTTTACCATTTGTTTTGCGGCACATTTCATTCATCAGATGATATCTGAAATGCCAAAACCATTTTCGATCCTTCAATACCGTAGGAAGCTATGTGTTAACTTGTTTAATTATGCAAGGAACACACATTTAGTTGGATATGAATCTGACTCAGAATATCCAGGAAGATTAGCTACTGAAGACTAGTATGATTATGAATCTTGATATGGTTATTGGTTGTGGAAATTCGTTGTAATTATTCTGATTTGATGTGGTTATTTGTTGTGGAATGTTTTGTAATTATTATGATGGTTGAATGATGTATTAATTTTTACTAGTGGAAGTATGAGTATGTTTTGTTGGCTCACATTGTTGTTTTTTGTTTTGTATTTAATTTTTGTACTTATTTCTGTTAGCATTTTTTATTTATGGTACAGTTGGTTTCTGAATGTTGATATTACGGTATCTATTTGAATTGGTATTGGTATCCAATTAGTATGGATAATATATTGTAAAAAAACATTAAAAAAATTAATAATGTTGTACATGTAATGTGTATTCAAACTAATGACAATGAGATATAGCTGTTGACCCATATAAATTTATTTTTTTGTTAGCATTTCTAATGTTTTAGAAAGTGAGTTTCTGTTTGCAAAAAAAACAACATTTAACTGTGGCAGTGGCACTAAACTTTGTAAAGAGAGTTACCATTTATCGTAATCATGTGTACAAAGGTTAGGTGGGTACAAAACCAATCAACTAAATGACAACAATGTGGAAGTGGAGGAAAAAGCTAAACAGAAACCTAATCAATGTTTCACTTACAGAATTGAATAGAAACACAGAGTCCTAAGCTGGTCTACTTCCCTAGCAACCGAAAATGAATAGAATTGAATATGTGTCAACCGAAAATGTATAGGGAATTAGTATGGATAATTAATTTTTCTAATTGTATTTTTTTAACATGGTACAGTTGGTAGCCAAAATTTCATTTACAGGTAACTATTTTAGTTTTAAATAGTAACCAAAATATACATAAATATGTCTGTTACATTTTATTTTATTTGTAATTAGAACTACTTATTTTTTAAAGATATTAATTAGAATAAAAATATTTTAAAAAGGGTAATCAATATAACAAGAAACTATATCACATTTTACACATTATTTTATGTTTTTTTTCATTTTTTATGGTAGTGATGGTTCACTAACAACATATATTGATTATAATAAACAATATTTGAGGTTTATGAAACATTTGTATTAATTTAAAATACTCTATTAATTAATTTTAGTAATTTTATAGTTTTTTAACATGGTACAGCTTAGTAGCCAAAATTTCATTTCAAGTATCTATTTTAGTTGTAGATAGTAACCAAATAGTAATTTTATAGTTTTTAACATGGTACGATTAATAGCCATAATTTCATTTACAATGTATCTATTATAATAATAAAAGTATTTTGTGGTTTACCAAATAGTTATATTAATTAAAATTAATCTATTAATTAAATTATTTGTACTTTGCAAATTTTTTCATTGTACACTTGGTAGCCAAAATTGCATTTACTGTGTAATCGTTATAGTTTTAGGTAGTAAATAAAATATACATCAATAATTATAATATACATTTGTTGATTTGAAGATATAATTACTTCTAGTTAAAAAGAAATTAATGAAAAATAAAAATATTTTAATATTATGCAATATAAATTTTTATTTATTTAATCAATAAAACGATTACAATATGAATGAATATTGAGCAACCTCAGTAATCATCAATGAGTATGTTACAAATTTTTTTGGTTAAAAATGAAATATATTACAACGTTTTTCTCTCCAAAATTGGTGGATTATTGCATGTTTTTTTGTTGTGTCCTTTTTGTTGGCATCGTCTGCATTTATTTTGAACGGTATTTTCAGACACATGCTTGTACCTTCCAATCTTTGGTCGTCCAGCTGGTCTTCTTGTATTTGGTGGTTTGACACATATGTTTTTAATCTCCTCTAGAACATTCCAATTCTCTTTGTCGTCCAATGACATGATGGAAGCTGAATATGTGTCCATCAAAGTTTTTTTTTGAATAGTATTTTGAGCAAAAATCATAACAACTCATATTCCGTTTGCTAATAACAGCAGCAGCGTGTGAGCAAGGCATTTCATGGTATTGAAATTTATGGCATGTGCATGTCTTTTTTCCCATATCCACGATAAATTGCTTAGTGACATCATAAATAGTAAAAATCACTAGATTTGATGTCTCAACCTACAACAAATTTTAATAGTTTAGTTAGTATGTATAATAATTATTTTTTTTAAAAAAATGTATAGAATAATTAAAGTTATATGTATTGTTCGTAACTTTTACAGTTTATATTGGTAACCAAGAATTCATATTGTGGTTTCATATAATTGTTAATGATATTTTTTTCCAAAGATGTGCAGTAACAATTTATGGGTTTTATGGCTGACCTTAAGTTTCTTTGACTCGTTGATATTATCTGTAATCTTCTCTCAGCTGTCTGTGAATGTTGATATTACTGACTGTTTATTTGTGAAATACCACCTTTGAACCATACAACGTAGGCATTCAATCATCGACGCAACTGGAAGATCTCTAATTCCCTTGATTGCATGGTTAATAGACTCAGCGGTGTTTGAAGTCATTGTTGAATACCTGCTTACTGTTCCATGGAGCCTCGTGCACTTTTCTAGCTTAACTTCTTCCTCCAGATATTTTCTTATTCTAGTATCAATTGCATCAAGCTCACCTGTAACACTCCCAAATCCGGTACTTCCATTTCCACAGGATTTGGTGTTCACTGTACAAACATCATCTATCTATCTACCCATAAATAAAATACAACCATACAATAGATAGAATAAATAATAACTCTCTCCCCTTATGGGGTTACATCAACTGCATAACTAAATAAATCGAGTTAATTTAACCTTAAAATATCCGTATGAAACATAACAATTAAGTCTTAAATAACATCAATTCTAAATGTCATTACACAACCACATAAATAAATAGTCTTCATTACTTGCTAATCTTGCCCTTGCCTTTACTAGTGGAAGGCTCGTCTGTTCTCTCGTTCTTAACTGCAATGTTATTATTACGCAAGAGTGAGCACGATTGCCCACAAGTATAACAATATAATAAATGAATAATAATAACATGCGAATGAATTAATAACTTTGAATATAAAAGCTCAACTTTTGAATCAAGAATGAATAACAAGAATCAAAAGAAATTCTGAGGGTCGCAAGACCTTGAACTATGTCCTAGGTTGTCAAGTGTTTATTCTTGAAACTTTTAACAGTCATAAGACTATGGATTCTTCTTCTCGTACTTAGGGGGATCAACCCTTAGTACCATACTGTGCACAATATCTTAACGCTAAAGCGTAAATAATCCCCTATTAAAGGGTTGTTCATCTCAGTTTGACATCGGAGTCCGCACCAAAGGAAGTTTGGATTGGGTAAGCTCAATAAAAGTTCTAGAATTTATAACGCTTATCAACTATGGACTAGTTGAATCAATAAGGGTTCACTAGTCTTACAAGGTTCAACAATAATTGATATTCAATTTGAATAATAAAATTCAAGATGTATACAATCGAATAAGTATTGTATAATAGGAATTATGCTTTTAAAGAATGATAAGATCTAATATGAAATCTTGACTTGAACAATAATAAACAAGATAGAATAATGAACTTGCTTTATGTAAAGAATTAAGGTTTAGGAACTTTGCCTCGTGTGTAGGCTAAACGATTACTACTTAGATTTCACCACAAGTCCTACACACATACCATATATATATCACGAAATTCATTAGTTACATTTTCTCTTAATTATTTAATATAAACTCTACTTTATTTAACAAATCATTACCCTTTAATTTAATTATTAAATTAGAATATTTTCATTCTCTTACTATTATTACACTCGAATAAATTATTTCATAATAATTTCCATCGAATATTTATTTTATTCCATAAACATCTCAATTAAAATATTTACTTTATTTTATAAATATTTTAATAATAATTTTCATCGAATATTTATTTTATTCCATGAATATCTCAATTAAAATATTTAATTTATTTAATAAATATTTTAATAATAATTTTCATCAAATATTTATTTTATTCCATAAATATCTCAATTAAAATATTTAATTTATTTTATAAATATTTTAATAATAATTTTTATCGAATATTTTATTTATTTATTTATTTATTTTTATTTTTTATTTATTTATTTTTTTTCACAGGGAGTGGTAATGTAGTTTAGTAACGCCTTAAAGGAAAGTGGGTTACCAGTGCTCATTTTCTCTGATCTCAGATTCATGAACAACATAACAAGGCCAAATTAGGCCAAAAATCAATCACACATAAAATTATACATGAATATGGCCATAACTTCCAATTTTCTTGTCCATATATTAGTTTAAGCATACCCAAATACTAGAATTTATACATAATCATTACCCAACATTTATAGAGTAGTTTAAACCCATTAAAACACATAATTACACAATTAAAATATGTAAATTATACTGTTCTTGATGCTCTTGAAGGTTTTTGAATAAAAACATAGAATTTACTACTATGGATTCGTTATAAGTTCAAATCCAACCACTCAAGTTTCATTTTGTTCATTTTAGCATGTATAATCATATATAAGTGTAAAATTTAGGGATAATACATGATCAACGCATTAAATTTGTGCGTAAGGGCCATATGGCCATATCACGTACTCTGTAAATTTTTGAAATAACAAGCCAAAATCATACGTCATAATCTTATGAAACCAATGATATGGAAAGCATAATATATATATATATATATATATATATATATATAACATGCCTTACAACTCAATTATTATATATATTCACATAACGACATGATTTCCCAATTATAGAGAGTTACGTAAGTAAAGAAAGCCATATAAAAACTTTAAAAGACGTAAATAAATAAATTGGGTTGAAGAGATTACCCAAGCGTAGATTACTAGAAAGTGAATTTCCCAACAAAAACTCTCAACTCTCTCTCTGTATCTCTCTCTGTGTTATGCTAGACTTAGAAAAAAATGAAAAGGAAGAAAATAAAAGACGTCTGATAAATAAGGAGATGAATTGACGCAATAATGGTCGATTACTCCATCATGGTGAGCTCTCTTCATACCTCCCCTTAGGGCCTTATTTGGCTGACAAGAATAGGATTTAAACCCATTTAATTTAATAAAGCTTATAATATAGTTTAAGTAATGTCACACTCCTTATAAAATAAATCAATATCTTATTTAATTTATTTTAAATAAAATAATTTCTCATTAATTCACATAGCTACATAATTAATTTCTCATTTAATAATAATATTAAATTATTAAATCTCTAATTAATAATTAAATTAATTAAAATAACATAAGGCTTATTAAATACTTCTTTTAATTCAATAAGTTCACATAATCACATACTTGAATAATAAAATTCTCCACATTAATTTAATAAATGTAACACATATAATTAAATTAATCTACCACAATCATGCGTCAATTAATTATTTAATCTAATTATTAAATCATCGAAAAATATTTATTTAATTCAATAAATATTAAAATTAATTACAAAATTCTCGTTCATCACATCTTTTCCCCTTAAAAGGATTACGTCTCCGTAATCACGACTCAATAAATTCAATCAGATTACATTCTCCCCCTTATAAAGATTCCGTCCCCGGAATCGGTTACACATAATTAAGTAAATAAATGAGGGTAATTCTTCATCATATTCTCTTTGAGTTCCCACGTAGCTTCGTCAGCGTTGTGGTTCCTCCAAATTACCTTAACAGAAGGTATAACTTTATTTCTGAGAACTTGTTCTTTTCGGTCGACAATTTGGACAGGAATTTCTTCGTAAGATAAGTCTTTCTCAAAATGTAGGGGTTCATATTCAATTACATGCTTGTAATCGGCCTTGTAGGGTCGTAATACAGAAACATGGAAGACATTGTGGACATTCTCGAGTGCTGGAGGTAAGGATACCTCGTACGCAACTTCTCCGATTCTTCTCAGTACTTCAAAGGGTCCAATGAATCTTGGGCTCAATTTCCCTTTCTTTCCGAACCTGATCTTCCCCTTCCAGAGAGAAACCTTCAAGAAAACATAACTACCTGATTCAAACTCGATATTTTTACGATGTGGATCAGCGTATTTCTTCTGTCGATCTTGAGCCGCTACCAGTCGTGCTTGGATCACTTTGACTATTTCGCTTGTCTCATTGTATCAATTTCGCCCTAGCAATTGTCTTTCACCAACTTCATCCCAAAGAAAGCGGAGTTCGTACTTTCTTTAGTAGAACGCGTTTCTTAAGGCGGCATGCATATACTAGCGTGGTAAGCTTGTTGTTGTAGCCGAACTCTACTAATGGTAGGTGATCATCCCAATTTCCTTTAAAGTCCATCACACATGCTCTTAGCATATCTTCTAATGTCTGAATCGTTCTCTCACTCTATCCATCTGTTTAAGGGTGGTAAGTTGCACTCATTCGCAAATGCGTACTCCACGCATTCTCAAGACGCTTTCCAAAAATTTTATGTGAAGCGCGGATCTCTATCGAAACAATTGAAACCTAAGACTCCGTGTCTCAAAACAACCTCTTTCACATATAACCTTGCCAACTGATCTAAGTTGAATCTGATTTTGATTGGAAGGAAGTGTGCGGATTTCGTCAGTCGGTCAACGATAACCCATACTATGTCGTAGCCTTTCTGAGTCGTCGGAAGGCCAACCACGAAGTCCATTGTAATATGTTCCCATTTCCATTATGGGATTTCTAATGGTTGTAGCAATCCACTCGGTCTCTGATGTTCTGCGTTTACTTTCTGACAGGTCAGACACTTGGCAACACATTCTGCAACATTGCGTTTCAAATTCGACCACCAGAAATGTTGTCGAAGATCTTGATACATCTTTGTACTACCTGGGTGAATCGAATATCTCGAACTATGAGCCTCACTCAAAATTTCTTCCTTAATTTCTTGTACTGGCGGAATCCAGATTCTATTTTCAAATCTTAGTATTCCTTCCTTATCCATCTTAAATCTTGGTTTGGTTCCTTCAGATATCTTCTTTGTCACCTTTTTACATTCTTTCGTCACGAAGTCGAGCCTCCTTTACTTTATCTAGTAGAGTTGTGCAGATTGCATCCGAAATAGCTTCTCATCAATCTCCATAGGATACTTCACTTCCAACTCCGGTTTCTCCATTTACGTAATTAGCTCCTCCTCTAAGCGATTAACATCATCAATTTCTCACGACCCTTTCTACTTAAAGGCGTAAGAACCACATTTTCTTTCCCGGATGGTATAGAATCTCACGGTCGTAATCCTTAATTAATTCCAACCATCTTCTTTGACGATGTTCAAATTCTTACGTGTAAAAATATATTTGAGACTCTTGTGGTCCGTATATATTTCACACTTCTCCCATATAGATAGTGCCTCCAAATTTTTAGAGCAAAAACAAATTGCAGCCTAACTCCAAATCATGGGGTGGGTAACCCTTCTCGTAATCCTTCAATCGTAAGTGATGCATACTTGCAATGACTTTCTTAGTTTTGCATCAAGACACAACCAAGTCCTTTATGCGATGCATCACTATAAACAACAAAATTTTCCGTATCCTCAGGAAGAGATAACACAGGGGCCGTACTCAACCTCTTCTTCAATTCTTGAAAACTTTCCTCACACTTATCCGTCCAAACAAATTTCACAGCTTTTCGAGTCAGATTCGTCAACGGGGTTGCGATCTTGGAAAAATCCTGAATGAATCTTCTGTAATAACCTGCCAATCCAAGAAAACTTCTTACTTCCGATTTGGCGTCTTGGTGATCCCGATTAATCATGCTTCGACTTTTGGAGGATCCACCAAAATTTCGTCCCTATCGATCAAATGTCCAAAAAATTGTACGCTTTCAATCCAGGATTCACATTTCGAAAATTTAGCGTACAACTTCTCTCTTCTCAACGTCTCTAATGTCACCCTCAAATGTTCTTCATGTTCTTCCTTGGTTTTTGAATATACCAAAATGTCATCTATAAATACCACTACGAATTTGTCCAAAAACGGCTTGAACACTCCATTCATTAAGCCCATAAATCTTTGCAGGAGCATTTGTTAGACCAAATGACATTACCGTAAAATTAGAAGTGACCGTATTGGGTTCTGAATGCTGTCTTCGGTACATCTTCTGGTCTCATCTTCAATTGATGATAACCACTCCTCAAATCTATCTTTGAAAAGTATCTCGCTCCCTTTAAGCGATCGAACAAGTCATCGATTCGCCAGTAATGGATATCTATTCTTGATCGTGACCTTATTCAGTTCTCTATAGTCGATGCAAAATTGAGAGCCGCATTGTCCCATCCTTCTTCTTTACGAATAAAATCGGCACTCCCCACGGTGATACGCTTGGTTGGATATACTTCTTGTCTAGTAATTCTTGTAGTTGAACCATCAACTCTTTCATCTCTACTGGTGCCATTCGGTATGGTGCCTTCAATATTGGAACCGTTCCTTGAGCCAAATCGATCACGAATTCAACCGCTCTATCTGGTGGAAGTCCTAGCAAATCATCCGGAAATACGTCTGCGAAATCCCTCACTACTGGTATCTCCTCTATTTTTGGATTTTCTTTACGAATATCGACTATGTAAGCTAGATATCCTACACACCTTGTCTTAACAACTTACGGCTCGCATCATCATCGATAACTCGCTTGTCTAGGCGATTTACTACCATAAAACACAACCTTTGATTTTTGAGTCATAAGGTTAATACGCTTTTTTCGGTAATCAATTATCGCCCCCATAATTGGATAACCGGTCCATACCCAAGATAATATCGAATTCTCCAAGTCGAATAGGGATAAGATCTACGTTCATAATGTTACCCTTAATATCCACTCTACGGTTCTTGTGCACGTATTTAACAGAATAATTTCTCTATTCGCAATTTCTATGTTCATGGGTATTCTAACTCATCCTTAGGCAATTCTAAGTTCTTGGCAAAGTCATCGGATATAAATGAACAAGTAGCACCGAATCAAATAATACATAAGCATTAACTTTATTGATCGGAATGATACGACACCACATCGCGAGACCAGATCGCATCCTAAATGCTCGTGTTGAATGTTCGGCGATTCGATTCGATTTGTTGCGGTTGGTCCGGTGATGGTTAAGGCATTTCCACTTTATTATTTCCCGGTTCCTCCTGATCCTGACCCTCCCGATCCCTTCTTGGGACAATCTCTTGCCAGATGGTCCTTCGAACCACAAGTAAAACAAGCACCCTTCTTTGGGTTTGGACAATTTGGTGCTATGTGGCCTTCCCATCCACAATTGTAACACTCTTTTTCCTTTCATACAAACTCCCGGATGGGCTTTCCATGCAAGTCGGGCATGCTTCGATTCTTTTCTTCCGACTACCTTGTTGATTCCCAGATGATGAGTTGTCGTTCCACCTTTTCTTCGATTGAAATTTCCACCTCCGTGCTACTTTTCTTGACCTTGTTATTTCCTTCACCTTCACACTTCTTCTTCTTTTGATCTTGATTGTACTTGGTCACCGATCGGTTCCTCCTTCAACGAGGATGGCCTTTTCGAAGACTCCAAAGAAACGTGTTTATTTGAAACATTGATACCTTCTTTGTACACCCAAGGCTTTAGTCCTTGCTCAAACCGTCTCGCCTTCCTCTCATCATCCGTGTGAACTTGATATTTGGCAAACCTTGCCAATTCGTTGAATTTAGCCGCATAGTCAGGCACACTCATATTTCCCTGCTTCAACTCTAGAAATTGAACCTCCATCTGGTTCTGTGAACTAGTTGGGAAATACATCTCGAAAAACATCTCCTTAAATCTCTCCCAGGTTATTACATTTTCTCCTCCCCGTACTTTGTTTGCCTGCCACCAATATCTAGCTTCAGACTTCAGCATGAATGTTGCATATGCGGTCTTCTGGTCTTCCCTTACTCTGGCGACGTCAAACACCTTCTCCATCTCCATAACCCATGTTTGAGCTTCGATTGGGTTCATAGAACCTTTAAACTCTGGCGGTCCCACCACCTTGAAATCCTTGAACGTGGTGTTTGGTGGGGCTTGTGGTTGATTGTTAATTGCTCCAGCCAGTAAATTCACCAACTGCTGAACGGGGTCAGCATTGGTGGTGTTGTTGTTATTCGTTGACCCTTCTCGGCCGGGTGGTCGACGATTTATTGGAAATCTTCTTGGCGGCATTTTTACGTTAAATAAACGCTTTATTAGAACTTTATTTATTTCTCTAAATAGTTAAGGCATTACTCAACAATTTAACATATCACTTAACACATCATCTCAAACAACTTGATATATTTGCATTCAAATCAAAGTTTTAACATTAAACGATAGCATAAGCTGCTATTTACATCAACTATCACGGAATAAAGAATCCACGGATTTAAAACATTCAAATATTCTTTTCGTTCATAAACACGTCGAATTTACATATAAAAACTAATTAAGTCTTTCACATAATTAAACAAATTCTATCACCATGCGTCAAGGCTTTGGATAGCCTTTGCTACGTTCTCCTCCTCCATGATGCGGTACATCGTTCTACGATCTAGCATATATGATGGTAGATCCTCAAATTGGATTGGATACTTCCTAACTCGATCTTGGACCACATTCATTGCATTTTGTAGTGTGTAGAGTATGTCTCCTCAAGTTTAGCCTTCTTCGATGACGACGATCATCTTTCGCACGATCAAGACGGCGTGACTCTCGTACCCGACCCTCCTCTCGCTATAGCAAGCCTCTCCGAGGTCTCCTTCGAGATCCTTTTTTAACTTCTCTATTTCTGCGGACTTATCCTCGGTCTGACCCTTCTCGTGAACCAGATCCCACTCCACGTTTCCAAAACATGTGTGAAGAGTCACAATCTCTCTATCCTTCTGCTCAATAGTAATCTGCTGACTAACCGCCTGCTCAGTCAAATCCAGAAACAGTATCCTGCAACTCTACGTTACGATCATAGAGTGCGTCATACATCTCTGCATCAATGGAGTTCGGTGGGAACTCATCTTCTTCCTCTTCTTCTTCCTCTTCCTCAGGATCCTCCTCTGGATCAGTCTCCGTCTCATGCTCCTAACCAACGACAGTGATCATCGGAGATGACTCTCTCTGTACAAGTTGTTCCCTGACGACATGAATGTCTCGGGGCTCCTCCTCTATAGGTAATCGGGGTTCCTCCTCCCCAACTCGACTAGCTCCTCCAATATCCGACATCCTGACAACAAAATTTTAAGTTTTAGTTACTAATCCGTGCTAGCGAACACATAGATTAACACATAAGCACATAAAGTCTTTTATTATCTTTAATGAATTTAGAAATTCATTTCTTAGAACTCGATAAGAGTTTACCACTACTATGTTCTCGATCTCTATAAGGCTACTTCCTAAGGTTATTCCCCCACCTAAGGTTCATAACCTTACAACTTTGATACCAACTGTGACACCCCCAAATCCTAGACTTCCATTTCCACACGAGATTTGGTGTTCATCAGACAAACATCATCTATCTATCTACCCATAAATAAAATACAACCATACAATAGATAGAATAAATAATAACTCTCTCCCCCTTATGGGGTTACATTAATCTGCATAACTAAATAAATCCTGAGTTAATCTAACCTTAAAATATCTCGTGCGGAAACATAACAATTAAGTCTTAAGTAACACCAATTCTAAATGTCATTACACAACCACATAAATAACTAGTCTTCATTACTTGCTAATCTTGCGCCTTGCCTTTACTAGTGGAAGGCTCGTCTGTTCTCTCGTTCTTAATTGCAATGTTATTATTACGTAAGAGTGAGCACGATTGCCCACAAGTATAACAATATAATAAATGAATAATAATAACATGCGAATGAATTACTAACTTTGAATATAAAAGCTCAACTTTTGAATCAAGAATGAATAACAAGAATCAAAAGAAATTTCGAGGGTCACAAGACCTTGAACTATGTCCTAGGTTGTCAAGTGTTTATTCTTGAAACCTTTTAATGATCATAAGACTATGGATTCTTCTTCTCGCACTTAGGGGATCAGCCTTAATACCATAATGTGCATTAATATCTTAACGCTAAAGCGTAAATAATCCCCTATTAAAGGGTTGTTCATCTCGGATTTGACATCGAGTCCGCACCAAAGGAAGTTTGGATTGGGTAAGCTCAATAAAAGTTCTAGAATTTATAACGCTTATCAACTATGGACTAGTTGAATCAATAAGGGTTCACTAGTCTTACAAGGTTCAACAATAATTGATATTCAATTTGAATAATAAAATTCAAGATGTATACAATCGAATAAGTATTGTATAATAGAATTATGCTTTTAAAGAATGATAAGATCTAATATGAAATCTTGACTTGAACAATAATAAACAAGATAGAATAATGAACTTGCTTTATGTAAAGAATTAAGGTTTAGGAACTTGCCTCGTGTGTAGGCTAAGCGATTACTACTTAGTTCACCACAAGTCCTACACACATACCATATATATTCACGAAATTCATTAGTTACATTTTCTCTTAATTATTTAATATAAACTCTACGTTATTTAACAAATCATTACCCTTCTAATTTAATTATTAAATTAGAATATTTTCATTCTCTTACTATTATTACACTCGAATAAATTATTTCATAATAATTTCCATCGAATATTTATTTTATTCCATAAACATCTCAATTAAAATATTTACTTTATTTTATAAATATTTTAATAATAATTTTCATCGAATATTTATTTTATTCCATGAATATCTCAATTAAAATATTTAATTTATTTTATAAATATTTTAATAATAATTTTCATCAAATATTTATTTTATTCCATAAATATCTCAATTAAAATATTTAATTTATTTTATAAATATTTTAATAATAATTTTCATCGAATATTTTATTTATTTATTTTTATTTTTTATTTTTTTTTTTTTTTACGTAGGAAGTGGTAATGTAGTTTGGTAACGCTTGCATTTGTGGGGTGGGGTTACCAGTGCTCATTTTCTCATAGATTCTCATAGATTCTGCGAGTCATGAACATAACAAGGCCAAATTAGGCCAAAAAAATCAATCACACGTAAAATTATACATGAATATGGCCATAACTTCCAATTTCCTTGTCCATATATTAGTTTAAGCATACCCAAATACTAGAATTTATACATAATCATTACCCAACATTTATAGAGTAGTTTAAACCCATTAAAACACATAATTACGTAATTAAAATATATAAATTATAATCGTTCTTGATGCTTTCTTGAAGGTTTTGAATAAAAACATAGAATTTACTACTATGGATTCGTTATAAGGTCAAATCCAACCACTCAAGTTTTATTTTGTTCATTTTAAGCATGTATAATCATATATAAGTGGAAAATTTAGGGATAATATATGATCAACGCATTAAATTTGTGCGTAAAGGGCCATATGGCCATATCAACGTACTCTGTAAATTTTGAAATAACAAGCCAAAATCATACGTCATAATCTTATGAAACCAATGATATGGAAGTTAAATATATATATATATATATATATATATATATATATATATAACATGCCTTACAACTTCGAATTATTATATATATTCACATAATGACATGATTTCCCAATTATAGAGAGTTACGTAAGTAAGAAAGCCATATAAAAACTTTAAAAGACGTAAATAAATAAATTGGGTTGAAGAGATTACCCAAGCGTGAGATTACTAGAAAGTGAATTTTCCAACAAAACTCTCAACTCTCTCTCTCATCTCTCTCTCGTGTTATGCGGACTTAGAAAAAAAAAATGAAAAGGAAGAAAATAAAAGACGCGTCGATAAATAAGGAGATGAATCGACCTTAATAATGGTGATTACCCCATCATGGTGAATCGCTCATAACTCCCCTTAGGGCCTTGTTTGGCCGACAAGAATAGGATTTAAACCCATTTAATTTAATAAAGCTTATAATATAGTTTAAGTAATGTCACACTCCTTATAAAATAAATTAATATATTATTTAATTTATTTTAAATAAAATAATTTCTCATTAATTCACATAGCTACATAATTAATTTCTCATTTAATAATAATATTAAATTATTAAATCTCTAATTAATAATTAAATTAATTAAAATAACATAGGCTTATTAAATACTTCTTTTAATTCAATAAGTTCACATAATCACATACTTGAATAATAAAATTCTCCACATTAATTTAATAAATGTAACACATATAATTAAATTAATCTACCACAATTGCGTTAATTAATTATTTAATCTAATAATTAAATCATTGAAAAATATTTATTTAATTCAATAAATATTAAAATTAATTACAAAATTCTCGTTCGTCATATCAGCCATATGTATGTTGAATTCTTCTATAGTGTAAGACCTAAAAGTTGCGTTGTATGCTTTTTTTATCTTTTCTCCTTTCTTTTTGAATCTGTTTTTAATATTTTTCAGAATATGGTAGGTGCATGAATTGTGCATGACATCAGGGAACACACAGTTAAGTCCCTTGATAATTGCTTCATGTCTATCTGAAACGATGCATTGTCCTTCTCTAACACCACAAGCATTTCTCAAATTGATGAAAAATCATCTCAATGATGATTCATTTGCACTGTCAACAACTGCAACAGCAATTGGTATGATGTTCCTGTTTGCATCTTGCGTGCTTGCTATAAGCAGTGTACCCCCGTAGTTTGACTGTATGAATGTCCCATCAACTACAATGATTGGGAAACAATGTTGCCATGCTTCGATGGATGCTCCTATTGCGAAGAAGAGATATTTGAAGCGACCATTTTTTTCCAACTCCAATGATGTGATAGATCCTGAAATGAATTTTAAAGTAAGGTTAATGTAATTATATGCAATAATTATTGTCCAGATTTGTAGATATGATTACTATGTGTATTACTTTTGCTTTACAATAACTTATATTTTTATGTCTTTATAGTGTTTAGATGGTGTCTAAAATGATATTTAATAGTTTCAATTCATGTATATATTTGTCTTATGCAAAAATCAGATTTAGTTTTATTTAATTAAAATAGGTAGTAGCCATACATGTATTTGTAAGTGACTAAATTCTTTCTTTGAGTAACCAAAATAGTTGAAACATTTAATAAATAGTTTGCAATTGCTACCTGGATTAGTTTTTTGCAACATGTGCAACCAAGAAGGGATCAGAGTGTAGTCGTGTGGATTTCTTCTTACTTTTTACATTGCTTTTTCCTTTGATCTCCATGCTTTTTGGTAGGAGATGGACACGTTATACTCCATCATCATGTCTTCCACGATATCTGTTGGTGTGTAAATTTTCTTGAAGTTAGTTAGTTTATGCTTAATGCACTCACTAACCATCTCACTGTTTGCTTGTCTGTGATCTCCAAGCAGTATGTTTGACGAACAAGTGTGTACATCATTAAATTCTCTTACCTTGAACATAGTTGTTTTTCGAAACTTTGATGCTCTTAGTTTCCATTTGCAATTTCCATTGTCTAGGCATACCAGAACAAAATCTCGGCCACTTGTTCTGTCAACCTTGTGTTGTCTGTTCTGCCTTATGGAATGTAGCCTTATTGCTTGTGAAAGAATTTTCTTGTTTATGTAAGTTTGATGTATTTTGACTTCAAACTTATTTGGATCTGAAATGACCTCATCACATTGTACTGCATTGTTTGATATGTTCTGGTTTCTGACTTTTTGTTTGTCAATTACTTCAATTGCCAGCTGCTCAACATATTGTGATTCATTTTGGTCTTCTTGTGTTGCCAACGAAACCAATTCAGAATTCCACTGTGTCAATCTCATTGGCGTTTCTGTTTGCACTATATATTCTTCTTCATTTATCACATTATGTAAGCTTGTAGTCCCTCCAATGATATGTTCATAATCTATAATTAGTGAAAACTTGCCATGATCATCTGATCTTCTACTGACTTCCATATAAAATCTCAAGGATGCTTCATTTGTCACCTTGATTGGAGGAATGTTGCTCTTAATCTGAAATTTGATTGCCAATTCCGTTGTTCTGTAGTCTAGAGAATGCAGTACATATCATGTTGTGCATTTCTGTGAATGAACAATCTGAAGGGGCTAGCAGGCCGGTAACTTTGAAATTTTGATATTGGCTACTGTCTGTCCACGTTCCGTTGAAGTAAACTACAATTGGAAGCATATCCATGTTCCCAATCCTGAAACAGTATCATTGATGCAATAATTTAATTAGTATCCAAATATTTATATGAATGTTTCCAAATCTTTGTATGCGTAACGAAATATGTATGTTATTGTTTCTCAGACAATTTTGTAACTTATATAATTTATATTCACTATTTTGATACTAAAACAACTTTATTAAGTAACCAAAGTAGACGTTTTTAGTATCAATTATTATGCATCAAACTGCTTTCAGTTTGGTTATAAACAAATCACAATTTAAAATGCCCTGAAGATGAAATACTATATATTAAACACTAAAAACAAGGTATCCAAATATTTATATGAATGTTGCCAAATTTTGATATAAATGCTTACAAAATATACATTTGTAACCAATAGTATTTGGCTACTGAAATTTCAAAAGTTATTTATTCAGGTTACCAAATTAACATTATTCAGTAACCAAAATATTAGTTATTGGTATATTTGTTACTATAAAGTAATGTTTTCATACCTTCCATAAGCAAACCCCAAAATTTAATGTCTCTCAAAATGAAATACTAAATATTAAACACTAAAAACAAGGAATCCAAATAATTATAAGAATGTTGCCAAAGTTTTACATAAATGCTTCCAAAATTGGCATTTGTAACCAATAGTATTTGGCTACTGAAATTACAAAAACTATATAATTGGTTACCAAATTAACATTGTTAAGTAACCAAAATATACGTTATTGGTTTCTTTGTTACTGTAAAGTAATGTTTTAATTCCTTCAAAATTCAAAACTAAAATTTTAATGTCGTATATTTTAAACAATTGAAACAAGGTAAACAAATCTTTATATGAATGTTCCTAATACTTTGTATGCGTATCAAAATTGTAGTGAAAAACAAATATTTATTGTTATAAATATTTCCGCTGCAGTTGATTTCGTAGGTAACAAATCATGATTTCAATATATATTTAACTGATTCGTACCTTTGTATTCAGTATCCAGATTCGGTTTGCAATCTCCGTTTATACCTCTTCTTTCAGTTTCGGAAACCTGTGATCGGTTTGTGCATGTCGATTTTCGATACTCTGTTTTCGCTTTTCTGTACTTTCGAATTAGGCTTCTATTGTATGAATGTTTCTGTTTATTATCGATTGATCCTCTCTTGAAGATGGTCAATTAGTTGAAGATGATGATTATCTGTAAAAGCTTTCGGATTTGTTATGAAATGGAGCATTTGTTTTTTATTTCGTTAATTTTTGAATGTTTTTTTAGTTGGTAACTGACGTGAATGATGGAGTGGTTTTTCCCTTAAATCAAGGTGTTTGTATTTCAGTTGATTTGCTTTATGTGACGTGGATTGCACTACAATTGATATTTATTTATATTATTGCACTATTAATATAATTATTTAATTGGTGCACTATTATTGTAATATCTTTCTAATACTTGTATACTTATGTAAAGGACCCTAAATAATATTCCTAATAGTATTTGGCATAATGGGCCCTAGGGTTTCATAATCTTGATGGACAATTTTGACCCTTAGCTATTCTATAAATAAAACAGTTAGGGTTTGGTCCCAATTGTCGTCTCAAGAATTTTATACACACTTAAACATCCATCTTAAAATTGAGAAAGGCAATTGAAGACCTTCACCCTTAAGCACAGCGAAAGCGTGATACATACAAGATGACTTCTCTCAATTCATGTAAGTACTTAATATTATGATTATTGATTTTAATTTTATTCTATGCAATAGCACGTTCCTGTATAATTTATTCAACATCTGGTATCAAAGCAGATGTTGAATAAATTATACATAATGGTCATGAAAATAAAAATGAAATTGGATAATGTTATTGTTTTTGAAATTTGGCACAAAAACATTATAGTGTTATATTATCTGTTTAGTATAACATTAGCTATTGGCCCCCCTGTTATATTGTAGGATTGCAAGGGAAAATGGCCAAATCGTGGATGGCGATAAAGGGGTTTGTTAACGCCAAATTTTGTACGCCTGACGAAATCACCAAAATAACAGGCCAAAATCGAGCTAACGATTGATGGAGTAGTTGATTATATCAAACTCACGAAATACATTCACACAAACATAAATAAAGACATATAAATATGAACACAAGAATTTACGTGGAAACCCAATTGGGAAAAAATCATGGAGAGAGAGAGTAATCCACTATAATAATATTGGGAGTACAAGTTGTATTTGTGTTGTATCTCTTGTGTTCTTGTATCTAGTATCCTTCCCAAATCCTAGCTTGTAGCCGTATATATAGAAGTCACCTCCACTCGCATCCAACTAGGAGAAGGACTCCTTTTGTAAAATCACAATCCAATTAAGAGTAGGAGAAGTCCTAATTAAACCTCCTTATTCCACCAAATAAGAAAACACAATCTTATTTTAATAAGGACTCTCCACTGTCACAATACATATGGGCCATCACTAGATCTGGACCACCATTAAATAGACTGAGTTGCACCATGGCTAAACCCAAATAATCACATCCCAACATTGCCCCCCCAGTCTCTTATTTATAAGGAACTTATAAATGAGAGAGTATTCAAAAAGTCTTCGTGGGATTATTATCCTCGGGATTTTTATCCGCTCGATTTTTATCCGCTGGATTTTTATCCGCGGGATTTATATCCGCGGGATTTATATCCACCGAATTTATATCCTCCGAATTTATATCCTCCGAATTTCCTTCAGTCTGTGGTTGATGATGAAACCGAAGCCACCTTTAAAGCACTTCAATGATATAAAAGCTTAAACTTTTATCTCTGCGCTGGCTGAATTCGTTACTAGTGCGATGACTCAGCATCAATTTATCATCACCTGGACCAAAGTGTTAATGTTTAGATTTTACATGCATCATGTGAATACTACCACTACATGCATAATATAAAAGAGAATATGTAAAGTTGTATCAATAATCAATTACGACCATGCTTCAATTGCTATTGACATAATACATATATACACACGTACAAGTATATATTTAATTTAATAATAAAGAATCACTTATCTCCTTCGGTGAATCGGTGATTTTAAATCGACACTAGAACAAGTGTCTTTTTCCCACAGACGGCGCCAATATTAACGCCAAATTTTGTACGCCTGACGAAATCACCAAAATAACAGGCCAAAATTGCGCTAACGGTTGATGGAGTAGTTGATTATATCAAACTCACGAAATACATTCACACAAACATAAATAAAGACATATAAATATGAACACAAGAATTTACGTGGAAACCCAATTGAGAAAAAACCACGGAGAGAGAGAGTAATCCACTATAATAATATTGGGAGTACAAGTTGTATTTGTGTTGTATCTCTTGTGTTCTTGTATCTTGTATCCTTCCCAAATCCTAGCTTGTAGCCGTATATATAGAAGTCACCTCCACCCGCATCCAACTAGGAGAAGGACTCCTTTTGTAGAATCACAATCCAATTAAGAGTAGGAGGAGTCCTAATTAAACCTCCTTATTCCACCAAATAAGAAAACACAATCTTATTTTAATAAGGACTCTCCACTGTCACAATACATATGGGCCATCACTAGATCTGGACCACCATTAAATAGACTGAATTGCACCATGGCTAGACCCAAATAATCACATCCCAACAGGGTTGTTTACACTCGCAAGGAGCTCACACAGTAGTCTTAAATTTAAGTCAAATGGACAAAATTGGGAAGTCTGTTTTTGGTATATTAGCCTTTCCAGTGGTTGCCATGTTGAAATGCAGCATCCTCAGTAGTGATTTAGCAACTGGTGGAACTGGTAGATAACAGTTCCCTTTCAAGTCAGAAAAGAAGTAGTTGTCAGTATTATGCCTCCAAATGGACAAGAGCAACAATTTAGGAGAGCAGCCATTATTGAGCCTATCACTTGTAATTTGTTCTTATCAGTAATATTGAATAGAAAATTTGCTTTTCTTCCACATGGTTCTGGTCACATTTACAGAGACAGAATGATAATAATATAGTCATATCCTTTCTTGCTGGTTGGTAATTCTAGTCTATACCATAATAATATTGTCATATCCTCCTGGGTCTAGAGGCAGACAATGATTCATGATTAGGCCAGCATTTCAATTGTTTTCAGAACTGTAGTACGTACAAATTTCTAGCGTACAAGACTTGGCCTGAATATATGTATAGCCTTTTAGACTTTTAGAACTTGATGTAATGGGATTTTTGGCATTCTAGTGTTTGTGGCTCTTATTCCTGCTTTTATATGGCTTTTTAGGGGTTGTAAATAAAATACCAAATGTCTATGCCAGAGAGGAAATCACTGATAGGAAAGCAGCAGAAAGCCTTACCAATATTTTTGTTAAGTAAAACAGTTCAAACCCATTTTTATTTAAAACAGCATACAAACACTTTCCTTTCAGTTTATTTTCGGACTGGATAACATACTGCCAAAAAGTTAATAGTATTACATGATGCCAATTGATGGAAAAAATGAAGTGACAATTGTATAAATCTGCAGAACATATTTTGGAAACATTAAAGTAGGTACAAACCATTTCAGCTCTTCAATATATATGGCACTTAAAAGAGTACAATAAAGTCTTGCAAGTTAAACCAACTCTTTTAGCTCTTTGAAAGCTTTCCAAACTAAGGTTCCCATAAAATGCTGAGTACTAATAACTTGGTCTATTTTGACTCTTCATTATAGATGCCACTTGTGAATACGCAAAAGTTTCAAAAAGTTCAACCAACTCTTCATTAGCTCTTTGAAAGCTTTCCAATCTAGGGTTCCATAAAATGCTTAGTACTAATAACTTGAAGCCTGCATACAGGCACAGTCTACTATAGTAACGGGAAATAACATTTATAAACGAGAAAAATAGCTTGGTCTGTGAGTTTCGGTTCCACCCAAAATGTTTTACCAACCTAAATTATGCCCGTAGGAACTTCTCAAGGTTCTTCAACCACGCCACGAATTCTCTGCTGTCTTTGTTGATTGTGGTGCCAAAAAATGTTTGAGAACTACAACGGGGTCAAAATGCATTTTATTCTTTGTATTCAATAAGTATTGCATGACCGAATAATGAAAGGAAGGGCGCACTGCAGGGAGGAGGGCCCTTTTAGGTAGATGACTCGTCAGGCTATCGGAGCCGGACCTCTTTGGGCCGGACTTCTTTGGGTTTGAGAAAAAAAACTTGAAGAATTTCGTTTTTCTGAAAGAGTCGTCATTTTTTATCAAGAAATCTATGTCATTTACAACCCCTGCATATTTCGGATGCTTAAAGGCCCCGCTGACCCGAAGTAATTTAGAAAGATTACTCTTTATCGGTTGCTTCTTTTTCGGCCAAATCCTGATTTTGTTTTGCTTCTCCGAGTCGTCGAGCCTGATCGACTCGACCCTTTTCCCTGTCCCCCGGCCTCTCATTTCGTTTCGTTCTTCTTCTGTTCCGTCTCTTGAATGAAGACACCTGATCGGCCCGACTTTCCTAAGTGCCCCCCACCCCTTTCTGAGTCTGAAATTTGTGCGTCGTATCTGTCGTAGTGGTCGACGGGGAAGAAAGAAATGAATGAATGTTCTTTTGGGAAAGAAATTGATAACAGTGATAGGCTTGATTCCCCTAATCTTAGGATGAATGTTGGCAGCACTAGGCTTCATCCCCAGATACTTGTTAAAACCGCTTCTAGCAACTCTGACAACCGGTGGAATGTGAGATCGGAAGCCTTCTGAAGCCTCCTGAACCTACAATGTAAAATCAAAGTGTAATACTTCATTTATGTGTTTTTGACTGAATACATTATCAAATAAACTGAATTTTCAGCCATACTTTATATCAAATTGTTTAACACAGGTTTAAAGAGAGCGCCTACGTAAAAAAAAATTGTCGGGGATAAAGCTGGACCATACTTTTCAAAAACAGAGAACCGGATATATAAACAAAATGTAGTCTTTTTAATTCATAAGTAGTAGCATACTGTCACTAAAAATGATAAACCATCATTACAATTTCAAGAATAAAATATAAATGACACTAACATCAAGATAGTATACACATAATAAGCCATCCTCATTAACAAAGGTAAGGTTTGAATATGCAAATTTGCAGGAACTCAATCTCATTTTGGGCCTCAAAACTTGAACATTGTTGAATAGGAAATTTAAATGAGACACTCCATCAAAGCTTTTTAATGCTTTCCAGAAATTTCTTTTCAGTGTCCTCTCATGAAACATCGAGGATAAATAACAATGATGCTCACATATTAAGATCAGCAATAGTTCATCATAAATCAAGTTCTCTAAAAGTATTAGAGCAGCTCAAAGTGTAAAGAATTTTTTTTGGTACGATCATGTTTTCTGGGCATAAAATTATTCTGCTAAAATTCATTTTTTTGCAGGTTCCCCAATAAACAAATATCAATATGACAATATCATTTTCCAAAATAAAGGAATACGAATGGGTCTAGATTAAACAAAAAATTTATACCATCTTGTAGTAGATTTTTCATGATAACACAATCCAAGAGCTAAGAAATGAAAAGTTTTCTTTTTGAAAAATATGTTACATCAAAGCAGACATTTACAGCATTTAAATTACCTCGTTAGAGACGTCAGACTCCTCGGCGCATACAATTTTTGATTCAATAACTTTGTGGCCTGACTCATCAGAACTCGGCCGGTTGGGTGATAAACAGTAGTGACGGCCGGGAAGGAGCTCGCCGGAGAGATTAATTTGAGTGACAACGGCAGCAGCAGAGAACAGAGCAGAGGGGTGGCGGTAAAAATCCCTTTGACCGCCGATCAATCGAGCGGCGAGAGGTGCAACCCGTGAGGCTGAAGTGCGAAGGATGCTATTGAGAGCCATTTTAGGGTTTTTGCGAAGAAAAGAGGTGGCGGCTTCAATAATCAATTAGGGTTAAGGCATATTGTATTTACCCAGAATATTTGATTGATTGAGTACCCTAGCTAAACACGATCATAAATCTGAGTTTTATAATTTTACAAGAAGTGGAAGAAAAATTATTTCAAATTATGATGACTTTATTTTTTACTAAATACATTTTTTAAAAAAAGAAAATATTACTCAGTCCGTTTTTAAGAAAATGTTTCACTTATTCTATTTAATTTTATTACTTTAATTTATTTATTTTTTGAAAAGATAATTAAAATATGCATTATTATACTGCTAAAAAAATAGAAGGTGCGGATGCAACTAGCTAATTCAGTGTATTTTTGTATGAAATTAATATTTTTGAATAGAAATGGTGTGGGGATGGGGGTGTATCTTAAATTAATGGACATCTTTGTCTTTTAATAGCCTGGGGAAAAAATTGTTTTGTTATAAAAGTTAATTATTGAGTAAAATTAATAGATACTTTGTGTTGCTTGGGTGGCCTTAATAACTAAGATTTTAGGGATAATTAAATATTCTATTACATTTTTAAAAATAATTATTTAAAAAAAGACAAACAAAATAATTATAAAAAAGTGATATGCAATATTTAATTACAAAAAAATATAATCTTATCCCTTTAATTATGCACACAATTACCATCTCTCCCACAATTTTTTACCCCATCTCTCCCCATTTGATTTTCTCCCACTCCATCTCTGCTTTCTTCTTTATCCTCCTCCCCTCCACCCTCCTCCTCCTCCTCCTCCTCCTCCTCCTCCGCCTCCCCCTCCTCGCCTCCCCCCCTCCTCCTCCCTCCTCCTCCTCCCCCCTCCTCCCCCCCTCCTCCTCCTCCCCTCCTCCCCTCCTCCTCCCTCCTCCTCCCTCCTCCTCCCCTCCCCTCCTCCTCCCCCTCCTCCTCCCCCCTCCTCCCCTCCTCCCCTCCTCCTCCTCCTCCTCCCTCCCCCTCCTCCCTCCTCCCTCCCCCCCCCTGCCCCCCGCCTCCCCTTCCATCCGCCCCTTTCTCCTCCCCTCCTCCGCCTCTTCTCCTCCCTCCGTCGCCCACTTCCACCAGGTTCATTCTCCACCTCCACCCAGAATTCAAACATCATACGTTAGTAGCAAAACATCGTATAGTTAGTAGCCAAAACATTAGATAAGGTAACCAATTCAATTTTATTTGATTACCTATTTATTTTGAATGTGATGCGTTAGTAACCAAACTTTATATCTGATTGGTTACCAAATTTTCGATAAAGTAACTAATTCAATTTTATTTGATTACCATTTTTATTTTAAATGTGATGCGGTTGGTAATCAAACTTCAGATAAAGGTAAACATTTTAATTTTTTGTTAGTAACCAAATCGTCGAAAAAAAAAATCGAATAAGAACTCCGTATGCATGGTGAATATGCATGATATAATGGCAAGGCAACGGCAATGACGACGATATATGGCGGAGAGGCGGAGGAGGAGGATGATGTACAATAACTCCTTCATAATTTTTTTTTTTTAATTTCCTAATTTTGATTTGAATTTTGAATTATGGATTTGAAATTGTTGTTAGAGACAAGATTTGAATTTGAATTTGAATTATTAGTTATCCTTAATTTTAGGTTTCCTTATTAATGTGAATTGTACTATTTTTGTAATAATTACATTCTTTTTGTAATTATTTAGTTGATAAATTTTTCTTGTAATTACTTTTTATTTGTTGTATACTTATGTAAAGGACCCAAGATTTTAAGTTTGGAGTTTTGAGTTCGAATACTAAACTGGACAAGTTTTTTGACAATTAATTAAAACACTTACACGTCACATGTCAGAGGACTTTAATTATTAAAAGGGGCGGTTGTAGAACATAGACGACCACATCAAAATCAAGCAATAAGTTTTTCTTTTCCGTTTTTTTTTTACGCTGTGATTTATTTTTTATTTGGTCAAAAATCATTACGTTATGTCAAGTTGCTGAAATTTCGCCGAAAGTTACCCTTCTCTTTAACGCCGTGATTTCTCCCCTTTACGTCGTAAATTTTCCTTTGAATCTACTACGTTACGCCGAGTTTTCAAAATTTTACTGAAACTTACCCTTTACTTGAATATTTCCTAATTTTGTGACTATTGTTCGGCTCTGATCGATACTTCATCGATACACAAATATTTCGACATAACGGTCAATACTTTGAATCATGGTCTGCATTGCACCTTTGGAGACTTCTATGTTGTCAGCATGATGCTTTGTTACTACTACAAAATTTATAACACGAGTTTTGACCTTTTTAAGGCATTGTCATTTTATTGAAAAAATAAAATTACAAAAGTGTATTGGAATATAGGACCAACATTTTATATAGCATGACCTGAAACCATTGATATTAGTAGTCAAAAGACTCTATCCATGCAGGCTTACATGTAATTATTACATTGGTTGCTCAATATCTACATTTATTATATATGATCACCTTATGTTGAACAATCAATGTGATCATGACTCGTGTATTTAGATAACAGCTCCCTTTCAAGTAAGAAAAGAAGTAGGGAATAGAGAATATACAATATTATTTCGGCTTTTATATGACTTATTAGGGGTTGTAAATAAAATACCAAATGTCTATGCCTGA